>NC_069485.1:16547725-16578794 GCF_026875155.1 Cherax quadricarinatus
ACTGTCAAGCAGATGGAGATACGGAGTGCTGAAAGCTTCCTGGCTGCCTGTTTGCAAGATTTACAAGTGGTTCTTCATGTTAGTTTGGAGTCAAATTTCACGCCCAAGGATATCAACTTCTTCTCCAGGTTGCCAACATCCTCCCTTTCATCTACTACTGCACCAGCATTACCATCATGGTTTCCTAGAGACGATCATCATTTGCGTTATCCTCAGGTGCCAAATGTTACTTGCCATCTATTTCCCAAGCTGATATAGCTCTCAGCTGGTGATTGATGTAGCTTAGAGCAGCTGGCATTCTTCTCTGGATAATGAATGTCAGTGTACGGTCATCTGCGATATGCAGTGATTCTGGGATGAGATGAAGAAGGTCGTTGAAGTAGACATTCCCATAACAATGGAAGCCAGCACGCTTCCCTTGTGGAAACACTTGCCCCAATAGAAGTCTTGCTGATTCCATTCGCATTGAAACTACACTTAGAATCTACCATGAAGTAATCACTGAGGAACATAGCGTAGAGCCAGCAATTCCCAGTGCTGAATTTTGCTAAGAGCCCTGGTGCCACAACCCTGTCGAAAGCGCCAGCAATTCCAGTGCTACCACACAGCTGACCTTTGATCATCCATTGACAGTGCCACTTAGTGGAGAGGTTTAACAACAGATTCAGGCAGCAGAGTAACCTTTCCTGAAGCATATTGACGATCACAAAGTAGTGATTGGTAGTCAAAAAACTCTGTCATTTGTCTTGAGATTATTGTCCAAGATAGCTTACCAGTTATGGACAGGAGTGACACTGGTCTTTAGTTGCTGATTTCTGCTCCTGCTCTTCTTTTGTGAACAGTGGACTGTACAATTTCCTCTTTCCATAGAGATGCCATTTACACAGTAACTAGGCAGTTGCTGAAAGAATTCGAGTTAGAGTGCAGCTAGCTGGTCTGCACAATCTTTCTCCAACAATCTTGGGTCTCAACTTGTCTGGCCCACAGCCTTTTCTGGTCCAAGCGATTTAAGTAGGAAATGCACCTCCTCCTGCCTTATTGTCACCACTGACAGTTTTGACACAGTTCTTACAGCTAGCCAAGGAGGGTCCCTTTCTGGATCAGGAAACTTGCATTTGTAGCAAAGTGTTCAGCAAAGAGAGTCCGCCTTCTCTTGACTACTAGTAGAGTTGGTCCCATCCTGTCGATTTAGAGGTGGAAAAGTCATAGGCAGATAACCTGTCTGTCCTTGAACCAGGGACCACCATTTTTTTGGAGCTACCCCTACCTGATGCTAACTTTCATTTATGTCCCCTGCCTCCCATTTAGCAATGGCCCACTTTTTGAACATCACCCATATGCCTACAGGCTTGCATAGTGCAATTTCCTGTTATAGGTGTAAGGATGTCTCTTATACCTTCGCCATGCTTTGTACTTAGGCATAGCATTCCTCTCTACAACGAAAGCCAAACAAAACTAAGGCTGATCTTAGGGCTTCGTCACAATAATTGCCGGTGAGGAAATGTTCTTGTTGGTAGATTAAGGAGTGTCCCAGTGAAGGCTTTCACATGGTTGTCACATCCCCTAGGAGAAGACATTCCAATCTGGTGCAACCTCATAGGCAAAGGGCTGGCCATTAACCTCTTTCCCATAGCCAGTTGTGCGTGTGGACTCCACACCTCTTTCTTTTCTTCTCTCTTTCTCTCTCTCCTCTCTCTCATCTCTCTCTCTCCGTCTCTTCTCTTCTCAGCTCATCTCTCTCTCTTCTCCTCATCTCTCTCACTCCTCTCTCTCTCTCTCTCTCTCGTGTCTCTCTTTCTCTCTCCGTCTTTCTCTCTTACCTTTACAAAAAAAAAAAAAATGGTTGGGACTGACACGTAGAAAACAGGGATCAATGACAATGGTATTGTAGCGAGGCATTGATGGAGGAGCAGTGTAAAGGATGGAGCAAGATGGAGAGAAAATTAAAGAGCTCTCTGAAAAAATGGAGGAATGAGCTCTCCTGCAAACATGGGAAAAGAGTTTTGGAGAATGAGACTGAAGAAATGGGAGGCACAAGTCGAAACTGGCAGTAGACAAGTTAAGGGTCCTAGAGATTTGAGTAAACAGTGCTGAGAAAGTCTCAGGGGCAGTGACCTGAGAAGACACAGCATAAGAGGCTGAGAGGATGATCAGGAAAGAAGAGATAAGAATTAATGCAAGGTCAATCAGCCTGCAAAGAAGGGTCAGGGAGTAAAAGGAAAGAGCACTGGGTGCAGATAGAGAGGGAGATAAAGTCGAATGCTGAGGCACAACCACGCTAAACCCAAGGCACAGGAAAAATCAAGGGAGAAAATGACCATATACAAGAGTAACCAGAGTCAAGAGAGAGGGGCAATGGGAGAAGGAAACGGCAAAATCATGTTTTATATCCATGGGCTTCAGTGAGAGAGAGGAAAAGCCACTCACTAAATTACGGCAGGAAGAAAAAAGGAGATTGGGAAATCCATCACGGAAATAGAGGAGAAGACATGGACGAGATTGTAAATTTTCAGAGAATGAGTGGGGTACGCGAAGGGAGAAAACCTACCTATCAAGCTGAATCTCAGGAAACAAGAAACCGTGAGGAAACAGATCCTCCAATAGAAACCAAGGTTGAAAAACTCGGAAGAGTACAAGAAGGTGTTCTCTAGACAGAAACAGAACACCAAACATAGAGACAGCAGCTGAGGGAGAGGACCAAAAATCGAAAGGAGATAGAAAAGGAAACAAGGATGGAACCAGCAAAGGTCAGTCATAGCAGAACATGAGAAGCAAGGCAAGCCACACACAACTATCCTCAGACCCCACAACCTATCACACCAGCACCAACACAAACTACAGTCCCAAACCACCAGCTTCCACTCCAACCCCCCAATCAAAGAATCCCATCAGTATGCAACCGAGGGTCTCCCACCCCCACAGGTCCCCCTAAAAAAAAAACCCAAACACAGTTTGGAAAAGGAAACTGACGGTATGGTAAAACCAAATGCGATGCAATAACAAAACAAGTGGAGGAGTGGGCCCACGAGAGAGTCAAAGAGACATCACCGGATAACATAGTGCTCACTAAAACAAAGCTTACAGGATAAAAAGCAGATGCATCTTTCCAACGGGATACCCAGAACCTGAGGAAAGACAGAAGTGAAGAGGGGGGTAGAAGAGTGCACTGCTGATCAATACACCGATGGTGACTTTTATGAGCTGGAGTGAGGAGACAGCGAGAAGAAAGTGATTAGATAGCGAACACTTCACTCTGGAGTTGAAGGTGGTAATGGGGGGGGGGGGATGTATGTAATAACCCACCACAGAACACAGGAACCATGGGCATGAGTATGACCAGAACAATAGAGCCGATGTGACACACTGGCTGCAGTGGCCAAAGAGCTCATGCATGCAGGGCAAAGGCTCCTGATCATGGTTGTCTTTAACCACAAGGAGATCGACTGGAGAACTTGGGGCCACATGGGGCCAAGATACATGAGGGCTAAGGTGTATTGGAGGAGGTACTGGAAACCTTCATGACCAACACGTAGGGACACTACAAGAGAGAAGAGAGATTGAGCCAGCAAGACTGGACTTAGTATTCACCTTGAGCAGTGCAGATATTGAGGACATCACATATGAAAGACCCCTTGGGCCAGCGATCATGTGGTTTTGAGCTTCGAATACACAGTAGAGCTACAAGTGGAGGGGGAAGCAGGAAGGCCAGGATGAATGAAACCAAACTACAGGAAAGGGGACTACACGGGAATGAGGAACTTCCTGAACGAGGTTCAGTGGGACAGAGAACTGGCAGGGAAGCCGGTTAATGAGATGATGGAATATGTAGCAACAATGTGCAAGGAGGCTGAAGAGAGGTTTGTACCCAAGGGAAACAGGAATAATGAAAAAGCCAGGATGAGCCCATGGTTCACCCAAAGGTGCAAGGAGGCAAAAACCAAGTGTGCTAGGGAATGGAAGAAATATAGAAGGCAAAAGGCCCAGGAGAATAAAAAGAGCAGTCGTAGAGCCAGAAACGAATATGCACAGATAAGAAGGAAGGCCCAACGACAATTTGAAAACGACATAGCAGCGAAAGCCAAATCTGACCCGAAGCTGTTATACAGCCACATCAGGAGGAAAACAACAGTCAAGGACCAGGTAATCAGGCTAAGGAAGGATGGAGGAGAGACAACAAGAAATGACCGTGAAGTATGTGAGGAACTCAACAAGAGATTTAAAGAAGTGTTCACAGAGGAGACAGAAGGGGCTCCAGAGGGACGCAGAGGTGTGGCATATCACCAGGTGCTGGACACGGTACACACAACCGAGGAAGAAGTGAAGAGGCTTCTGAGTGAGCTAGATACCTCAAAGGCAATGGGGCCAGATAACATCTCTCCATGGATCCTGAGAGAGGGAGCAGAGGTGCTATGTGTACCCCTAACAACAATATTCAATACATCTATTGAAACAGGGAGATTGCCTGAGGCATGGAAGACAACAAATGTAGTCCCAATTTTTAAAAAAAGGAGACAGACATGAAGCACTATACTACAGATCAGTGTCACTGACATGTATAGTATGCAAAGTCATGGAGAAGATTATCAGGAGAAGAGTGGTGAAACACCTAGAAAGGAATGATCTCATCAACAGCAGCCAACATGGTTTCAGCGATGGGAAATCCAGTGTCATAAACCTACTGGAGTTCTATGACAGGGAGACGGCAGTAAGACAAGATAGAGAGGGGTGGGTAGATTGCGTTATCTTGGACTGTAAGAAGGCGTTTGACACAGTTCCACACGGGAGATTAGTGCAAAAACTGGAGGACCAGGCAGGAATAACAGGGAAGGCACTACATTGGATCAGGGAATACTTGTCATGAAGACAGCAGCGAGTCATGGTACGTGGCGAGGTGTCAGAATGAGCACCTGTGGCCAGTTGGGTCCCACAGGGGTCATTCCTAGGACAAGTGCTGTTTCTGGTATTTGTGAACGACATGACAGATGGAATAGACTCCGAAGTTTTCATGTTTGCAGATGACTTGAAGTTGATGAGAAGAATTCATTCGATTGAAGACCAGGCAGAACTACAAAGGGATCTGGACAGGCTGCAGACCTGGTCCAGCAATTGGCTCCTGGAGTTCAATCCCACCAAGTGCAAAGTCATGAAGATTGGGGAGGGGCAAAGAAGACTGCAGATGAAGTACAGTCTAAGGGGCCAGAGAGTACAAACCTCACTCAAGGAAAATGTTCTTTGGGCGAGTATAACATAAAGCACATCTCCTGAGGCACACATCAACCAAATAACTGCTGCAGCATATGGGTGCTTAGCAAACCGCAGAACAGCATTCCAAGATCTTGATAAGGAATCATTCAGGACCCTGTACACCGTGTACGTTAGGCCCATATTGGAGTATGCAGCACCAGTTTGGAACCCACACCTAGCCAAGCATGTAAAGAAACTAGAGAAAGTGCAAAGATTTGCAACAAGACTAGTCCCAGAGCTAAGAGGTATGTCCTATGAGGAGAGGTTAAAGGAAATCGACCTGACGACACTGGAGGACAGGAGAGATAGGGGAGGACATGATAACGACTTACAAAATACTGAGAGGAATTGACAAGGTGGACAAAGACAGGATGTTCCAGAGACTGGACACAGCAACAAGGGGACACAGTTGGAAGCTGAAGACACAGATGAATCTCAGGGATGTTAGGAAGTATTTCTTCAGCCACAGAGTAGTCAGGAAGTGGAATAGTTTGGGAAGAGATGTAGTGGAGGCAGGATCCATACATAGCTTTAAGCAGAGGTACGATAAAGCTCATGGTTCAGAGAGAGTGACCTAGTGGCGACCAGTGAAGAGGCGGGGCCAGGAGCTTGGACTCGACCCCTGCAACCTCAACTAGGTAAGTAGAACTAGGTGAGTACACACACACACACACACACACACACACACACACACACACACACACACACACACACACACACACACACACACACACACACACACACACACACACACACACACACACACACACACACACACACACACACTCAGGAAGACTGGACCTCCTGTTCCCCCTGAGTAGCTCGGAAATTGAGGATATCACATATGAAAGGCCCTGAGGAGCAAGTGATCACATGGTTCTGAGTTTTGAATACATAGTAGAGTGACAAATGGAAAGGGTAACAGGAGTAGTATGAGAAAAGCCAGATTATAAAAGGGAGGGCTACACAGGTATGAGGAACTTCCTGCAGGACTTTCAGTAGGAAAGAGAGCTGGTAGGAAAGTCAGTAAACAAAATGATGAACTACGTAACAACAAAATGCAAGGAGGGAGAGTAAAGGTTTGTTTCCAAGGGCAATAAAATTAATGGAAAGACCAGAACGAGCTCTTGGTTTACCCAAATGTGTAGGGAGGCTAACACTAAGTGCACTATAAAATGGAAAAAAGAACAGAAGACTAAGTTCCAGGAAAATAAAAAGATTAGTCGAAGAGCCAGAAATGAGTATGCACAGATAAGGAGGGAGGCCCAGCAAGAGTACAAAAACGACTTAGCTTCAAAAGTCAAGTCTGATCTGCAGCTCTTGTATAGCCACATCAGGAGGAAGACAATAGTCAAGGACCAGGTAATCAGGGTTAGGAAGGAAGGTGGTGAGCTCACAAGAAACAATAAAGAAGTATGTGAAGAGCTCAACATGAGGTTTACAGACGCATTTACTGTGAAGACAGAAAGGACTCTGGGAAGTCAGAACAGAGGGGTACACCAACAATGGATATACCAACAAGTGTTGGATGAAATACCACCCAACCGAGAAGGAGGTGAAGAAGCTGCTAAGTGACTTTGTTACCTCAAAGGCAGTGGGACCAGACAACATATCTCCGTGGGTCCTTAGAGAAGGAGCAGAGACGCTGTGTGTACCACTAACAACAATTTTCAACACATCTATTGAAACTGGGCAACTACCTGAGGTATGGAAGACGGCAAATGTAGTCCCCATTTTTAAGAAAGGAGACAGACTCGAGGCACTAAACTATAGACCAGTGTCACTGACGTGTGTATTGTGGAAAGTCATGGAGAAGATTATCAGGAGATGAGTGGTGGAACACCTAGAAAGAAGCACACTCATAAACATCAACCAACACGGATTCAGGAAAGGCAAATCCTGTGTCACAAAACTACTGGAGTTTTATGACAAGGTAATGGAAGTAAGACTCGAGAAAGAGGGATGAGTAGGTTACATTTTCTTGGACTGCAAGAAGGTCTTCGACACAGTTCCTCACAAGAGATTAGTGCAAAACCTAGACGATCAGGCACATATAAGAGGAAGGGCACTGTATTGGAGGCAACAACGAGTCATGGTCCTAGACGAGGTATCAGAGTGGGCGCCTTTGATGAGCGGGGTTCCACAGGGGTCAGTTCTAGGACCAGTGCTATTTTTTTTGTATGTGAATGACATGATGGAAGGGATAGACTCAGAAGTGCCACTGTTTGTGATGATACGAAGTTAATGAGGAGAATGAAATCGAATGAATATCAGGCAGGAGTACAAACAGACCTGGACAAGCTGGAAGCTTAGTCCAGCAACTGGCTCCTCAAATTTAACCCTACAAATGCATAGTCATGAAGATCGGGGAAGGGCAAAGAAGACTACAGACAGACTATAAGCTAAGTGGCCAAAGACTGCAAGCCTCACTCAAGGAAAAGGATCTTGGGGTGAGTATAATACCGAGCTCATCTGATGTGCACATCAACCAGATAACTGCTGTAGCATATGGGCACCTGGCAAACCTGACAATAACCATTCCGATGCCTAAGTAAGTAATCGTTCAAGACTCTGTACACCATGTGCATCAGGCCCATATTGGAATATGCAGTACCAGTTTGGAATCCACACCTGGTCAAGCACATCAAGAAATTAGAGAAAGTGCAAAGGTTACCAACAAGGCTAGTTCCAGAGCTAAGGGGATTGTCAAACTAAAAAAGGTTAAAGGAAATCGGCCTGATGATACTGGAGGACAGGAGGGTTAAGGGAGTTATGATAACAACATTCAAAATACTGTGAGTAATTGGTAAGGTGAACAGAGATAGGATGTTCCACAGATGGGACACAGAAACAAGGGGTCACAGCTGTAAGACTCAGATGAGTCGGGGATGTTAGGAAGTATTTTCTTTAGTCAGAGTTGTCAGGAAGTGGAATAGTCTGGCAAGTAATGTAGTGAAGGCAGGAACCATAAATAGTTATAAGACGAGGTATGATACAGCTCATAAAGCAGGAGGAGATAGGACCTAGTAGAAATCAGTGAAGAGGCAGGGCCAGGAGCTATGTCTCGACCGCTGGAACCACAAATAGGTGAGTACATATACAGATACGTGCACCCTTACATACACATACATACATGGAAATATGAAGAACAACGATATCAGGGATGGCTGTGCTGAACAAGAAGCACTGACAGAAAGGATCAAGAGCAAAATGGAACAGGAATAGGATAAAAGGCTAAGTGAGCTTTGCAACACAGTAACTGAGAATTATCTACAGAGAGCAAGAGTAGGAGTTATGGGCTCTTGCTGCCAAGGCAAGGATGCAGAGACTGGAGGAGGAACTAGAAGTTCTGAAGTAGAATATAGAGGCAGGGGCCAATAGGAATAGGGAACTGGGCAAAGGAACAACAGTGGACAGTGAGGGAATAGAAGGAGGGGAAAGAGCAAAGAAGTCCCTCAAGGAAACGATACCAGGCCGTCAGGAAGTCTGGGAGATAATAAGGGAGACAATCAAGAGATACATATGTTGGATCCAGAGATACAGAGGGAAATAAAATAGGGTGAGGAAAGAGAGAGTACTATCATTATTCAAGGGCTTTCTGAGGCAGGAGAGACATATGATGAAAGAAGCCAGGGGGAGATTAAAGAGATTGAAAGCATCATGGTGGTAACAGGAGAGGACCCGAGTCACCTGACAAATTTTCAGAGACTTGGGTGGTTCTTGAGGGAAAAGAACCGCCCAATCAAACTGACATTAAAGTCAGAACTTACGCGAAACAAAATCCTGCAGAGGTAGCCACTGTTTAAGATTTCCCAAAAATATAAGCGAGTGTACTTTGTGACAGAACACAGAAAGAAATGAAATAACTGACTAAGAGAGTACGAACACACCAGAAACATGAAGGGGGTGAAGACAGGGCAGGCACCAGCAGACACGGGAGCTCATCTTCAAAAGGAACAGCAAACATTACACACATATCCACCCACAGCACCCCACTCAACCCATACCACCCAACACCAACCAAACACAATAACAAGAGCCAAGCTACACTCCACATCCACAATCCCAACCCATCCCAGTACTAATACTGCCATACCAGCAGGCTACCACAACATTCAGGCCTGCCTACCACACACACAGCCAGCACCAACCCCTCCCACCTTCCAGAACACAGTCCTATAAAGAAGCTGAAGGTGTAGTGTACCAACGCAAATGGAATTACAAATAAGAGTGAGAAGTGGGAAGAAAGAATCACTGAGCCATCCCTGTACATCATAACAATCACAGAGATAAAACTCATAGAAGTGATGCCAGATGCAATTTTCCCATCTGGTTATCAGTTCCTGAGGAAAGACAGGGTGGGGCAGAGGGGGAGGAGGAATTACAGTGTTCATCAAGAACCAATGAACTTTTGAGGAGATGGGAGGAACAGTCAGATGGTTAGCAGATAATTATTCAGTAGGAGAACTGCATACTGGAGGCCCAAAAGTGATGATAGCAGTGATGCACAACCCACCACCGAACAACAGGAGGCCAAGACTGGAATTTGACGAGAGCAACAGAGTGATGGTAAAGGCTCAGAGTGTATTTTAGTTTAGTGACTCATTATATTTATTAAGTCAGTGTAAAATATTCTCTGCTCAGTGTAACTGAACTATTAAATATGGTTACACAATTAGGTTGCTTGTCCTAGTGTCTTTGCTGTGTTTTCTAATACATTTTCCTGTTCAGACTGAAATTTTACTGCTAAATTCCCAGTACTATTTCAAATTGCACTGTTCGTCTGTGCTGTGAGTGTGTAAATTATGCTATGTTTGAACATTAAGTGAATTTTGTTCAGGTACATGTACATAGGTGCAGTTGCATGAGTTGCCATGCAAGGCAGTGTGTGTGTGAATTGCCTGGGATAACCCGGGTAAGTCAGACAAGATGACTATTTCCATTGTCATTTTTACTGAGATTATTGCATATTTACTGTGAAAAAGCTTACACTTGCATGTTGATCAGTTTCATGAATACTTTCCTCTCTCTCTCTTGAGTAATTCAGTTACTTTTAAACTGTGTTATGCAAGAGTCAGCCTGTTATCATTTATTTTCCTTGCCATCTCATCTAGTGGGTTTAGCGCCAAGTTAAGATTGTAATAATAACAATTTGCAATCATTATATTTCTACCAATAAATTCTGTGTAAATTGTTTTTGATTATTTGGAGAACTTGATTGGAGTGATCAACTTTTTTCACACTTATTAAATGAATGCAGACTGGCTCTGGCTTTTGGTAACTCTCCAGAAGAAGTCTGGCCCAGTGAGTGACCCTGAGAGTGGCTCTATACGACCGGCGTCCCACTTTCACCCATGTTTTCTGCGCAAAGAGAGGTGAATGTGCTTTCCTTGACCCATTAATCACCTGCATCCTCAACTCATCGCCTTTACCATCATATGGAATTAAGGTGGGTCTTGCTGATCCAAGTGTAACTGACTGGCTCTCCCACTTCAAGCAGCTGACCTAGAAGTGACTTATGGATGTCAATGAAGTAACGGATGGTGAAGGCGAATTCGAACGTTATAGAAGTAAGGAAGCTTTGAAAAAAGAAAGAGGATTTCAAAGGAGGTTTGCCGCAAAAAGCAAAGAGAGCGACAACAGCCTTCGCAAAACGGTTAGGCTTGATTTCCCTGCCAACACTGAGCTTGAGGTCATATTTAGATGGTTTTACGGAGCAGCATTAGACAACCCAGGGAAAAAAACTTAAGATTCGTCATGACGAGGACAATTACATTTTTGTTACTAACGACTAAGCATTCATTGAAATACTTTTTACTCACAAGTATGCTAACATCCAACTTCAAGCTGCCCCACCAAGGGCACCTAAAGTGTTTATTGCCATCCACAGTGTCAATAAGTACTTGAATCCTACATTCCAATTGTTAGATAAAGTTTCAAACCCATGTCGACTTCCTAATGAACTGATATTGGCTGAGTGGATTGGCCAAGAGACTCCACGTCATATATCCACTCTCGTGCAGCGCTTAACAGGAGTTACAAAATAACCTTGTACAAACCACCTCACCGTAGATGCTACAAGTGACAGTGCTGGGGTCACATTGCTTGGAAATGCCCAGCTAAGTCACACTGGTGTGCAGTGTGTGCGAAGGACCATCGTTCTCACCAGTGCTATGATATGATCAAGAAACACCAGACCGTTGCATTAAAATGTATCAATTGTAAGACCCCAGGAGTCACAGCTGCCCATGCTGACTACAGTGTGAAAGCTGCCCACATCGCCAGCCGCAGAGCTTCTACCTCACCCATCACCAGCCATGATGAGGCAGTAGGCCTACCAGATACTTCATGTCTGAATACTGGCCCATGCCTGATTTCAATGTGGTTGAGCAAGTCACCCTGGGAGTACATCACCAAAGCACTATCACGTCAGCTATAAACACTAGTGATGTTCCTGGTGCTGACACCACCTGTCTGGCTGAGTCAGCTGTCAGTCATCCACCTGGCTCAGCTGACCGGGACTTCATGCCTCCAGGAAAAACTAGTCTTGTTCCGGTGGTACACAACATGCAGTTGCGCATAAGGGTACTTGAGAAGCAACAATGGTGCCTGAAACACCAATCTGAGCACCGTGAGGAAAAACTTACAGTGTGTGCAAATGAGTACAGCAACACAAAGATTGTCAGCCATTATGACAATAAGTGTGGTGATGAACAAGCTGATGAGTGCAGTGGTGTTAATAATTACGAAAATGATGAATCTAATAGTTGTGTTTCCAGTCACAGTGAACATGATAAGGACAGTGGTGACCCTCGTGATAGTAAAAATGATGAGTGTAATAATATATTGGGAAATACTGGGTGTGGAGATGACCCGGTTGTCGATAATGGTCTATGTAACACTGGTGTTCATAATTTTAGTCATAATGATGACGTAAGCGGCACCTGTGACGATAGTGATAAGTGTAATGATAGTGGAGAGGTGAGTGCAAGGGATAGTATCACCTGCCATACATTCACAGACAAAGAGCGCCTCCACAATGGAAGCGCACCTCAGAGACTCGTGGATAAGGATAATACTGATTATATTGATATTATCTTTGTTTGCTATTTAGTAAGTTCTTTCATTATGCTGAGAAACTGAATACTATCTCTGGACTTTTATAATGGAGCCAAACTCGTATAAACTATTTTAAGTTGGAATATTGAGTCGCTTAGAAAAAGATTTCCTGACCTTCATTATAAAGTAACTACTGAACCCGTTGATACTGTGTGTGTACAAGGGTGTAGAGTCCCTGAAAAATCCCAGCCCCCTAAATTGCCCTCATTTGTTACATATAACCTCAAGTCTACTAACTCTTGTGCTCTATATATTAAAAAATTACTTCCCCATCAACTTCTTGCATATGAGAAAACAGAGGGGTTACAGTATCACGGTGTTAGGATTTATATTGGGAACTCTGCTCTCAACATATTTAACTTGTATGTTCCTGCTGATAAGTTTAATTACTTGGAGCTCCCAAATTGTGCTCAGTCTGAACCTCTTCTTATTATTGGCAACTATAATGCAAGACACAAAAGCATTGGAAACTTACAGTTTGGTAATCGTAATGGTAAACAACTGTTGTCACTTTTAAATAGTCATGATAATGTGCAAATTGTAGGTGACCATGAACCCGCACATATCTATGGAGGTGTCCTTGATCTGTGTCTCGGCTTCAACATTACTTTTGCCAGCTGCGAGTCTTCCATTGTAGCAGATATATCATCAGCTCACTTCTCAGGGCTAACATCTCTAGATATTGGTACTACTATCTTCCCTGGTGGGATATTCAAACGGAAACGTTTTAATGTTGCCTCTGATCTGCATGATGACTGTGTTGCACATGTGACTGACTGGTATAATTCCTATGAGTATTCCTCTGTTGAGACTTTTAACAATGACCTTTTAAGTAGTATTCAGAACTACTTAGAGCCGCCACTAAAACCTCCTTGGTACTTTAAACCAAACTAACTTCCATATTAGTCATACATCCTAAAAAAAACATACATATTACAATGATCCTAAACTTCGAATATTGAAACGTACTGCCGGCAGACTAGGAGTAGCTTATGGAAAACATCGTACCCCTGAAATGCTGAGGCTCTTCCAAACTGCCCTTGCTGCTGCCAGAGAGCGTATGACAGAGCTGTGGCAAACAGACTGGGAACAATTTGTCAATGGTCTCAATGTTCACACCGCACTTAGCCGGGCATGGAGGGACATAAGCAGAATTAAGGGTAACAGAATTGGTCAGATCGCTAACCCTCAGCCCTTACATAGGGTGAATGAGTTACTCAGTGCTTGGGCTGCTACATCTAGCTATTAGAATCTTCTCAGTAACACACAGGCGAAATTAATGTACAAACATGATGCAAGGGAGGGACTGATTTGTTTCACGCTCAGCAAGGAAGATGACTGTAACATTCCTTGCACTAACTTTGAACATGATGCAGCACTAACAAAGGGCAGCTCCACGTCGCCTGGGGAGGATAGTATTACTTACAACATACTAAGATTGCTATGTCGAGTACCAGGTAATACTTCACTTGAATTATATAACATGAACCGTGTAACTGGGGAGCTCCCTAAATCTAGGACCAACAGCCTCATCATTCCGATTCCAAAACCCAATCAACGAAACTCATTTCGCCCAACATCTATTACTAGCTGCTTGTGTAAAACATTCGAGAGGATGATTTTTAATAGTCTCATGCACAGAATTAAGCAATTTTTGTCTCTCCGTTTGCAAAGTTTCATATATGGAAGGAGCGTGCATCATTGCATACCCACCTCTCTCACTCTGCACACTGACAGCTCATGCACTACCTTCCTTGACCTTAAATCTGCTTTTGATGTAGCCAACCGACATGTAATTGTTAGTGAAATTGCCAGAATGGATGTTGGAGGATGGCTTCTCTGCTGGATTAAAGGCTAACTGTCCAATAGAAAGTCGTCTGTGTTGTTCCAGGGACATAAAAGTGTAGCTAAAGATTTTGAATTAGGAACCCAACAGTTAGGTGTGCTCAGTCCCACTCTATTGAATATTTTAATTAATGCTTTACTTAATGCTATACCTAACCAGCCCCATCATTATATGATTAGTTTTGCTGATGATATAATAATTCCCACCACCGGATTCTCCACCACCCAAAACATCCTTACCATGTACTAGCCTCGTGTCAGGACTTGGGGTTGATAATCTCTACTGATAAAACAAATATATTCAATAGGCGTCCTCCTTGACAGAGAGATACAGTTCGCCAGATCCTGTTGCATGATGGGTCTCTTCTAGAATATGTAATCAGATACAGGTTACATATTTATCCAAGGTATGGTGCTAATGTTAAAATTGTGAAAATGATGTATAATGCTTATATTAGATCATTGGTTGATTATCCTGCGCCGCTGCTTGCTCTTGTGTCTGACTGGAAGCTTGGAGGGCTGGAAAAACTGCAGAACGAAGCAGTGAGGATCATCCTAGGATGGCCTCTAACTGCCAAAATTTTAAATATGTGGAAAGAACTTGATATTCCAAGCATCAGAGAACGTGTTACTGAAAGAAAAATCCTCATTGGGGTCAATATGCTTAGGCTAGCTCATTCAAACCCCAGCTCTGTTGAACACCCCTCCAGAAGGATCGAGAAAACTGGAACCGACCTCCGCATGAACCAGCTACATGATCTCAAGTAAGGTAACAGAGGCACTTCCCCTCTCCATGGGATATTACCCCATTCCAAACTACCATTCGTCCATTCCCCCCAAAAATTCTTCTTAAATCACAACTGAAGCTTCGCCTTGGAGCCAAACAGGATGCCTTAAGCTGTACTGATAACTTAGTCACACAGCACACACTTTCACAAATTACACTGGTTTGCATGACTTTTTTTATTGACTTTATGGTATCTTTTTCGGTATATATATGGAAAATAGTGATTCATTGTGTTTTTATTCATCTGTATCACATCAGGTTGTCAAGTTACTCAGAAACCTTACTTTTCACTTTTCGTATAACATGAGTAAATGTGAAAGTGGTATATTACCAATTAAAATGCCTACCTTACATTGGCTTAAATGTTAAATCTAATATATTTTCCTTTATTTTCAGATTATTAATATGTCTAAAGGCTGCGTAAATTCATCAGATATATTTTGCTATGTCTGCGGACAATTTACCCCCCTCAGATTCCCGCCTGCAAACATGGAGACCAGGAAAAACCATCTGCATCACACAAAGCTTACAAGAGTTGCATCAGTAAGCTCCAAATGTGGTCAATTGGAAAACTTTTGCCCTTTTAAGTACCAATGGTATGGCGGGAGAAGATGAACCACCATGATGACTGCTACTTTCGTATAACTATTGAAACTGGATTCAACATGAAGACAAATGATCGCATATTATACCCAAATATTCCTTAAGCAATTAGGCCTGTTCCACATTCTGAAGATGTTCCTATACCTGTGCCAGCTGAGACATGGAAAATTTCATATGTCTGATACCAGTGGTTCTAAGGAGATGGAAGTAGACTATGAACCACCTACAAATGACGGCCCCAAACCCTTCAACCAAGTTGAGCTCAATGACTTGGTGAGAGACCTTAACCTTCCAAAAGAAAGTGCTTATTTACTTGGCTTTAGACTGAAGGAACACAGGCTTCTAGCTCCTGGAACAACATTCGCTTCGTACCGTCATCGTGAAGCGGAATTCACTCAGTTCTTTGACAAAGAGGAATCTTTAGTTTTCTGTTCAAATATTTCTGGCCTTATTGAACACATGGGGATGTCATACAAAGCAGATGAATGGAGACTCCTCATTGATTCTTCTAAAAGAAATTTAAAGGCTGTACTTCTCTACAATGGCAACACAGCTGCATCTGTGCCAATTGGTCATAGTGTTCAAATGTCAGAAACTTATGCAGATATGAAGACACTAATATCTGCAATCAAGTACCAGTATCACAATTTTCTCATTTGTGGTGATTTAAAAGTTATTGCTCTCCTACTAGGTCTTCAAGGCGGATATACCAAGTATCCCTATTTTCTGTGTCTTTCGGATAGGAGGGCAGACAGCCAGCATTATGAACAAAAAGACTGGCCACCAAGAACCAGCTTCTTACCCGGAAATCACAACGTGAAAGCTGTGCCAGTAGTTGACCACAATAATTCTGCTGCCACCATTCCATATCAAATTAGGGATTATGAAAAATTTTGTGATGGCCTTGAACAAGAATGGAACTGCTGTCAAGTACCCGGAGTCAAAGTTTCCTCGTATAAGTGAAGGCAAGCTAAAGGCAGGAATCTCTTTTGAAGGACATGCATTTTGAAGAAGAATTGGCAGGTGTCGAGGTGAATGCCTGGTTTTCATTCAAGCAGATTGTCCACAACTTCCTGGGAAACAGGCGCTCCCCCGAATATGAAAATATGATCCAAGACCTGATTTCAGGTTTCCAACAACTTGGGTCTAGAATGAGTTTGAAGATGCACTTTTTGCACTCACATCTTGACTATTTTCCCAACAATTGTGGGGACTACAGTGGGGAACAAGGAGAGCGGTTCCATCAGGATAGTTGCACCATGGAAACTCTATACCAGCTCAAATGGAATGTCAGCATGATGGCGGATTACTGCTGGTCATTGAAACGTAATCGTCTCGATGCACAGCACAAGCTAAAATCAAAGCTGTCCTCCTTCCTTTGATTCAGTATGTAGGCTAACTATTAGGAGCATATTTTTTAATACAATCATGTGATTTGAGGCATGTTGATTTGCAAGTCATATGTTCTTAAAATTAACAGAATGTGATTTTCCAAGATTACTTGCCTAATTTTAATAAATTAACAATTTATTGAAAATTCACATTTTTTATTATCATTAATATGCATTTTGTTCAAAATCCTTACCTGGTACAGCAAAATGGGTTAGATATTTACAATCAGCAGCCCAAGAATACGTAAGATCGCAACCATGAATAAAAATAAAAATTAAAAACATTCCAAATGCAGACCAGTGTTATTTACGTTGATGGTTTCGTTCACCAATCCACTCGTGCAGCTGGGAGTGCCGTTGTTGTCATACAGAGTGATGGCACTCATAAAGAAATTGGAGCACGCATTAATAATTGGGCCTCTACCCTTCAAAACAGAACTGTTTGCCATATTCCTTGTACTCAAATGCGTCGATGTATCTGAAGTTGACACATTAATTGTAACTGATTCTCTGTCATCCATGAATTCTCTCAACTCATTAAGTATAAATTGTGGCATGCTCGTGTCAGAAGCCGGTCACAGGTATGGTAAGATTGTGGACAGTGGAGTCCGAGTGCACATGTTGTGGATTCCATATCATATTGGCGTTCAGATGCATGACAGAAATGATGAACTGGCTAACTTATACTCTCTCAAAGAGAGAGTAGATTACAATACTGGGTTGTCAGTTAGCAGTTTGACAACAATAATACGAAAAGAACTCCAACTCATGCAGGAGGAGCCACATGCCTACGGTCACTACTGCCCGGCTCCAGCTGGATTATAAGAATCTTTGGCAGGTTAAATCACTACCACCAGATGCAGACGAAACGAAATATACACTTTGCCAGATGAACTATTGTCAGACCCTGCGCCATTATGTACTGGAGTACGATAAAACTAATTAATTCAGAGACCACTTAGAAATGTTCAAGAAATGGCAAAGTATTTTATCCACAGTGGTATATTACAAACCGTTCTGGAAAAATACCCTGACTTTGATCACTGTAAATAAAGCAGTAACACGTGTGTGTGTGTGTGTGTGTGTGTGTGTGTGTGTGTGTGAGTGTGTGTGTGTGTGTGTATGTGTGTGTGTGTGTGTGTGTGTGTGTGTGTGTGTGTGTGTGTGTGTGTGTGTGTGTGTGTGTGTGTGTGGGTGTGTGTGTGTGTGTGTGTGTATGTGTGGGTGTGTGCGTTTTCGTGTGCTCGTATGTGTGTTCGCTCTTGTGTGTGTGTTCATTTTGTGTGTGCTTTTTTGTGTGCTTTTTGTGTGCTCGTACGTGTGTGCGATCTTGTGTGTGTGTGTGTGTGTGTGTGTGTGTGTGTGTGTGTGAGTGTGTGTGTGTACTCACCTAATTGTGGTTGCAGGGGTCGAGACACAGCTCCTGGCCCCGCCTCTTCACTGATCGCTGCTAGGTCCTCTCTCTCTCTGCTTCCTGAGCTGTATCATACCTCTTCTTAAAACTATGTATGGTTCCTGCCTACACTACTTCACTTGCTAGGCTATTCCACTTATTGACAACTCTATGACTGAAGAAATACTTCCTAACGTCCCTGTGACTCGTCTGAGTCTTCAGCTTCCAGTTGTGACCCCTTGTCCCTGTGTCCCCTCTCTGGAACATCCTATCTCTGTCCACCTTGTCTATTCCCCGCAGTATCTTGTATGTCGTTATCATGTCTCCCCTGACCCTTCTGTCCTCCAGTGTCGTCAGTCCGATCTCCCTCAACCTTTCCTCGTACGACATTCCCTTGAGCTCTGGGACTAGCCTTGTTGCAAACCTTTGTACTTTCTCTAACTTCTTGACGTGCTTGACCAGGTGTGGGTTCCAGACTGGTACTGCATACTCCAGTATGGGCCTAACGTACACAGTGTACAGTGTCTTGAACGATTCCTTATTAAGGTATCGGAACGCTATTCTCAGGTTTGCCAGGCGCCCGTATGCTGCAGCAGTTATTTGGTTGATGTGTGCCTCCGGTGATGTGCTCGGTGTTATGGTTACCCCAAGGTCTTTCTCCCTGAGTGAGGTCTGTAGTCTTTGTCCACCTAGCCTATACTCTGTCTGCGGTCTTCTTTGCCCCTCCCCAATCTTCATGACTTTGCATTTGGCTGGATTGAATTCGAGAAGCCAGTTACTGGACCATATGTCCAGCCTGTCCAGGTCTCTTTGCAGTCCTGCCTCATCCTCATCCGATTTAATTCTTCTCATCAACTTCACATCATCTGCGAATAGGGACACTTCAGAGTCTATTCCTTCTATCATGTCGTTCACATATATCAAAAATATCACTGGTCCTAGAACTGACAGCTGTGGGACCCCTCTCGTCACAGGCGCCCACTGTGATACCTCTTCACGTAACATGACTCGGTGCTGCCTCACTGTCAGGAATTCCCTGATCCATTGCAGTGCCCTCCCTGTTATATGCGCCTGATCCTCCAGCTCCTGTACTAATCTCTTGTGGGGAACTGTGCCAAAGGCCTTCCTGCAGTCTAGGAAAACGCAATCTACCCACCCCTCTCTCTCGTGTGTTCCTTCTGTTACGTTGTCATAAAACTCCAGGAGTTTGTGATACAACATTTGTGTGTGTGTGTGTGTGTGTGTGTGTGTGTGTGTGTGTGTGTGTGTGTGTGTGTGTGTGTGTGTGTGTGTGTGTGTCTGTAGTGTGTGTGTGTGTGTGTGTGTGTGTTGTGTGGACCCTTTAATATTTGTACTTACAACTCATTTCAATTGTGACTGAGTGTGGTGCAAATGACTCATTATTTTTGAATTTTGTTCATGATTGTGACCATGTTTAGAAGTGTCTAGATATTCATTACCTTTGTAAATTGTCATGTACCACATGTTAAGGGAACAAACCAGAGAGAGAGAAGAACGACACATCAGCAAGGCTTGACCTTCGTATCACCGTGAGCAGATTTAAAACATAAAGGATATCACCCGCGAAGGGCCCCTGATGCTATGACCACACGTAGTCTCGAGCTCGATGCATAGTGGAGTTAACTATAGTGAGTGAAGCAGCATGTAGGAGGATGCGAGAAGACACAAGCTTCCAAAAGGGGAGGGTCCTCACAATGGAGACAGAGAGATTCCCACAAATCCTAGGTGGTAGGGTGCACTAGCAAGTGCTGGACATACTCCACACAACCGAGGATGAGGCGAAGAAACTGCTAGGGGATAATATCTCAGATAATATCTTCCTTGTGTCTTGGGGACGAGGGTGAAGACGCATTGTGTGTGCCTTTAACAACAACTTCAATAAATCTATCGAAACAGGGCAAATGCCTGAGGTGTGGAAGACAGCAAATGTAATTCCGATTTTAAGAAAGGAGACAGACAGGCTGCACAAAATTACAGACCAGTGTCACTGACATACATGTAAAGTTATGGAGAACATTACCAGGAAAAGAGCGCTGGAGCACCTAACACGGAATGGTCAAATAGACAACAACCAGGAGGAGATCAGAGAAGGGAAATCCTGCATTACTAACCTATGGGAGTTCTAAGACAAAGTAACAGTTGTAAGACAGGAGAGAGATGGATGAGTAGATTGCATTTTCTTGGACTGAAAGAAGGCTTTCGACACAGTTCCACACAAGAGATTGTTTGAAAAACTGGAGGAGCATGCAGTAAAAGGAGGGAAAGTACTGCAATGGATCAGGGAAACAAACGTGTGTTGGTCCGAGAGAGGGAGTCAGAGTAGGGGGATTTGGCATGTTATGTCGTTTGTGGCCTCCCAACAAGGGTTTCAATCTATAGGTCTAGTGTGTTTCGCTTGCATATCGTGAATGATATGACGGTAGAGATAAAGTCAGAGAATGTCACCGTTTGCAGAAAATCGTGTAACTAAGAGGAGAATCAAGCGGAAGAGGACTAATGGTAAAACCTACAAGGGGATCTGGACAAGTTCAAGCCTGGTCTGATATATGGCTTCTGAATTTTACCCGATAAGTGCAAAGTTATGAGGATTGGGGGTAAGGACATAAAGGAAAAACCGCAGTCGGTGTACAGACAAGGAAGTTACAGGCTTCTAATACTCATCAAGGAAAAAGGATCTTGGGGTAAGCATCATACTGAGCGCATCACCAGAGGCACACATTAAATAAACAACCGCTGCAGCATACGGGCGCCTGGCAAACCTGAGAATAACGTTTCTTCAACTAAATAAGGAGTCATTCACTACACTGTACGTCAGATCCATATAGGAGTATGCAACACCAGTATTGAATATGCACTTGTTCAAACATGTAAAGTAATTAGTGGAAGTGCTAAGGTTGGCAACAAGACTAGTCCTGGAATTGAGGGGTTTGTCCTACGAGGACTGGTTTAGGGAAACCAATATGACAACACTGGAAGACTGGGAGGTGATAGGGACGACATGATAACCCATAAAATACTGAGAGGAATTGACAGGGTGGATAGAGACAGAATGTTTCAAAAATGTAACACAGTAGCAAGGGGTAACAACCAGAAGCTGAAACTTAGATGATCCATTGGGATGTTAAGAAGTATTCCTTCAGCCATAGAGTTGTCAGGAAGTGGAATAGTCTGGTGAATGATTGTAGTGGAGGCTGGTTCCGTCTAACATACAGCTTTCAAAAGAAGTGTGATGAAGCTCCATGGAGCAGGGAGGAGAGTTGAACTAGTAGCTTCAGTGAAGAGGCGGGGCCAGGAGTTATTATCTCGACCCCTGCAACCAGAATTAGTGAGTACACACACACACACTCACTCACAACACAACAACACACAACACACACACACACACAACACACACACCTCACTCATATTTATAGATTTTTTTTATTTTTTATTATACACTGGCGATTCCACCAAGGCAGCGCGTAGGCCCTGAAAAAGATAAAACTTTCACCATCATTCACTCCATCACTGTCTTGCCAGAAGGGTGCTTTCACTCTGTTTTTAACTGCAAACATTATCACCCTCCTTAGAGTGCAGGGCCACTGCTACCTCCCATCTCCTGGACTCAAGTCCAGCCTGCCGGCTTCCCTGGAACCCACCTTCATAAATGTTTACTTTGTCACACTCCATCAGCACGTCAGTATTTAAAAACCATTTGTCTCCATTCACTCCTATCAAGCACGCTCACGCATGCCGGCTGGAAGTCCAAGCCCCTCGCACACCAAAAACCTCCAGTAACCCCCCTCCCTCCAACTTTCCTAGGCGACCCTACCCTGGCCTTTCCTTCCACTACAGACTGTTACACTCTTGAAGTCACTCAGTTTTCGCTCCATTCTTCTACATGTCACGATACCACTCAACAACCCGTCCTCAGCCCCTGGAAAACATTTTGGTATCTGCTCCTCCTCCTTAACTTCTCAAAACTAAGATTTCTCTGACCATTTTATTCACACCACACATTGCTCAGTCATGACATCTCCACTGCCTCCAACCTTATCCTCGCTGCAACATTCATTCACCCATGTTCACACCCTATAAGAGGTTGGTAAAACTATCCTCTCATGCATTCCGCCTTTGCTCCAAGGACAAGTTCTTTGTCTCCACAGACTCTAAGTGTACCACTCACCCTTTTCCCTCATCAATTCTATGATTATCATCCATCTTTCATAGACCCATCCGCTGACACGTCCACCTCCCAAATATCTGAAATACATTCACCCTCTCATATCTCTCCCTCCAATCTGATTTAAATCTTGCATCACCTAATAATTTTGTTACCTCTTCCTTATCTCTTTCCTGTATTTACTTTTAATTTTCCTTCTTTTGCCACACCTACCAAATTCATCATCAATCTCTGCAACTTCTCTTTAGAACTCTCCCCAAGTGCACAGTGTCATCAGCAAAGAGCAACTGTGGACAACTCCCACTTTATGTGGGATTCTGTATCTTTTAACTCCAGCCTCTTGCCAATGAACCCTCGCTTTTCTTCTCTTACTTCCCAAATCTATATAAATTTATGAAACAACAACGGTGACATCACACATCCTTGTCTAAGGCCTACTTATATGGAGAAATAATTTCCCTCGTTTCTACCATACTTAACTTGGAGCGCACTTTCCTGTAAAACTCTTCACCGCTTCTGTAAACCTACCTCCTATACCATACACCTGCAAACATCTGCCACATTGCCCCCTATCCACCCTTTCATTACGCCTTTTCCAAAATCCAAAAATGCCTCACAAAGACCTCTTAGCCTTATCTAAATACTGCTTCACTTTTATGTTTCATTGTAAACACCTGGGTCCACACACCCCTACCTTGCCTAATATAGCCTCCGTGTTCAAGCTGCTATCCTGATCTCGTCTTACTCCTTAATTCTTTACAATATACTCTACCATAACCTTTACCGAAAAGTATACTCAAACCAGGCTTATCCCCTATATAATTTTTGACTCTCTTTTGTCCCCTTTGCCTATATACAAAGGATCTAAGCATGCTCTCTGCCAATCCCTAGGTACTTACAATCTTTCCATTAACAATTTATTAAATAATTACTACCAACCACTCCAAAGCTATACCCCCACCTGCTTTTAACTTTCTCTATCTTTTTTCCCTCCAATCTGGCTGCCTTACCCCCATTTCCTTCTTACCTACTGCTCACGAATTCCCCCACAATCACAACTTGGCTTCCTCACTCCTACAAGTTGTTAATTCCTCTTGCCATATCACGAAATCACAGCTTCCCTATCTTCATCTTCATTTAACAAATTCCTCAAATTGATTCCCTCCATTTCCCAATACCTCTAACTCTCCATTTATAACTCTCCTTCCTATTTTTAACTGACAATAATCCATTTGTTCTAATAGCTTCCTTAAACTTGTTAATCTCACTCCAAAATTTTTTCTTATTTTCAACAAAATTTGTTGTTGATAACATCTCACCACTACTCTCATTTGCTCTCTTTTTAACATTGCTTCACCACTCTCTTAACTCTCTCTTTTTCTCCATATACTCTTCACTCCTGGCATCACTTCTACTTTGTAAAAACTTCTCCATATGATAATCTCTCTTTTCTCCCTTTAACTACTATCTTCACATCTTCATTCCACCAATCGGCTCCTCTTCCCTCCACGCACCCATTTCTGTAATGCACAAACCTCTGCTGAACAGCTATTGCATACATTTTTAAACCTACCACTTACCTCTTCGACCCCATTGCATCATGCTCCTCATTTAGCCCATCTATCCTCATAGCTGTTTTTATCTTACCCTATCTTCCTCCTCTTTTAGTTTTAAACCTTCACCTCTCTCTTCCCTGATGCTTCTTTTCTCCTTGTATCCCATCTACCTTTTACTTCTCTGTGTAGCTAAACTAGACCAGTGATCGATATATCTGTGGCCCCTCATAAACATGTACATTCCTGAAGTTATATTCAACAGTCTTTTATCTACCAATACCTAATCCAACATACTTTACTGTCATTTCGCTCTGCATCATAATTAGTATACCTATTTATCTCGTTTTCTTAAAATGTGTATTACTATAACTAAACCCTTTTATACAAAGTTCAATCAAGGGCTCCCATTATCTTACACCTTGGCAACCCCAAAACTTACCTACCACACATCTCTAAGTTTATCTACTTAGCATTCAGGTCTCCCCAGCACAATTACTTCAATCACTTGGTTCAAAGGCTCCTATACATTTCACTTAACATCTCCCAAAATCTTCTCTCTCTCCTCTCCATTCCTCTTCTTCTCCAGGTGCTTACACGCTTTGATTATGACCCACTTTTCGCATCAATACCTTTATTTTAAGCCATCATAATTCTTGATTTTACACATTCATATTTCTCTTTTCTCCTTCATAAACTGATTCTTCAACATTACTGCTTACCCCTTCCTTTGCTCTAACTCTCTCAGATTCTCCAGATTTAATAACATTTATTTCCCCCAACCGAAATCCCCTACCCCCTTCAGCTTGGTTTCGCTTCGGGCCAGGACATCCAACTTCTTTTCATTCATCAACATCCAGCAATATCTGTTTCTTGTTCATTGCCACTACATCCACGCAATTCAAGCATCCCAGTTTAAAAAGTTTTTTTCTTCTCCTTTTAGTAAAATGTCTACAGGAGAAGGGAGTTACTAGCCCATTGCTCACGGCATTTCATTTTAGTAGCATCATACGACACGATGGCTTACGGAGGAATGATTCTTTTCACTTCCCCCCATGGACAATAGAAGAAATAAAGAATGAACAAGAGCTTGTGAAAAGGACTAAAACCTAGATGGTATGTATATATTTATATGCATGTGCATTATAATTTATATATATATATATATATATATATATATTATATATATATATATATATATATATATATATATATATATATAATTAATATATATACATAATTATATTTTACACTGGACACACACACCACACACTCACACCACACACAACACACACACAACACACACACACGCACGCACGCTCACTCACTCACAGGACACACACACACCCACACACACACAACACACTCTGCATTACTGTGCAAGTCATGGAGAAGCTTATCAGGAGGAAATGGTTCGAAACAGGAATGGAACAAGATTATACAATGAAAACCAGCCATGGGTTCATGGGAAGGCAAATCTTGTCATAACTAAAACCTCTGGAGTTTTATGACAAGGTAACATAAGTCAAGACACGAGGAGAGGGGTGGGTTGATTGCGTTTTTTTCCTAGACTGCAGGAAGGCTTTGTCACAGTTCCCCACAAGAGATTAGTGCAGAAGCTGGAGGATCAAGCGCATGTAACAGGTTGAGGGCATGCAATGGATCAGGGAATACCTGACGAGAGGCAAACAAAGAGTCATGGTATTGATGGGTATACAGTTGGCGCCTGTGACGAGCTGGGGTCCCCAAGGGAGTTCAGTTCTTGGACCAGTGCTATTTTTGATATATGTGAACGACATGATGGAAGGAATAGATCTGAAGTGTCCCTATTCGCAGATGATGTGGTGTGAAGTGGATAGAAGAATTAAATCGGGGATGAGGATGAGGCAGCTAACTGCAATGAGACCGGGACAGGTTGGACATTGTGGTCCAGTAACTGGCTTCTCGATTTTCAATCCAGCCAAATGCAAAGTCATGAAGATTGGGGTGGGGCAAAGAAGACCGCAGACAGAGATAGGCTAGGTGGACAAAGACTACAGACCTCACTCAGGGAGAAAAGACCTTGGGGTGACCATAACACCGAGCACATCACCGGAGGCAACCTTCAACCAAATAACTGATGCAGCTACGGGTCGCTGCAAACCTGAGAATAGTCGTTCCGTTACCTTAATAAGGAATCGTTTAAGACACTGTACACTGTACGTTAGGCCCATAATGGAGTATGCAGTACCAGTCTGGATACCACACCTGCCACACCCCCGGTCAAGCACGTCAAGAAGTTAGAGAAAGTACAAAGGTTGCAACTAGGCTAGTCCCAGAGCTCAAGGGAATGTCGTACGAGCGGAAGGTTGAGGGAAGTTCGGACTGACGACACTGGAGGACAGGAAGGGCTGGGGAGACATGATAAACGACATTACAATGATACTGCGGGAATAGACACGGTGGACAGAGATAGATGTTACAGAGAGGACACAGAGACAAGGGGGTCACAACCTGGAAAGCTGAAGACTCGACGAGTCACAGGGACGTTTAGGAAGTATTTCTTCAGTCATAGAGTTGTCAGAAAGTGGAAGAGCCTAGAAAGTGAAGTTAGTGTAGGCAGAGGAACCATACATAGTTTTAGAAAGAGGTATGATACAGCTCAGGATAGCAGAGAGAGAGAGGACTAGTAGCAATCAGATGGAGAGGCGGGCCCAGAGCTGACTAATCGACCCCTGCAACCACAATTAGGTGAATACAATTAGGTGTGTATGCCACACACACACACTACACACACGTGCACACACACACTATCTCACTCACACACACACACACACACTCACACTACACACACACACACACACCACCACACACATCAAACACCACACACACAAACAATATAGTTTAGATGGCAAAGCCTGTAAACCTCACTCAAGGAATAAGATCTGGGGGTTGAGTATTACTCCGAGCGTATCTCCTGAGGCGCCATCAATAGATAACATGCTGCAGCACACGGCGCGCCTGGCAAACATAGGATAGCGTTCCAACATCGTAAGGATAGTTCAAGACTCTGTTATCCATTTACGTGCAGGCCTATATGGAGTATGCAGCACCAGTTTGGATATCCACACATAGTTCAAGCACGTCATGAAATTAGAGAAAGTGCAAAGGTTTGCATCAAGGGGACTAGTGTCAGAGCTACGGGGATTGTCCTAAGACGAAAGGTTGAGGGAAATCGGCCCTGGACGACCTGGAGGACAGGAGGTCAGGGGAGACAAATGGATAACGACATAATAAATATTACTGCGCGGCAATAGACCAAGGTGGACTAAGACGGGATGTTCAAGAGAAGGACTCAGACACAAGACGGTCACATTGGAAGTGAAGACTGCAGATGAATCAAAGGGATATTAGGAAGTATTTCTTTCAGTCATAGAGTAGTTCTGGCCGTGAGAAAGCCTAGAAAGTGAAATGTAGGGAGCGGGGGAACCATTACCATAGTTTTAAGGCGAGGTATGATTTTTAAGCTCATGAGGGCAGGGAGAGAGAGGACCTAGTAGCAATCAGCGAACAGGGGCGGGGGCCAGGAGTATGTAATCGACCCCTGTAACCACAAATAGGTGAGTACAAATAGGTGAGTACACACACACACACACACACACACACACACACACACACACACACCACACTCACACACGCACACACCACACTCATACCACACGCACACAACACATACACCACACACACACAGTGGTGCTGTAGTACAGTGGTACAGTGGTACTGTAGCACAGTGGTACTGTAGCACAGTGGTACAGTGGTACTGTAGTACAGTGGTGCAGTGGTACTGTAGTGCAGTGGTACTGTAGGACTGTAGTACAGTGGTACAGTGATCTGATTAGTACAGTTTACGTGGTACTGTAGTACACTGGTAAACAGTTGGTTACTGTAGTACAGTGGTACAGTGGTACTGTAGTACACTGGTACAGTGGTACTGTAGTACAGTGGTACAGTGGTACTGTAGTACAGTGGTACAGTGGTACAGTGGTACAGTGGTACTGTAGTACAGTGGTACTGTAGAACAGTGGTACAGTGATACTGTTGTTAAGTAGTTACAGTGGTACTGTTAGTACACTGGTACTGTGGTACTGTAGTACAGTGGTACAGTGGTACAGTGGTACTGTAGTACAGTGGTACTGTAGTACAGTGGTACAGTGATACTGTAGTACAGTAGTACAGTGGTACTGTAGTACACTGGTACAGTGGTACTGTAGTACAGTGGTACAGTGGTACAGTGGTACTGTAGTACAGTGGTACTGTAGTACAGTGGTACAATGGTACAGTGGTACAGTGGTACTGTAGTACAGTGGTACTGTAGTACAGTGGTACAGTGGTACTGTAGTACAATAGTACAGTGGTACAGTGTTGCTGTAGTTCAATAGTTACAGTTGGTACAGTGGTACATGTAGTTGCAGTGGTACTGTAGTACAGTGGTACAGTGGTACAGTGGTACAGTGGTTACAGAAGAGTTAAGAGGCGGATAACAAGCATTTATGTATAAAAAATATTCCATCGTGTGTATTGTGGAGCACTAGCTGGCTAGCTGGCTGGCTAGCTGGCTAGCTGGCTTAGCTGGCTGGCCTAGCTGGCTAGCTGGGCTAGCTGGCTGGCTAGGGCTGGCTAGACTGGCTTAGGATGGCTAGTGGCTGGCTAGCTGGCTGGCTGGCTAGCTGGCTGGCTAGCTGGCTGGCTAGCTGGCTGGCTGGCTAGCTGGCTAGATGGCTAGCTGGCTGGCTAGCTGGCTGGCTAGCTGGCTGGCTGGCTATCTGGGGCTAGCTGGGTGGCTAGCTGGCTGGCTGGCTAGCTGACTGGCTAGTTAGTGTCTGACACCAACAGTTACAGTCACTATGATGGGAATTATCTAGGTAACATAAGAGAGTGTTGTCTAACACGGCACCTTAAATGCTTTCAACTTTAAAGCCTCAACCCATATAAATAGTTGTTGGTACCATAGTGTGCTGTTGTTTCAGAGTTGAAATGTTGATTAGAATGTGATACTAGATTGTACATACGTTTTAAGCAACATTTCTCACGCGGAAACAAGAATATAATTTATCTGTTACGTATTGTTTAACTGAGACTGCGAAGTCAATTTCAGACCTTTAAAATAGTGAGCTGATTCATTATTCTCAGACATGAAGTACTGTTGCCGAACTTTAAGGAACACCTCACTTCACATTCCTTCAAATATCAACTTTATTTTTCCACTGTAATCCACCTTGTCCATAAATATTATCGCATTTCTTTTGTCTGTTTCGTAAATTGAAGTCCAGGATCTGTCCTTAAGTCCAGGATCTTTCCTTAATTCCAGGATCTTTCCTTAAGTCCAGGATCTGTCCTAAAGTCCAGGATCTTTCCTTAAGTCCAGGATCTTTCCTTAAGTCCAGGATCTGTCCTTAAGTCCGGGATCTTTACTTAAGTCCAGGATCTGTCCTTAAGGACAGATCCTGGACTTAAGGACAGATCCTGGACGTAAGGAAAGATCCTGGCTTAAGGAGAGATCCTTGACTTAAGGAAAGTTCCCAGACTTAAAGAAAGATCTTGGACTTAAGGAAAGATCCTGGACTTAATGAAAGACCCTGGACCTAAGGAAAGATCCTGGACTTAAGGACAGATCCTGGACTTAAGGAAAGATCCTGGACTTAAGGAAAGATCTTGGACTTAAGGAAAGATCCTGGACTTAAGGACAGATCCTGGACTTAAGGAAAGATCCTGGACTTAAGATAAGATCCTGGACTTAAGAAAAGATCCTGGACTTAAGGAAAGATCCTGGACTTAAAAAAAACCCCGGACTTAAGGACAGATCCTGGACTTAAGGACAGATCCTGGACTTAAGGAAAGATCCTGGACTTAAGAACAGATCCTGGACTTAAGGAAAGATCCTGGACTTAAGGAAAGATCCTGGACTTAAGGAAAGATCCTGGACTTAAGAAATGATCCTGGACTTAAGGAAAGATATTGGACTTAAGGAAAGATCCTGAACTTAAGCACAGGTCCTGGACTTAAGTAAAGATCCTGGACTTAAGGAAAGAACCTGGACTTAACGAAAGATCCTGGACTTAGGGACAGATCCTGGACTTAAGGAAAGATCCTGGACTTAAGGAAAGATCCTGGACTTAAGGAAAGATCCTGGACTTAAGGAAAGATATTGGACTTAAGGAAAGATCCTGAACTTAAGTCCAGGATCTTTCTTTAAGTCCAGGAAATTTCCTTAAGTCCAGGATCTTTCTTAAAGTCCAGGATCTTTCCTTAAGTCCAGGATCTTTCCTTAAGTCCAGGGACTTTCTTTAAGTCCAGGATCTTTCCTAAAGTCCAAGATCTTTCCTTAAGTACAGGATCTTTCCTTAAGTCCAGGATCTTTCCTTAAGTCCAGGATCTTTCTTTAAGTCCAGGACGCTTCCTTAAGTCCAGGATCTTTCCTTAAGTCCAGGATATTTCCTTAAGTCCAGGATCTTTCCTTAAGTCCAGGAACTTTCCTTAAGTCCAGGATCTTTCCTTAAGTCCAGGATCTTTATTTAAGTCCAGGATCTTTCCTTAAGTCCAGGATCTTTCCTTTAGTCCAGGATATTTCCTTAAGTCCAGGAACTTTCTTTAAGTCCAGGAACTTTCTTTAAGTCCAGGATCTTTCTTTAAGTCCAGGAACTTTCCTTAAGTCCAGGATCTTTCCTTAAGTCCAGGATCTTTCCTTAAGTCCAGGATCTTTCCTTAAGTCCAGGATCTTTCCTTAAGTCCAGGATCTTTCCTTAAGTCCAGGATCTTTCCTTAAGTCAGGGTTTTCCTTAAGTCCAGGATCTTTCCTTAAGTCCAAGATCTTTCTTTAAGTCTGGGAACTTTCCTTAAGTCCAGGATCTCTCCTTAAGTCCAGGATCTTTCCTTACGTCCAGGATCTGTCCTTTGTCCGGAGCCTTAAAAGGT
>NC_069485.1:16579294-16622362 GCF_026875155.1 Cherax quadricarinatus
ACCCCCCTACTGTACTACTACGACCACGCCCTCCCCCCACTTCCCCCCCTTTTCCAAACTTCCACTTCCTCACAGCTTACCAAAAAACTTCCACTTCCTCTGCATCCACCTTCACCCACTCCACCACAACCAAAACCTCCTCTAGGTCCAACCCACCTCCTCCAGACAAAATCCACTTAAACCTAAACCTACCCCAACTTCTGACGGACAGACCAAAGAACATAAAAACAGATCCATCTCTTCCTCCCCCTCCAGGAAACGGGTCCGTAGCACCTACAAACACACATCCAATGATGGCACCACTATCACGGGCTTTAATCCAAACTCCTCCCCCGACATTAACTTTGCTAAGACGAAACCATTAAATCACGTTTAAGGTGATTCAGTTCAACGTACGTTCTTACTTTACAATTAGACACCTACTGGCCGAGCTCCTTGAAGCAGAGAGGCCAGATATTGTTTTGCTAAACAGTACCTGCCTCAAAGCCCCTCAATGTATCCGCCATTATGGTTATACTGCACTACAGTCCCCCTATGATCCCCACGATGGGGTTGCCATCCTTGTCAATTCCAACATAAAACATGAATTTCTCCCAATCCCTTTTATTCACCAACACTGTCTTGCGGTCAGAATACACACCCACCTTGGCCCCTTCATCTTTTTCACCACCTATGCTCGCCCAAACACTACTCTCAACATACACGACCTCTCCTTAGTCTTCAACTACACCAACACACCAACTTACCTACTAGCTGACATGAATGCCAAACACACTGCCTTTCATCACACCAGTAACAACCAACTTGGTCACCAATTACTCAACTTCACAAACCATAAACACCTAATTCATCTTGGCCCAGACTTCAATACCTTCTTCAATCACACGGGCCAAGGCAAACCAGACATCATTCTGGCAAACCGAGCCAGCTCTCTATTTCAACATTACATCTCACCTGGCCCTATTACTGGCTCTGATCACATCCCAGTCATCTTACACATCTCCTCCAACCCTATCCTCATTCCAACCACACCTTCATTCTCCTACAAGAACGCTGACTGGGATGCTTTCAAACAACACATAGACATTATTAACCTCACCTATGACTACAACAACAAACCTATCTCTGACATCGATACTCAACTTGATCTCATCCAGGACACCATTACACAAGCAGCCAACATACAGAGGTAGAAAGGCATTATATATATAGGCGGAGAGTGAGGTGTGACGCACATGACCTGAGGAATGTCATAAGAACATAAGAACATAAGAAAGGAGGAACACTGCAGAAGGCCTACTCGCCCATGCGAGGTATTTTATACCATTTTAATGTTCAATCTGTCAGACACTGCAGCACAAGGGTATCTTGGTACAGACCTGCAATCAACTTCGACAACTTCCACTAGTGAGAGCGGCTGGATTTGAGAGGGACCTGACCTTTCAACATCTGAGTTCTTACCTCACCTAGTGGCCTACGTCTCACCTCTTGGCGCTATAAAAAGCTCCATTCTGTCACTTCATCTCCATATTGTTTCATACTATGGAACAATGCTCTTCTCCAGACTGAGGGACTGACCACCTCAAAACTTTAAGGGTGATGGACTGATTACATCGTCTTCAAGTATCTTCTGCTTCCATCAACTTCTCTGTACTTGACTGAAGAAGCCTACTGTGTAGGCGAAACGTTTCACAATAAAGATACCTAACTGTTGCAAATGTGTCTTACCTAACCACCTGTCGGTATTTTATACCATTTTAATGTTCAATCTGTCAGACACTGCAGCACAAGGGTATCTTGGTACAGACCTGCAATCAACTTCGACAACTTCCACTAGTGAGAGCGGCTGGATTTGAGAGGGACCTGACCTTTCAACATCTGAGTTCTTACCTCTCCTAGTGGCCTACGTCTCACCTCTTGGCGCTATAAAAAGCTCCATTCTGTCACTTCATCTCCATATTGTTTCATACTATGGAACAATGCTCTTCTCCAGACTGAGGGACTGACCACCTCAAAACTTTAAGGGTGATGGACTGATTACATCGTCTTCAAGTATCTTCTGCTTCCATCAACTTCTCTGTACTTGACTGAAGAACCCTACTGTGTAGGCGAAACGTTTCACAATAAAGATACCTAACTGTTGCAAATGTGTCTTACCTAACCACCGAGGCAGGTCCTCATCAAAACAACCTCTGTGCAAGAAAGGTATAAAATACCGACAATATGAAAGTTAAGACACATGTGCAACATCTGGATATCTTTATTGTAGACGTTTCGCCATCCAGTGGTTTTATCAATACAGATTCTAGGACATAATAGGAAGACAGTAGAACTATATACAAAAGATGAGGTAATCAGTCCCTCGGCCTTGGAGTTAGTGTTCACAACATCGTGGTGGAGGAGAATCTGGAGCAAAGACAAGAAGACTGGCGGTTATATAGGCGTCAGTGGATAGGGACGGGCACCAGACGAGGGCAAAGTCACGGGTAGGCGGGATTCCCCAGTGGAAGTAGGTCCTTCCTCGTCTGCTGCCCGCCCCCTATCCACTGACGCCTATATAACCGCCAGTCTTCTTGTCTTTGCTCCAGATTCTCCTCCACCACGATGCTGTACACTAACTCCAAGGCCGAGGGAAATGTTCCCTCATCTTTTGTTTTATAGTTCTACTGTCTTCCATTATGTCCTAGAATCTGTATTGATAAAGCCACTGGATGGCGAAACGTCTACAATAAAGATATCCAGATGTTGCACATGTGTCTTAACTTTCAAAACAACCTCTGCCTATGATGAGGACGGGTAGACGATGAAATCATGTGACTCCTGTGTTGTTGGGTTGGTGGTGCTTAAGTATCATATATGCCAATGTTTTTGAAATTTTGTAGTTTCCAGTGTTGCGTTCTTCTGCAGTGTTCCTCCTTTCTTATGTTCTTATGTTCTTATGACATTCCTCAGGTCACGTGCGTCACACCTCACTCTCCGCCTATATATATAATGCCTTTCTACCTCTGTATGTTAGAAGTGATCAAGGTCCCAGGACCGAAACGTTTTCTAATAAATATGTCATAGTGTTTGCTTACGTGTCTTTCTAAACCAACATCCATACTTACCCATGTGCCTACTACATACATAGAACACTACACTCAAACATAAACCCTTCACTAAAACTTCTCCTCATCAACCTTAACAGGACACACGATCACAACACAAGACACAGATCTCTTTATGATGTACCCCGTGTCCATATCACACTGTGTAAAACTCTATGCACATGAAGGGCCCCAGAATTTGGAATTCATTACCAGTAAATACTAAAGTAATCCGATCTGAACATCAATTTTGGACTCTTCTCAAAAGCCACTTACTCACCCTACACTGCTCGATATTAAACTTTACCAAAAAATCTCCCAGTTACCTAAATCTTAAAACTTCAAAACGTGACGGCCAAAGTTCATACACGGATTAAAACTATCTTGTAGTATAAGTACCTACACAAAACATTACTGCCTACACCCACTTGTAGCATTCTCATACTGTAAACTACTTTCAACCACTCACAATGTTACATTCCCATAATATAATTTCAATGTTTATTATTCAAACTACTGTAATTTGAGCAAAATTACCGTCTACAATAAATAAATAAAAGTGATGTACAACTTAAACAAACTATGTTCAATTTCTTTAGTATTAAGTAGTCTGTAAGCCATTAAATTAAGTCTGCCCATAATGCCTAGGCAAGATAATGGGTCTCTTTAAACCATACCCCCGGCCGGGATTGAACCCGCGGTCATAGAGTCTCAAAACTCCAGCCCGTCGCGTTAGCCACTAGACCAGCTAGCCACAATAAGATTCATCCAACTAGGTATATTTCTACAATTTCTACACCATTGGAAGGTTAGCACAGGCACCTCTGTGGCCACAAATGCAAGTTTTTACAGACGAATCTCCAGCTAGCGTGGCCGTGACGAACTCTAGCTCATGTCCGTTCACTGCCGTCAACATGACTCAAGAAGATAAATTAGACACATGTGCAACTCTTGGGTATCTTTATTGAGGAAACGTTTCGCCACACAGTGGCTTCATCAATCCATACAAAGGAGAATCTTGAAGAACAGGAGGAGAATGAGGTAATCAGTCCCTCAACCTTGAGTCGATGTGTTCAGTTCATCAATCTTGAATAGAAACGGTTTTACGTGCGGAGAAGGAGCTTATAAACCGTTGGCAGGAGAGGTGCAGCAGTCATAGGTAGTGTCACATTTGTTCAATTGTGGAAGTGGTCGTGCCCCAAAAATTAGGCAAGCGAAGAATTCCCAAGTATAAGACCCCAAGAAGTTACTGTGTCTGACAGGTTTGTAGATAAGGTTCAGAGAACCGACTTTTGATAAATTAGACACATGTGAAAACACTTGGTATCTTTTTTGGGAAATTTTTCGCCCACGTGGCTTAAAACCCATACAAGGAGAATCTTGAAAAAAACAGAAGGAATGAGGAAAATCAGTCCCTAAACCCTGAGTCGATGTGTTTTTTCACAATTTTGAATAGAATAGGGCATACGTGCGGGAAGGAGCTTATAAACCCTTTGGGCCCAGGAGAGGTGCAGCAGTATGGTGTGTCACATTTGTTCAGGTGGAAGTAGGTCGTGCCCAAAAATTTAGGAGCGAAGAATTCCCAAGTATCAAGACCCCAAAAAAGTTTATAAGCTCCTTCTCCCCACGTATCCCCGTATTCTTTCAAGGCTGTTGGACTGAACACTCGATCAAGGTTGGGGGACTGATTCCCTTTTTTCCCCTCCTGTTCTTCAAGATTTCCTTTGTATGGCTGTGAAGCCACGTGTGGCGAAACGTTTCCTAAATAAAGTCCCAAAGGGTTTTGCACACGTTGAACATCAAAATGGTATAAAATCGTCAGGTTGATAGGTAAGACACATAGGAACAGTTAGGCAATTTTTTCCCAAAAAGTTTCGCTAACAGTAGGTTCTTCAGTCGAATACGAAAGTAGGCGGGAACAGTAGAGTGTGAAGACGATGTAATCAGTCCTCCCCCTTGAAGACGTAGAATTTGAGGTTTTCAGTCCCTCGGCCTGGGAAGTTCGTTTTCCCTAGTCAGGAACTACTGAAGATCAAGCGACGGCGGGATTAAATACTGTCGGAAGGAGAGGTGCAGAGAGTAGTAGTAGTAGTAGAGTGTAGCCACTGAGAGGTCAGGTCCCTCTCAGATCCCAACAGTCCTCACTTGAAAGGGTTGTCAAAGGCGTTTTCTGTACCAACCTTTCAAGTGGGGGACTGTTGGATTCTGAGAGGGACCTGACCTCTCAGTGGCTACACTCTCACTACTACTACTACTACTCTGCACCTCTCCTTCCGACAGTATTTTTGAAGATCAAGAAAACGGTTGGAGAGGCAGAAACAACGAGAAACCAGAAGACTACCGTGGAAACTTCCAACCCATTCTCGGTGCTACCTGACGAATGTGAGTGTTCTACTGGGAATGCCACAACGAGCACCAAAGAAGCATTGGCAGACGTGAGTAAGACATCCCTAGAAACCCCAACGAAGACCATCGAGAACGTCTTGACGAATTCTACAAGTGGTGTAATGCTACCTGGCGAATGTGAGTCGACTACTCGGAGCATCACGACGACGACGTCAAGGAAGGTAAAAACATTGTTGTTGTTGGGGATAGCCAGATTAGGTACATGGATAGGGCATTCTGCTTGAAGGATAGGAGTAGGAGACAGAGAGTGTGTTTTCCTGGGGCTGGGATGAAGGATATTGTTAGCCGTCTGGATGACATCATGAGAGGTAATGGGAGCAATCCTATTATCTGTCTCAGTGCTGGAGGCAACGATGTTGGCAGACGTAGGAGTGAGGACCTGATTAGCAGGTATAGGTCAGCAATAGAGATAATTAGGAGGAAGGGTGGGAAACCTGTCATTTGTGGCATTTTGCCAAGGAGAGGAGTTGGAAATGAATGGTTGTCCAGAGCAATTGGTGTCAATTGCTGGCTGGACAAATACTGTAAGGAAAACGCAGTAACATTCATTGACAACTGGGACCTCTTCTATGGCAGAAATGACATGTATGCCAGGGATGGGGTTCACTTATCTAGGTGTGGGGTGGGAGCACTGGCCAACGCAGTGGAGGGAGCTGTTAGGTCTTTAAACTAGGAATAGTTAGTGGTATGGGTTTTTGCGGGAAAAACTGTGAAGTCGCAGGGTAGTAACATGAGTACTAGGAGAAACTAGTAATAGGCAAAATGAGGTGGATATTGGAAAGCCAGTGGCACTAATTGACAAGGACAGTAATAGGTTTAGTGGAATAACAGAAAGGAGCAGGAAGGGTAAAGAGAGAGGAGGGTCATTAAATATTTATTACGCAAATAGTCGCAGTGCTAGGAATAAGATGGACGAGTTGAGACTAGTTGCTAGTGCAGGTAACATAGATGTATTTGCCATAACTGAGACGTGGTTTAATTCAAAAAGTCGGGACATGCCTGAAGAATGTCACATTCAGGGTTTTAAATTGTTCCAAGTAGATAGAAGTATCGGGAAGGGGGGTGGGGTGGCTTTTGTATGTCCAAAGATCGCTTGAACTGTTGCATAAAAAACGGGTATTAAGTCTGAAGTAACACATACAGGGGTCTGTTTGGATAGAATTTTCAGAGGGGCATGAAAAATTAATTTTAGGTGTGATATACCGTCCCCCAAATTTAGATAGGGACCAGGGGAGACTACTATGGGAGGAAATTGTTAGGGCCACAAGGCACGATTATGTAGTAATTCTAGGAGACTTTAACTTTAGTCATATTGATTGGAATTTCTTGACTGGGAATTTAGAATCTTTACGATTTCTTAGAAGTAGTTCAGGATTGTTTTTTGAAGCAGTTTGTGACAGAACCTACAAGGGGTAATAACTGCTTGACTTAGTTCTGGCAAACAATGAATCCCTTGTTAATAATTTAGAAGTTTCAGAGGAACTGGGTGCTAGCGACCACAAATCAATTACATTTAGAATTGAATGGAAGTATGATAGTAGGGATAATCAGTAACAGTCCCAGATTTTCGCTTAGCAGATTACGATGGGCTTAGAGAACACTTATCATCTGTTGACTGGGGGTAACGAAGAGAGCTATCAATATGACAGTTTTCTGAACACAATACATGCTGCTCAAAGAACGTTTATCCCTTATAAGGAAATTAGATCAAATAGAAATGACCCAAAATGGATGAATAATAGGCTGAAATATTACTAGGGCATAAGAAAACAATTTATAGGCGTATCAAAAGAGGCGAGGGTCATCTTATGAATCAGTATATTGACATTAAGAGGGACATTAAAAAGGGATAAGAAAAAGCTAAAAGGGACTATGAAATTAAAGTTGCTAGGGATTCTAAAACTAACCCAAAAAGTTTTTTCCAGGTCTATAGAACAAAAGTCAGAGATAAGATAGGTCCCCTTAAAAAAAAACTATGGGCATCTTACTGACAAAGAGAATGAAATGTGCTCGATTTTAAATAATTATTTTCTCTCGGTTTTTACACAGGAAGACACTAATAATATTCCGGTAATTAATTTTTATAGTGGATCAGAAGAAGATAAATTATGTAACATCACAGTCACTAGTGAAATGGTTGTGAATCAGATAGACCGACTGAAGCAAAATAAGTCACCGGGTCATGATGAGGTTTTTTCAAGGGTTCTAAAGGAATGCAAAATGGAAGTCTGTGAACCATTAACTAATATTTTTAATTTATCTCTTCAAACAGGTGTAGTGTCTGATATGTGGAAGATGGCTAATGTAATTCCTATTTTTAAAACAGCGGACAAGTCGTTACCGTCAAATTACCCCCCAATAAGCCTGACCTCAATTGTAGGCAAATTACTAGAGTCAATTATAGCTCAGATTATAAGAAGCCATCTCGATGAGCATAGCTTGATTAATGATACTCAGCATGGATTCACAGGAGGCCGGTCTTGTCTAAACTAATTTTAACTTTCTTCAGTAAAGCTTTTGAGGCTGTTGACCACGATAAAGAATTTGATATTATTTACTTAGATTTTAGTAAGGCATTTGATAGAGTCCGCACCAAAGACTGTTGAAGAAAGTAGCAGCTCATGGCATTGGGGGAAGGGTGCTCTCCTGGATCGAATCATGGCTCACAGACAGGAAGCAGAGAGTGTCCATAAATGGGGTTAAATCCGAGTTGGGATCAGTAACAAGTGGCGTTCCACAGGGATCAGTCTTGGGCCCGTTGTTGTTTATAATATATATCAATGATCTTGATGAAGGAATTACTAGTGATATGAGCAAATTCGCCGATGACACGAAGATAGGTAGGATAATTGATTCAAACGTAGATGTTATGGAACTTCAGGAGGATTTAGACAAACTCTACTCTTGGTCAGAAAAGTGGCAGATGCAGTTCAATGTAGATAAATGCAAGGTTCTGAAGCTCGGGAGTGTCCATAACCTAGCACTTTTAAGTTAAATAATGTAGAACTTAACCATACAGATTGCGAAAAGGACTTGGGGGTTATGGTAAGCAGCAACTTAAACCAAGACAGCAATGCCTAAGCGTACGTAATAAGGCAATAGATTACTGGGATTTATATCAAGAAGTGTAAGCAACAGAAGTCCAGAGGTCATACTGCAGCTTTATACATCATTAGTAAGGCCTCACTAGATTATGCAGCCCAATTCTGGTCTCCATGTTACAGAATGGACATAAATTCGTCAGAAAACATTCAGCGTAGGATGACTAAATTAATACATAGCATTAGAAATCTTCCTTATGAAGAAAGATTGAAGACTCTTAAGTTACATTCACTTGTTAGACGAAGAATGAGGTGAGACCTGATCGAAGTGTATAAGTGGAAGATAGGTATTAATAAAGGGGATATTAACAAGGTCTTGAGGATATCTCTCCAAGAGAGAACCCGCAGTAATGGATTTAAAATAGATAAGTTTAGATTTAGAAAGGACATAGGAAAGTATTGGTTTGGAAATAGAGTAGTTGATGAGTGGAACAGTCTACCTAATTGGGTTATTGAGGCTGGGACTTTGGGTAGTTTCAAATTTAGGTTGGATAAGTACATGAGTGGGATGGGTTGGATTTGAGTGGGACTTGCACATCAGAGCTTATTTCTTGGGTAGCATTGAAAATTTTGTTGGTCAAATGTTTGTTAGTGGGATGAATTGTAAAGGACCTGCCTAGTATGGGCCAACAGGCCTGCTGCAGTGTTCCTCCTTTCTTATGTTCTTATGTTCTTAGTATTTAAGTCTCCGCACTGCCGCTTGATCTTCAGATAGTTCCTGACTATGGAACTGAACTTCTCCAGGCCGAGGGACTGACAACCTCAAATTCTACGACTTCAAGGGTGATGGACTGATTACATCGTCTTCACATCTCTACTGTTCCTGCCTACTTTCTGTATTCGACTGAAGAAGCCTACTGTGTAGGCGAAACGTTTCGGAATAAAGTTGCCTAACTGTTGCCTATGTGTCTTACCTATCAACCTGACGGTATTGTATACCATTTTGATGTTCATCTTGTCCGACACTGCAACACATGGCCTCTTGGTACAGAAAACGCCTTTGACAACCCTTTCAAGTGAGGACTGTTGGATCTGAGAGGGACCTGACCTCTCAGTGGCTACACTCTCACTACTACTACAACTACTCTGCACCTCTCCTTCCAACAGTATTTAAGTCTCCGCACTGTCGCTTGATCTTCAGATAGTTCCTGACTATGGAACTGAACTTCTCCAGGCCGAGGGACTGACAACCTCAAATTCTACGACTTCAAGGGTGATGGACTGATTACATCGTCTTCACATCTCTACTGTTCCTGCCTAGTTGCACATGTGTCTAATTTATCAACATGTCGGTTCTCTGAACCATTCATCTACAAACCTGTCAGACACTGCAACTTCTTGGGATCTTAATACTTGGGAATTCTTCGCTTGCCTAATTGTTGGGCACGACCTACTTCCACATTGAACAAATGTGACACTACCTATGACTGCTGCACCTCTCCTGCCAACTGTTTATAAGCTCCTTCTCCGCACGTATGCCGTATTCTATTCAAGATTGATGAACTGAACACATCGACTCAAGGTTGAGAGACTGATTACCTCATTCTCCTCCTGTTCTTCAAGATTCTCCTTTGTATGGACTGATGAAGCCACTGTGTGGCGAAACGTTTCCTCAGTAAAGATACCCAAGAGTTGCACATGTGTCTAATTTATCAACATGTCGGTTCTCTGAACCATTCATCTACAAAAATGACTCAAGAAATCGTAGTGACACGATTGCAAACAAACCATACCCCCGGCCGGGATTGAACCCGCGATCATAGAGTCTCAAAACTCCTGCCCGTCGCGTTAGCCACTAGACCAGCTAGCCACAATAAGATGCATCCAACTAGGTATATTTCTACACCATTGGAAGGTTAGCACAGGCACCTCTGTGGCCACAAATGCAAGTTTTTACAGACGAATCTCCAGCTAGCGTGGCCGTGACGAACTCTAGCTCAAGTCCCTTCACTGCCGTCAACATGACTCAAGAAATCGTAATGACACGATTGCAAACAAACCATACCCCCGGTATGGTTTGAGACTCTATGACCGCGGGTTCAATCCCGGCCGGGGGTATGGTTTGTTTGCAATCGTGTCATTACGATTTCTTGAGTCATGGGTCTCTTTGTCTGTAACTCATTTTTATTTTATAATCTCAATGTAATCTTGCATGGAAATAAAAATTTAATTATTGATTTATTGACTAAGAGAAAACTCAATAAGTGTCCGGGGCCCAAGATTGTTTAATAGCCTCCCACCAGCCATAAGAGGAATTACCAATAGACCTCTGGTTGTAAGTAAGTGTATTCAGGTATACACATAGCAGCGTATGTGTAGAGAACCTAGGATAACCCAAAAAGTCAGACAGAGTGCCTTATTTCCATTGGGGTTCTCTTAATACCTTATTATTATACAATGTAGGAGAAATCTTATTATTATACAATGTAGGAGAAATCTTATTATTATACAATGTAGGAGAAATCTTATTATTATACAATGTAGGAGAAATCTTATTATTATACAATAAAGGATATATACTAGAAATAAGGTAAAAAGAGTTATTTACATTTCCATGTGTGTTAGCTAAAAAATTAAAAAATCATTCTCCTCCCATTCTGTTGTTACATTTATTAGGTACCTTTTGGCTCTCTTCTTGAACTCGTTTATGTTATGACTGGCTTAAACATCTGCAGGCAGTCTATTCCATTCCTTTATTGCTGTACAATAAAAGTTGCTTGAAGCCTGGCCACTGACTGTGGGTACTACAAAGTTGTGCTCTCTCCCACTAGTACTATGATTGCTCCGGTTCCCAGCCTTGACAAAATAAGTAGCAAGATATTCTGGACACTATTTGTGAGCAATTTTTTAAACTTGATTTAACTTCAGTTATTTTGCTCTGTCTTCAATATTCAGCATATCCAATTGTTGTAATTCATCCTGGCCCACATGTTCTCTTGGACCCAGGTCCAAGATTAATCTCACCTTTTGTTCTGGGTGATTTGCAGTTTATCTTTCAGTTTTTTTTTTGTCAAGGCAGAGTACCATGAAGAGCAAGCGTAGTCAATATGACATTGTGTAAGGGCTAGACATAGGGTCCTGCGAGCCTCAGTAGGTAGACACTGTGCTTCTCTGGCATTCGCTTTCCTTACAACACTGTTCCCTATTAGTTCTCCTGACATGCATTGGTCAAAGGGGATTCCTAGATATTTTACTGAGGAAACTAAAGTGATGGGTTCCCCATTACACCAGACATTAAAATTATTTACCTTTCTCAGTTTTTGTTTCGTGCCAAAGAGTATAGCTTCCGTTTTCCCGAGGTGTAACGATAGTTTGTTGTCTACTTACCATCTGCTGCAGGACTCCACTTCTACTGGTATTACATTAGCTATATCTTGTGGGTATTTACCTGACACTAACAGAGCACTGTCATCCGCTTACATTAGGAGTTTGCATCTGACACTGATGAGCATATCATTTACACAACACAGGAATAATAAGGGACCCAGAATACTTCCTTGGGGAACTCCACATGCTATCGGCAGGGGTTCTGATTCTGTTTTGTTGATTTTGACAATTTGTTTCCTCTTGCTAAGATCGGATTTAGACCAGTCTATGACATTAACTTGAAGTTTCTTACAAAGTATATTGTGGTTGACAGTATCGACGGCCTTTTGCAAGTCTAAGGTTACTATTCCTATGAGGTTCCCTATCGACATTTCGGTTCTCATGCAATAAATCAGATTAATTAGAGAGATGTCGGTTGAGTAAGAGCTCCTAAAGTCTGATTGGTAACTTTGAAGAATGTTCTTGTCATGAAGATACTTAACTACTTAACTAACTTAGCTTAATTTCACTATTTGACAGTACACCGCCCTCTCTAGAATTTTGGACTTGACACTGAACATACTAACAGGCCTATAGTTGCTGACATCAGACCTACTATTTTTCTTGAAGATAGGAGTAACTCTGGCCTCCTTGAACCCCTCTGGTACGGTATTAGTGGTGATGGACGAATTTACTATGTGAGCAATGCGGACTGGAAGTTCAGAAGCACCATCTTTTAGGAACTTAGACGGGATGTTATCAGGACCGGTGTTCTTAGTTGGGTTTAACCTGCTTAGTTCTTTTTACACGAAGTCATGAGATACACTTATTAGTTGACAACTGTTTGAGGTTACCCCTTTATTGGTTTAATATGTTTCAAACTTATCAGAGTCTGTGTTAAAGGTATTTGATGCAGCTGGTAGTTTACTTACTAGTGTTGATGCGACAGTTGTGTAGTATGATTTAAAACAATTGCCTCTTTAGTTGTTTCGTGGCATACCTCGTTATCGACTTTTAGTTTTACGTTAGATCTAGCTACGGGTTTATGGCTATTCTCCAACTGTTTTAGTTGCAGCCAAAGCTTTCTAGGGTTATTCTTGTACTCTTCGATTTTTGAGCAATAATGCCTTGCCTTTGTGCCTTTTATAAGCCTCTGCACTCTCTTCCTTACCCTTTGGAATTCATTTAGTGGTGCAATATCCTGTCTGTTTCTCGTAAGTCTTTTTAGCAGCTGGTCTCTGAATTTTATATTATCTAATAAACCAGAAGTCATCCAGGGTTCAGTTCTTCGATTAATCCTAACCTCTTTAACTGGTGCAATATTATCAAGGATGGCAGTGAACATTGTTTTAAATCGTAATGACATGATTGCAAACAAACCATACCACGGGCGGGATTTGAACCCGCGGTCAGAGAGTCAGTGGCTAACGCGACGGTCTGGAATTTTGAGACTCTCTGACCGCGGGTTCAAATCCCGCCCGTGGTATGGATTGTTTTAAAATTTTCCCAGGCATCATTTACGTCCACGCAACTTGTTATCAGTGTCCAGTCACAATTGTGTAGCTATTTACCTGTGTTTGCTTACTGTAGTTTCTAGTTGACCTAATTTTCATTGTCCTGTGTAGGCCTATCAGTTCCCTAGTGATTTTCCTGGTACAGTAAATGACGAAATGATCACTAAGGCCTGTGGTAATGACGCCCGACTGACTAATGTTCTCAAGAGGGAGCTGGACAGCTATCTAAAGTCGGTGCCGGATCAGCCAGACTTTGGTTCGTACGTTGGACTACGTGCTGCCGGCAGTAACAGCCACGTTGATTAGGTCCTGATCCACCAGGAGGCTTGGTCATGGATTGGGCTGCGGGAGTGTTGATCCCCGGAATACCCTCCAGGTAGAATCCCATATGTTCCAACTATTGCCACACAGACTGCATGCCAGAAGAAGCCTTTTATTGTAGCTGGATAGTACATTTCAGGATCTTGAAAGACATCCAGTGATATTGAAAGACATCCAAGACCCTGTAACATATGTGCTAGAATCGAACCTGGTGCCACTATAGGAAGGTGCAGAGGTACTTCAAGGGCTCCACTCAAATCATCAAGACTGCAGCTAAGAATCAATCAAATGGAATCACTTCAGGAGCTCCTTAAATTATTAGATGAGCTCCAATGTATCGAGGGACATTGGCTGATCAACTGATGTTGTCACTACTGACAAAGCGTGGAATAGTCACAGTGAGAAAAACCCATCAACAAATACCTGATGGAAATCTGTCAGCATTGGGATCCAGAGATAGAGCTCAAAATTGTATCATTACCATTACCCAGCAATGAAGCAAGCCTTGGAACTGTCAACCCTCCAATACCTGACAGCACACCTGCCAACACTACTCCAACACTTGCCAGAACATTTGATAGAACACCTGACATCACAGCTCCAACACCTGGCAGTGCCCTTGCCAATCACTGCTCCAACACCTACTAGTACACCTGGCAGTAGTGCTCCATCTGCCAATACTGAATTTGGAATTTCTCCACCAAAGATTGACGCAACTAATAATCAGGTGACCAACACTGCACCTGAACAAGTGTTGCGCCAAAGCACGAACAGCAGTGGCATATCTGATAGTATTGGACAAGGGTGGGGTAAAGGACATGAAAGAAGACTTGAAAGAATAAAAGAGAGTAGACACCCACCTTTCACCAGCACAGTCCCAGGACAACGCTCACCAGGTACATAATCATCAGCCTCACCAGCGGCAGAACCTACAGAGAAATTACCTGCTGAATCAGCAGCAAAACACAAGAGGTGCAGTAAATAGGAGTCCAACCTCCCATGTGCCTAGGCAGTGGTACCACTGTCACCGAGGGGGCACACCACTAACAACTGCCTGTGAGATACCAGGTGCAATTGCTGTCACAAGAGGGGACATCGGGAGGACCAGTGTCGAAAGAAAAAGGAGCTTGACAGACACGATCAACAGTTCTTTAGAGATTTGTTCTCAGAACAAACCAGCAGGATCTCTGAATCGGTGAACACATTCACACGTCACCCAGCCAGCTAATCCTACCTTGGCTCAGCAGGTGGTTTTGTTGCTCATACATGGCCACAGGGCTGCATCCTTGCAGCTGCCCCGGTGTCCTACCTGACTCAACCTTACACACCCATCAGCCCAAGCTGAACATAACCATGAGGATTCAGTCTGTTAGTATCCTTTCGACCAACATTAGAGGCTTCATTGCCAATGTTGGTGAGCTCACTCACAGTTTCGTGAACACTCGATGTCTCGGCAAAATTGCTGTTGGTGAGACATTTTTGGATGACAGATCTACAGAAATTTTTCGAGACTTACTGACTGCACCTCATGAATGAGAAGAGACAGGAAAGGACTTTGAGATGATGTTGCTGTGCGCTTCTCTGAAAGTGTTCATGCCTTGCCATCCCTGCTCACCTAGAAAGGATGTTCTTCAAGCTATGCATAAATACTAGCACCTCTCTACTAGTATTTGCAATGTACAGACATTAGTGGCAACAACTTCCATCAATTTCCTGATGGAAAATGTGGACCCCTTTGTGCTTCAACTCAATTATCAACATATTATGTGATGGTGACCTCAACGATCATATTATACAGGGGTACTTTGATGACCTACTTGCAGTGTTTGACTTGAGAAACTGATTTTCCTATTCACATCTCTGGCTTCTCCCTCAATCCAGTAGCGAGTGATCTGTGAGAAGACATATTCACTTACCAGCTCCTTGGCTATGGTGCATCATCTAACCACAAGATTTTCTTTATAACAATGAAGATTCCAACAGAACGAAGTGAAGAATCTACACCCTCAACTTGGCGGTGAGAAAGAGGAAACTGGCCGACCGTTTGCTCTGAGCTCGCCACCTCCAGGGAGATGTTGATATTCTTGTAAATACCCTCAGTGAACACATTTTTAATCTAGAAGGACACTTGCCTCACCGGAAGCATGCGACGAAGCCTTTAGCTCGGTTTTCATTTTAGAGAGGTCGCTGCTGCTAAGTACAAGACTTGGAGAAGGTATACGAGGCATCCCACTATCTGTAACAGGAACCTGCACAGGCAAGGTTGTTGGCAAATGCGAGAAGTCCAATGGTTGCCATCTCTAAAAGGAAGGCTGACACAAAAAAAAAGTTGGCATCAGGTAGAGCGGGCTCCTAAACCTGGTGGTTCTTGGTCAAGATCCAACAAGGTTATTCACCTGGTGAAATTATTCCACCTATAAATAGACAGGATGGGAACATCTCTGCTAGCAGTCATGAGAAGGCTGACCTCTTTGCCGCCAAGATTCAAGTTCCTGATCCAGCAAGCAATCGCCTTTGCTAGCTGCGAGATCTGTGTCAAAGTTGTCAGTGGAGACAATAAGGTAGGATAAGGTCTATCCTCTCCTAAAGTTGCTGGACCAAGGAATTGTTGTGGGCTCAAATGTTGAGCCCAAGATTGCTGAGATGTACAGACCAGCTAGCAGCACCTTTAACTCGCACCTATCAGCACTTCCTAGCAGAGTGTAAATGGCCTTCTCTGTGGAAAGAGGCAAATGTAGTTCTTGTTTGGAAAAGGAAGAGCAGAGTGGAAATTAACAACTACAGACTAGTGTCACTCCTGTCAACGACTGGCAAGATTCTTGAGACAATAATCTCGCGACAGATGACAGTTTTTCGACTACCACTCACTTCTTTGTGACCTTCAATACGGCTTCAGAAAAGGTTGATCTGCTGCTGATCTGCTGTTAAATCTCTCCATTAAGTGACACCAGGTACTGGATGAATCCAAAGTCAGCTATGTAGTAGCACTGGGCAATGGTAATGCTTTCGACCTAGTATCGCAATTCCCAATGCAAGCACTGGGAATTGCAAGCTCTACACTATGTCTCCTCAATGATTACCTTCAAGGTAGGTCTGTATGCGTACTTCACAAAGGGACAGGGACAGAGTCAGCAAGGGTTCCACAATGAAGTGTGTTTGGGCTATTGTTATGGCATGTCTTCTTCATCTCATCCCAGAATCCCATGCAAATGCAGACGACTGTACTCTGAGAGGAAATGGGATCTGCTCTAAGTTACATCAATCACCAGCTTACAGCTATATCAGCCTAGGAAAAACGATGGCAGGTAACATTTGCTCCTTAGAAAAGACAAACGATCATGGTTCTGTGTACCATGATAGTAATACTGGAGCAGCAGTAAGAATGACTGGGAGAGTGTTGGTACCCGGGGACGAAGGTGATATCCTTGGGGTGAAATCTGACTCCAAACTGAAGATGAAGAACCACGTTGTAAATCTTGCTACCAAAACAGCCAGGAAACTTACAGCACATTGACGTATCTCACATCTGCTAGACAGCAGAGGTTGCAAGATTCTTTTCAAGGCATAAATACTCTCATACCTTGAGTATGCTCCACTGTCTTGGATTGCCTGCCCTCCGTCTCATCTGCGACTTCTTGACATAATAGAGAACAAAGCAAGATGGCTCGTCTGTCGACTGGACCTAACCTGGATGGATCTGTCATTTCAGCAGAGCTTTCAACACTGGAGGAATGTGGTTGGCCTTACTGTTATATACATGGCCAATACTGTCAAAGTTCAACACTTGGCTCCACTCTGAGGACAGTGAGAAGTGAGATTTTACACAACAAGACGGGCAGCATACAGCAAGTACACTCTGACTGTACCCTTCTTCAGAACATTATGTCATCTGAGATCATTTATTTCTAGGATAACTCGAGTGCTTTTACAGCATAATGGCATAAACAAAATAAAGTCAGTTGGCTAAATAAAATCGCTGGTTCACAGGTGGATTCAACTTCATCCTGTTCCTTTTTTTTGTCTCATATTAATAAAAAGGTTTTCAAATGAATTAATGTAGGTAACAGCTCTTAGCTTGTAAATATAGTTAGGACCCTAACCTTGTAAAACCCCTTGGATCAACGTCTAGCGCAAGCTGGACGCCAAGGTATTGGTCCAGTGTGGTGAGAATGGTAATGCACTGCTTACCTTGTTCCAAGGTTCGTAGGTTCGAGTCTCCTTCAGCCAGAGTTCAGTGTTTGTGCATATTTCGCCTGCTCTTGCGAATTCCTTGCATTGTTAAAATCTCTAGTATGGCTGATGCAACCAGGGGATGAGATGAAAAGCTGTAAGCCTTCTCCCTGAAAGCTGGCTGCCTTGGATCAACGTCTAGTGCAAGCTGGAAGCCAAGGTATTGGTCCAGTGTGGTGAGAATGGTAATGAACTGCGTACCTTGTTCCAAGGTTCGTAGGTTCGAGTCTCCTTCAGCCAGAGATCAGTGTATATATATATATATATATATATATATATATTATATATATATATATATATATATATATATATATATATATATATATATATATATATATATATTATATATTTGTTACGTTCAGAATTATTTTTGCGAAATTATTTCATACACAAATTTTCGCTTGCCTTATTCGGCAAGAAGAGCATTGCTATTTAAGCCAATACCAGTTTTCTATTCCAGCAATTCCTACATGTTTAACGCTTCCCCCTTGATAATAATAATAATGTTCCAGCAACTCAGCACTGCTGTTCAGAGGGGTAATGCCTGCTGTATTTTGGGCACGAGCCCAAACTACAGCGTCATGCGTTTTCGCTCACCAGGAGACGGGCCAGTGCAGTGTTGTTATTGAACACTACCACTCGTTTCGTGGGTACAGTAATATAATATACTGCTTGTTGAGCTAGTACACAAACAGGGAGTAGAATGAAATTAGCTGAGAGGCGTCCACACCACCGTATGTCCTTCGTTGGCTAGTACAACATCTAGCTTGGCTGTAATTGCCATTGTTAAGGATTGTGTGGTCTAGTAGTCTAAAGTATCATGCGTTTTCGTTCACCATGAGACGGGCCAAAGCAGCATGGGTTCGACTCCTTGGCTAGTGCAGTGTTGTTATCGGCCGTTTCCCACCGAGGCAGGGTGACCCGAAAAGAAAGAAAAAAAACTTTCATCATTAATTGAACACTTTCACCATCACTCATACATAATCACTGTCTTTTCAGAGGCGCTCAGATACGACAGTTTAGACATCCCTCCGAAGTGCCAATATCCTAAATCCCTCCTTTAAACTGCAGGCATTGTACTTCAAATTTCCACGACTCAAGTCCGGCTAACCGGTTTCCTTGAATCCCTTCACAAAATATTACCCTTCTCACACTCCAACAGCTCATCAGTTCCCAAAAACCATTCATCTCCATTCACTCCTGTCTAATATGCTAACGCATGCTTGCTGAAAGTCCAAGCCCCTCGCCCACAAGACTTCCTTTACCCCCTCCCTCTAACCTTGGGGACGACCACTACCCTGCCTTCCTTCCACAATAGATTTATACACTCTCCATGACATTCTATTTTGTTCCATTCTCTCTAAATAACCAAACCACCTCAACAGCCCCTCTTCAGCCCTCTGACTAATACTTTTAGTAACTCCACATCTCCTAATTTCTACACTACGAATTCTTTGCATAATATTTACACCACACATTACCTTTAGACACGATATTTCCACTGCCTCCAGCCGCCTCCTCGTTACAGCATTTACAGCCCATGCTTCACATCCATATAAGAATGTTGGTACCACTATACTCTCGAACCTTCCCTACTTTGCCTCCATGGATAACTTTCTTTGTCTCACCAAATACCTCAATGCACCACTAACTATTTTTCCTTCATTAATTCAGTGGTTTTCCTCATCCTTCATAAACCCATCCCCTGACAAGTCAACTCTCAAATATCTGAAAACATTCACTTCTGAAATACTCCCTCCCTCCAGTGTGATATCCAATTTTTCTTCATTTAAATTTTTTGATAACCTCATCACCTTTCACCTATATTCAATTTCTGATTTCTATCTTTACACACCCACCCAAACTCATCCACTAACCTTCGCAACTTTCTTTAGAATCCCTCATAAGCACAGTATCATCAGCAAAATCTAGCTTTGTCAACACCCATTTTGTATTTGATTCTCAATAATTTAATGCCACCTCTCTCCCCAACGCCCTAGCAGCTAATTCTTTTACAACCCAATCTATAAATATGTTAAACAACCAAGTTGACATTTCACATCCCTGTGTAAGACATACTTTTTGTGGGAATTAATCTCCCTCTCTTCTACACACCTTAACCTGAGCCTCACTATCCTCATAAAATCTCTTTACCGCATATAGTAAATAACTGCCTATTCCGTATGCATGCAACATCTGCAATATTGCTCCCTTATCCACTCTATCATATGCCTTTTCTGAATCCATAAATGAAATGAAAACTTTATCTAAATACTGCTCACATATATGCTTCAGTGTAAACAACTGATCTACCCATACACCATTTCATTATACGTAATGCCTCAAGCACCTGCCCCACACTCACATCCTGCTCTTCTTCACTCCTAAAAGAAATTATATCCTCCCTGGCCAGTGCATGAAATTGCTACCTCCCTTTTTTCATCGATATTTAAAAGTTCCTCAAAATATTTCCGCCATCTACCCAAGGCCTCCAGCTTCCAATCTACTAACTCTCCTACTCTGTTTTTAACTGACTAATCAATTAGTTTCCTAGGCTTTCTTGACTTGTTTATCTCACTTCAAATTTTTCTTCATATTCTCAGCAATATTTCTTCACAGTGCCTCTCCCCTCTGTCATTTGTATAAATAAATAAATAAATGTATATATATATATATATATTTTTTTTTATTTTTTTTTTTATCACACCGGCCGATTCCCACCAAGGCAGGGTGGCCCGAAAAAGAAAAACTTTCACCATCATTCACTCCATCACTGTCTTGCCAGAAGGGTGCTTTACACTACAGTTTTTAAACTGCAACATTAAACCCCCTCCTTCAGAGTGCAGGCACTGTACTTCCCATCTCCCAGGACTCAAGTCCGGCCTGCCGGTTTCCCTGAATTCCCTTCATAAATGTTACTTTGCTCACACTCCAACAGCACGTCAAGTATTAAAAACCATTTGTCTCCATTCACTCCTATCAAACACGCTCAAGCATGCCTGCTGGAAGTCCAAGCCCCTCGCACACAAAACCTCCTTTACCCCTCCCTCCAACCCTTCCTAGGCCGACCCTACCCCGCCTTCCTTCCACTACAGACTGATACACTCTTGAAGTCTTTTCTGTTTCGCTCCATTCTCTCTACATGTCCGAACCACCTCAACAACCCTTCCTCAGCCCTCTGGACAACAGTTTTGGTAATCCCGCACCTCCTCCTAACTTCCAAACTACGAATTCTCTGCATTATATTCACACCACACATTGCCCTCAGACATGACATCTCCACTGCCTCCAGCCTTCTCCTCGCTGCAACATTCATCACCCACGCTTCACACCCATATAAGAGCGTTGGTAAAACTATACTCTCATACATTCCCCTCTTTGCCTCCAAGGACAAAGTTCTTTGTCTCCACAGACTCCTAAGTGCACCACTCACTTCTTTTTCCCTCATCAATTCTATGATTCACCTCATCTTTCATAGACCCATCCGCTGACACGTCCACTCCCAAATATCTGAATACGTTCACCTCCTCCATACTCTCTCCCTCCAATCTGATATTCAATCTTTCATCACCTAATCTTTTTGTTATCCTCATAACCTTACTCTTTCCTGTATTCACCTTTAATTTTCTTCTTTTGCACACCCTACCAAATTCATCCACCAATCTCTGCAACTTCTCTTCAGAATCTCCCAAGAGCACAGTGTCATCAGCAAAGAGCAGCTGTGACAACTCCCACTTTGTGTGTGATTCTTTATCTTTTAACTCCACGCCTCTTGCCAAGACCCTCGCATTTACTTCTCTTACAACCCCATCTATAAATATATTAAACAACCACGGTGACATCACACATCCTTGTCTAAGGCCTACTTTTACTGGAGAAAAATTTCCCTCTTTCCTACATACTCTAACTTGAGCCTCACTATCCTCGTAAAAACTCTTCACTGCTTTCAGTAACCTACCTCCTACACCATACACTTGCAACATCTGCCACATTGCCCCCCTATCCACCCTGTCATACGCCTTTTCCAAATCCATATATATATATATATATATATATATATATATATATATATATTATATATATATATATTATATATATATATATATTATATATATATATGTCGTGCCGAATATGTAAAACTGGTCAATTAGCAAGAACTTATTTAAAATTAAGCCCTTTCTAAAATTTTCTCTTATACGTTTAAAGATATATTTTTTTCAACAATGTTAATGTAAAAATTTATAATTTTGCACCAAAAGAATCTTAGGAAACTTACCTTACCTTATTATAACAAGAACAATTTATTTTAGCCTAACCCAACTATATATATTTTAGATTTGTTTACAATAATTTAATACTAAACAAGCACAGTGAAATATATATTTTTTGTTAGGTTCAGAATGATTTTGGCGAAATTATTGCATACACAAATTTTCACTTGTCCTATATGGCATGATGAACGTTGCTATTTAAGCCAAGATCGCAAGTTCTGCCTATTCGGCACGACATATATACATATATGCATGATAATATATAAAATATATATATATATATATATATATATATATATATATATATATTATATATATATATATATATATATATATATATATATATATATATATATGTCGTGCCGAATAGGCAGAATTTGCGATCTTGGCTTAAATAGCAACGTTCATCTTGCCATATAGGACAAGTGAAAATTTATGTATGCAATAATTTCGCCAAAATCATTCTGAACCAAACGAAAAAAAATATATTTCACTGTCTTTGTTTAGTAGTAAATTACTGTAAACAAATCTAAAATATATTTAGTTGGGTTAGGCTAAAATAAAATGCTCTTGTTATAATAAGGTTAGGTAAGTTTTCTAAGATTCTTTTGGTGCAAAATTAATTTTTTTACATTAACATTAATGAAAAAAAATATATCTTTAAACGTATAAGAGAAATTTATAGAAAGGACTTAATTTTAAACGAGTTCTTGCTAATTGACCAGTTTTACATATTCGGCACGACATATATATATATATATATATATATATATATATATATATATATATATATATATATATATATATATATATATATATATTTATATATATATAATATATATATATATATCTTTCAACACACCGGCTGTATCCCACCGAGGCGGGGTGGCCCAAAAGGAAAACAAAAGTTTCTCCTTTTACATTTAGTAATATATACAGGAAAAGAGGTTACTAGCCCCTTGCTCCCGGCATTTTAGTCGCCTCTTACAACACGCATGGCTTACGGAGGAAGAATTCTGTTCCACTTCCCCATGGAGATAAGGGGAAATAACAAGAATAAGAACTAGAAGAAAATAGAAGAAAACCCAGAGGGGTGTGTATATATATGCTTGTACATGTATGTGTAGTGTGACCTAAGTGTAAGTAGAAGTAGCAAGACGTACCTGAAATCTTGCATGTTCATGAGACAGAAAAAAGGACACCAGCAATCCTACCATCATGTAAAACAATTACAGGCTTTCGTTTTACACTCACTTGGCAGGACGGTAGTACCTCCCTGGGCGGTTGCTGTCTACCAACCTACTACCTAGGATATATATATATATATATATATATATATATATATATATTATATATATATATATATTATATATATATATATATATATATATATATATATATATATGCAATAAGATCACAGTAAACAGGTGATTTGATTTCAGAATATGCAAAGCAACCACTCTGAAAGAATAGAGAAATTCCAAGCGCTTTCGTGACTACTCACATTATCAAGGAACTATGAAAGTAAAGCATCCAAGGAAGCTATATAAGGGGTCTGGCCAGCACCTCACTATCAGATCCCACAACGGTTAAACACCTGACGCGCGCCGACCCAACTTGGATAGGTCCTTTGCACAACTCACCCCACAAACTATTCTACCCAAGAAAATTAAAAAATTATTTGTCCAGTGTATTATTAAATTCTTCCCAAATTCTATTAATTATAAATGGATCTAATTTATATAAACCAAAGGAAATATTCATATTATTTCAAAACTGCTTTTTATGAACAAGATTCAATTATATTCCTGTCGACCATGGACTTGCTTGATACTACTTTCTCAACTTTTTGAAAATCAATTGGATGGTTAAAATCTCTTACATGAATAAATAGAGCATTGGAATCTTGTCCAGTTCTAATGCTATATTTATGTTGTTTTAATCTTAGTTCGAGATTTTTACCAGTTTGACCGTAACAAACTTTATCGCAAATTTTACAAGGAATCTTATAGACACATCCATCAGCATTTTGGGGGGAATTCTTTATCAAAAGTTTTTTTACTGTATCAAGATTTTTGAATACAACTTTAATATTAAAAGTCTTAAGAAGAGAAGGCATATCAACCAAGTTTTCATGGTAAGGGAGAACCAACATATTTTTAGTAGAATAAGGCTGGTTGTCCCTTTTTGGATTGTAAAAAGTATTTCTATCAACTTTAAAAGATTTATCAATTACATTTCTTGGGTATTTTAAATCATTACCAATTTCATAAATTTTGGATATTTCCTCATCTATGAACTCAGGACTACAAATTCGTAAAGCTCTCAAAAACATTGATGAGAAAACAGACAGTTTGACTCTATCTTGATGTGAGGAATAATAGTGGACATAGGATCGGTTATTTGTAGGTTTTGTGTAAATTTTAAATTTGAATTCATTATTACCCTTAATAATTAAAACATCTAGAAAAGGCAATGAGTTATTTTCTTCAAACACAACAGTAAAGTTTATAGAATGGGCTAAGCTATTTAATTTTCCTAGGAAATGGTGTATATCTACATTTTTGGGCATAAGACACAAAATATCATCAACATATCTGAACCATTTAGCTCTATTAGGGAGGATTGTATTAAGTAACCTTGTTTCAAAAAATTCCATGTATAGGTTACTAAGAACAGGTGAAAGAGGATTTCCCATTGCCATACCAAACTGTTGAGTTTGAAGAAAATAACTCCAATGCTCTATTTATTCATGTAAGAGATTTTAACCATCCAATTGATTTTCAAAAAGTTGAGAAAGTAGTATCAAGCAAGTCCATGGTGGACAGGAATATAATTGAATCTTGTTTCATAAAAAGCAGTTTTGACAATAATATGAATATTTCCTTTGGTTTATATAAATTAGATCCATTTATAATTAATAGAATTTGGGAAGAATTTAATAATACACTAGACAAATATTTTTTTAATTTTCTTGGGTAGAATAGTTTGTGAGGTGAGTTGTGCAAAGGACCTATCCAAGTTGGGCCGGCGCGCGTCAGGTGTTTAACCGTTGTGGGATCTGATAGTGAGGTGCTGGCCAGACCCCTTATATAGCTTCCTTGGATGCTTTACTTTCATAGTTCCTTGATAATGTGAGTAGTCACGAAAGCGCTTGGAATTTCTCTATTCTTTCAGAGTGGTTGTTTTGCATATATATATATATATATATATATATATATATATATATATATATATATATATATATATATATATATATATATATATATATATATATATATATATATTTATTTTTATTTTTTATTATCACACCGGCCGATTCCCACCAAGGCAGGGTGGCCCGAAAAAGAAAAACTTTCACCATCATTCACTCCATCACTGTCTTGCCAGAAGGGTGCTTTACACTACAGTTTTTAAACTGCAACATTAACACCCCTCCTTCAGAGTGCAGGCACTGTACTTCCCATCTCCAGGACTCAAGTCCGGCCTGCCGGTGTGTGTGTGTGTGTGTGTGTGTGTGTGTGTGTGTGTCGTGCCGAATAGGCAGAACTTGCGATCTTGGCTTAAACAGCAACGTTCATCTTGCCATATAGGACAAGTGAAAATTTGTGTATGCAATAATTTCGCCAAAATCATTCTGAACCTAACGAAAAAAATATATTTCACTGTGCTTGTTTAGTATTAAATTATTGTAAACAAATCTAAAATATATATAATTGGGTTAGGCTAAAATAAATTTTTCTTGTTATAATAAGGTTAGGTAAGTTTTCTTCTAAGAATCTTTTGGTGCAAAATTATAAATGTTTACATCAATATTAATGAAAAAAATATATCTTTAAACGTATAAGAGAAAATTTCAGAAAGGACTTAATTTTAAATGAGTTCTTGCTAATTGACCAGTTTTACATATTCGGCACGACATATATATATATATATATATATATATATATATATATATATATATATATATATATATATATATATATATATATATATGTATATATATATATATATATATATATATATATATATATATATATATATATATATATATATATATATATATATATATATATATATATATATATATGTCAGCATTTATATGTGTCGTGCCGAATAGGTAAAACTTGCGATTTTGGCCTGAATAGCAACTCTCTTCTTCCTTTTATACACACTCATCCTGCGTCTTTACCCTCCTTCCGTCAATATGCGCTCTTCTTTGCAACTTGCTTTTACTACTTACCCTCCATTCTTCTCCTCCCTCTGTCCTTACCCTTTATCCATCCTTACTTCCATTCTCTTCTTACTTATAGACCAAATGTATCCTGAATCTCCCTCTATTCTACCACTTTCTACATCTTCACTTACTTTCCATTCTTGCCCTGTCTTCATCCTTTCCATCCTTCTATCCTTACATTTCCTTCATATGTACGCTCCTTCCCTCCTTCTTCCCTGTTGTCTCAATATGGGAACCGCAATAATCCTCATAAGCTCATCATCCGGATATGATTTTCTACATGACTTAACGCTTCTTCTCATCCTGATAAGCGGCATTGAGGAGCTATTTTCATTCAATTATCTTTATTTACCAAAGATTCATGTAAATAAACTATATGTAATCTTTGTCAAACATCCAAAAAGGCATATCGTATAATAGTGAACATGCTAACATTGTCAATACGACAGTACATAATCAGCTAGAACGTTATTTGTGGTAAGCAGCCAGTGTGCTGTTAAACCTAATGAAGCTTTGAACGACTACGTTCACTATGTGCCAATAACCTTAAAGCTTGATTTTGACCTTCTGACACAAATGCTTCGGTGAGTTAATTAATCAGATAGTATATAATATGCTTATTCTATGCTAAGAGGATTATGCTTAATTAATACAGTCAAGCGAGAACTGAGTGCCTGTGTTACCGTTTCCAATCTTAATAACAAGCTATAGAGCAAACGACCTTATAGTGCTATGGTTAAAATTATAACCATAGTTTTTAAATGGATGAACCGGAAGTCAGCGGAAAACTAGAAGACCAAAACGTCCAGTGGTAGGTCATATTATGACTAAGACCCACGTTAGGAACACTGTCCTATTTACTGGCGAATTTTACCTAACTTACTCAAACCTTGCCGTGCAAATAAAGTAATGGTGAAAGTGATTTTTTCCCGTCAGAATGAGTGCTATAAAATAAAAAATTCTCCAGAATAGACAAATAGAGTTGAGACATTGAACTATAAATTGCTGAGAAACGGAATTACTAACATGAGACTTCCAGGGTGGAATTAGATGAGACTTGCAATTATTCTCATTAAATTAATTTTATTAAAAATTAATTTTCTCTTTCTCTAATGAAAATAAAATTGCTTCGTCATTTAAGTTATTTCATTCAGACTACTATATAATGATGTAAAGTAAGACATAGGTATCAAAACAGATTTTTTGTGGCATTGTTCCATTCAGTGAAGAGCTTTATCAAGCAATGGTAAAACTACATAGAGCTTTATCAAGCAATGGTAAAACTACATAGAGCTTTATCAAGCAATGGTAAAACTACATAGAGCAAAATGTGTATCTCAAAATACAGCAAAACTTTAAGTTCTACATAGAGCTAAAGGGAGGTTTGAGCCAAATATTTTTTTTTGGGGGTCCAATTTCGATGAGATTTTTACAATGATTTATGCAACATTTAAAAACCTACACACTGTGTTTGTAGGGACTTTATGCTTTAAAGTTAGAGAGAAAAAAATAAATTGTGCAAAATTTTATTGGGAATAAATAAAGCTTTATTTTTCCTACAAAACTGAGAAGATGTACAATGCTCTAGTAGACATCAAATGAAAGACAAAGGCTAGATAATACTAAACCCAACACCGTTTGAGCGAAAATGTCAATAGCCTTCATAATAATAAATGTTGAATTTTTTTTTTTTTGGGTGGGGGGGAGGAAAAAAATCAGTAAAAACAAAGCTGTAAAAAATATCGCATATCATTGTTGGGTGTTAGTAGAATCATCAGTAATCAACAATGTGTACAAAAATCATGACACTCTTATTAATACTTTTCGTAAAAAATGGAACACAATGTCAATAACTTATTTCTGAGTTATTCACAAATTTTCTGTAAAACTCTCTGGTTACGGCATGCCAAGTGTGAGTGTGTTGCACACATCAACACTTGTCGAGACCTCTCAGGCGACTGAGCTGTCATGGTGTCAGCACTTGAATGGAGTCCTCAGAGATGTTGCTGTGTAGTGTATTTTGAATCAATCATAAATATCGTAACTTTTGGAGAGAGAAAAAAAAACACTAATTGCCATCACATCTTTTTTATGAGAGCAAGAACAACAAAATTACACTTAAAGGAAAAACATACTTAGATATATGATAGAAAGAAGCTGATTATATCAAAATGTTACCGGTACCTCCATACATGTGATTGGAAAAGTGCAAAGGCATAAATTTCTAATAGAGTAAATATCGGCACTGAAGATTTCCAACAAATTATTTACAACATTTCGAGAATAATATCCCAGTTCTTTCAAGAAAAATGTAAATTTTTATTTTAACCTTGAATTTAGAAACACTTGCTATGAAGCTAAATAAATATTTTTATGTCTTAGCTTCATGTCCACCTAAACTCCCGCCCGCCAGCCCACCGCTCGCTCACCAGGGCTCCTACCTACCCCCGCCAGCCCACCGCTCGCTCACCAGTGCTCCTACCTACCCCCGCCAGCCCACCGCTCGCTCACCAGTGCTCCTTCCTACCCCCGCCAGCCGCCACCGCTCGCTCACCAGGGCTCCTACCTACCCCCGCCAGCCCACCGCTCGCTCACCAGTGCTCCTACCTACCCCCGCCAGCCGCCACCGCTCGCTCACCAGTGCTCCTACCTACCCCCGCCAGCCCACCGCTCGCTCCACCAGTGCTCCTTCCTACCCCCGCCAGCCCACCGCTCGCTCACCAGTGCTCCTTCCTACCCCCGCCAGCCCACCGCTCGCTCACCAGTGCTCCTACCTACCCCCGCCAGCCGCCACCGCTCGCTCACCAGTGCTCCTACCTACCCCCGCCAGCCCACCGCTCGCTCACCAGTGCTCCTTCCTACCCCCGCCAGCCCACCGCTCGCTCACCAGTGCTCCCTACCTACCCCCGCCAGCCGCCACCGCTCGCTCACCAGTGCTCCTACCTACCCCGCCAGCCGCCACCGCTCGCTCACCAGTGCTCCTACCTACCCCCGCCAGCCCACAGCTCGCTCACCAGTGCTCCTACCTACCCCCGCCAGCCCACCGCCCGCTCACCAGGGCTCCTACATACCCCCGCCAGCCGCCACCGCTCGCTCACCAGTGCTCCTACCTACCCCCGCCAGCCCACCGCCCGCTCACCAGTGCTCCTACCTACCCCCGCCAGCCCACCGCTCGCTCACCAGGGCTCCTACCTACCCCCGCCAGCCGCCACCGCTCGCTCACCAGTGCTCCTACCTACCCCCGCCAGCCCACCGCCCGCTCACCAGGGCTCCTTCCTACCCCTGCCAGCCCACCGCCCGCTCACCAGGGCTCCTTCCTACCCCTGCCAGCCCACCGCCCGCTCACCAGGGCTCCTACCTACCCCCGCCAGCCCACCGCCCGCTCACCAGGGCTCCTACCTACCCCCGCCAGCCCACCGCCCGCTTACCAGTGCTCCTACCTACCCCCGCCAGCCCACCGCCCGCTCACCAGGGCTCCTACCTACCCCCGCCAGCCCACCGCCCGCTCACCAGGGCTCCTACCTACCCCCGCCAGCCCACCGCTCGCTCACCAGTGCTCCTTCCTACCCCCGCCAGCCCACCGCCCGCTCACCAGGGCTCCTACCTACCCCCGCCAGCCCACCGCCCGCTCACCAGGGCTCCTACCTACCCCCGCCAGCCCACCGCTCGCTCACCAGTGCTCCTTCCTACCCCCGCCAGCCGCCACCGCTCGCTCACCAGTGCTCCTACCTACCCCCGCCAGCCCACCGCTCGCTCACTAGTGCTCTTTCCTACCCCCGCCAGCCCACCGCCCGCTCACCAGTGCTCCTACCTACCCCCGCCAGCCCACCGCCCGCCCACCAGGGCTCCTACCAACCCCCGCCAGCCCACCGCCCGCTCACCAGTGCTCCTACCTACCCCCGCCAGCCCACCGCTCGCTCCATCGCCGCCTTCGTCGCACCTCCCACCACCACCTCGTCCCTTCGACCTCTCCATCACCCCTCCATGCCACAAGGGAATCAAGGTTACTAGCAACCTAATTCAGTCCAGGTCACTCCACCTTTCCTGAGGGAATCCAGACCACCCCACCTTTCCTGAGGGAATCCCGACCACCCCACCTTCATGAGGGAGTCGGACCCTACCTTCCCCGGGGGAGTCCAGACCATCTAACCTTTCCTAAGAGTTAAAGACCACTCTACCTTCCTAGGGAGTCAAACCACTCTACCTTCCCTAGGGAGTCCAAACACTTACCTCCCTGAGGGAGTCCCCAGCAACCACTCTACCTTCCCTGAGGAGCCCAGAACACTCAAACCCCCCTCTGAGGAGTCCAGACCACTCTACCTTCTCTGAGGAGTCAGACCACTCTACTTCCCTGGGGGAAACCCAAATACTCTACCTTCCCTGAGGAAGCCCAAAGACCACTCTACCTTCCTAAAGAGCCCAGTCAACTCAAAAACCCCTTCCTCAGGAGCCATACCACTCTACTTTCCTGAGGAGTCCCAGACCCTTACCCCCCTACCCTCACTTTCGGGGAGTCCAGACCACTCAAACCTTCCGTGGGGAGTCCAACCACTCTACCTTCCCTGAGGGATCCAACCACTTACCTTCCCTAGGGAGTCCAGACCTTAACCTTTCCCCTAGGGATCCAGACCACTCTAACCTTCCTCAGGGAAACCCAAGACCTCTTTTTTTCCCCCAGGGAGCCCAAAGCACTCTCCCTTTCCTAGGGAATCCAGCCACTCAAACTTCCCAGGGAGCCCAAACCCTCTACCTTCCCAGGGAGCCCATCCACTCTCCTTCCTTAGGGAGTCCAAACCACTCTACCTTCCCTAGGGAGTAAGATCCACTCTACCTTCCCTAGGGAGCAAGACCACCCCATCCCCTAAGGGAGTCCAGCCAACTCTACCTTCCCTAGGAGTCCAGACCACCCCAAACCTTCCCTAGGGAGTCCAGACCCCTCTACCTTCCCTAGGGATCCAACCACTAAACCTTTCCCTAGGGGTCCAGACCACCCCTCCTTCCCTCAGGGACCAGACCACTCTACCTTCCTCGAGGGTCCAGCCACTTCCTTTCCTGAGGGAGCCAGACACCTTCCCTTTCCCAGGGAGTCAACCCTCAACCTTCCCAGGGAGTCAACACTCTCCCTTTCCTGAGGAGCCCAAAACCACTCAAACTTCCCAGGGATCACCACTCTACCATCCCCTAAGGGAGCACAGTCCACTCTGCCTTCCTTCAGAAAGTCCAGACCACTCACCTTCCCTGGGGGAGTCCAGACACTCTCCCTTTCCCTCAGGGAGTCCAAGCCACTCTACCTTTCCCTCAGGGAGTCCAGTCCACTCTATTTCCCCTCAGGGACCCAAACCACTCTACCTTCCCCTAGGGAGCCAGTAACTCTCCTTCCTTCAGGGAGCCCAGACCACTCTACCTTCCCTAGGAGTAGCCACTCTACCTTCCCTCAGGGAGCCCAGACCACTCAAATTTCCCTAAGGGAGTCCAGACCAACTCTACCTTCCCTCAGGGAGCCCCAGACCACTCTCCCTTTCCCCTAGGGAGTCCAGACCACCCCACTTCCCTCAGGGAGTCCAGACCACTCACATTCCTCGGGGAGTCCAGACCACCCCACTTCCCCTAGGGAGTCCAGACCACTCTATTTTTTCCTTTGGGGGAGTCCAGCCCACTTACCTTCCCTAGGGAGTCCAGCCACTCTACCTTCCTAGGGAGCAGACCACTCTACCTTTCCCCTCAGGGGTCAATTTCCACTCTACCTTTCCCTCAGGAGCCAGTCCACTCTAACCTCCCTCAGGGAGTCCAAAAACCACTCTACCTTCCCAGGGAGCAACCCTCTTCCTTCCTCAGGAGTCCAGACCACTCTACCTTCCCTGAGGGAGTCAGATCTCTACCTTCCCTCAGGGAGCCCAGCCACTCTACCTTCCCTAGGGAGTCCAGTCACTCTACCTTCCTCAGGGAGTCCAGTACCACTCTCCTTCCCTAGGATCCAGAACCCCCTAACCTTCCTCAGGGTTTCAGACCACTCTACCTCCCTAGGAGCCAGCCACTTACCTTCCCTCAGGGCGTCCAGACCTCTACCTGCCCTCAGGGAGTCACACCACACTCTACCTTCCCTCAGGGAGTCAGACCACCTACCTCCCTCAGGGAGTCCAGTCCACCTATTTTCCACAGGGAGTCCAGACCCTCTACCTTCCCTCAGGAGTCCAGTCACTCTAACTTCCTCGAGGAAGTCCGACCACTCTACCTTCCTGAGAGTCCAGACCACTCTACCTTCCCTCAGGGAATCCCACCACTCTACCTTCCCTTCAGGGAGTCCAACACTCTACCTTCCCTCAGGGAGTCCAGTCACTGCACCTCCCTCGGGAGCCAGTCACTCTACTTTCCTCAGGGAGTCCAGTCCACTCTCCTTTCCTAGGAGTCCAGCCCAAACTCTACCTTCCTCAGGGAGTCCGACCTCTACCTTCCCTGAGGGAGTCCAGTCACTCTACCTTCACCTCGGGAGTCCAGACCAATCTACCTTCCTCAGGGAGTCTAGACCACTCTACCTTCCCCTTCAGGGAGTCCAAGTCCCACTCTACCTTCCCTCAGGGAGTCCAGACCTATCTCTACCTTCCCTAGGGAGTCAGACCACTCTACCTTCTCTCAGGGAGTCCAGACCACTCTACCTTCCTCAGGTGAGTCCAGACCACTCTACTTCCCTCAGGGAGCCCAGACCACTCTACCTTCCCTCGGGGAAGTCCAGACCACTCTACCTTCCTGGGGGTTTCAGGCCACTCTACTTCCGTAGAGTCCAACCTCTTCCTACCCCAGGAGTCCCAGTCCACTCTACTTTCCCAGGGAGCCCAGACCACTCTACCTTCCATTAGGAGTCCAGATCATCTACTTCCTCAGGAGGAGTCCAGATCCACTTACCTTCCTCAGGGAGTCAGACCACTCTACCTTCCCTCAGGGAGTCCAGACATACCTCCTCTCAGGGAGTCCAGACACTCTACTTTCCATCAGGGAGTCCAGTCCACCTACCTTCCTGAGTCAGACCCCTACCTTCCCTCAGGGAGTCCACTCTACTTCATCGGAGCCATCTACTCTACCTTCACCGGGAGTCCAGACCACTACTTCCTCAGTAGTCAGATCACTCTCCTTCCTGGAAAAAGTCCACTATACCTTCCCTCAGGGAGTCCAGTCCACTTACCTTCCCTAGGGAGTCCAGTCCACTCTACCTTCCCTGAGGGAGTCCACCACTCTACCTTCCCTCAGGGAGTCCAGACCACTCTACCTTCCCTCAGGGAGTCCAGACCACTCTACCTTCCCTCAGGGAGTCCAGACCACTCTACCTTCCCTCAGGGAGTCCAGCACTCTCCTTCCAGGAGTCCAGCACTCTACCTTCCCTCAGGGAGTCAACCCTCTACCTTCCTCAGGGAGTCCAGCACTCTACTTCGTGAGGGAGTCAACCCTTACCTTCCCTCAGGGACTCAGACCACTCTACCTTCCCTCAGGGAGTCAGCTCACTCTACCTTCCTCAGGAGTCCAGACCACTCTACCTTCCCTCAGGGAGTCCAGTACACTCTACCTTCCCTCAGGGAGTCAAGTTCACTCTACCTACCCTCAGGGAGTCCAGTCCACTCTAACTTCCCTCAGGGAGTCAAAACCACTCTACCTTCCCTCAGGGAGCACAGTCCACTCTGCCTTCCTTCAGGGAGTCCAGACCACTCTACCTTCCCTGAGGGAGTTTAGTCCACTCTACCTTCCCTCAGGGAGTCAAGACCACTCTATCTACCCTAAGGGAGTCCAGACCACTCTACCTTCCCTCAGGGAGTCCAGTCCACTCTACCTTCCCTCAGGGAGTCCAGACCACTCTACCTTCCCTAAGGGAGTCCAGATCACTCTATCTTCCCTCAGAAAGTCCACACAACTCTACCTTCCTTCAGGGAGTCCGGACCACTGTACCTTCCCTAAGGGAGTCCAGACCACTCTCCCTTCACTTAGGGAGTCCAGTACACTCTACCTTCCTTCAGGGAGTCGAGTCCACTCTACCTTCCCTCAGGGAGTCCAGTCCACTCTACTTTCCCTCAGGGATTCCAGACCACTCTACTTTCCCTGAGGGAGTCCACAGAACTCTACCGTCCATCAAAGAGTCTAGACCACTGAACCTTCCACAGGGAGTCCAATAAACTCTAACTTTCCTGAGTGAGTCCAGTCCACTCTACCTTCCCTCAGGGAGTCCAGACCACTCTGCCTTTCCTCAGGGAGTCTAGTCCACTCTACCTTCCCTAAGGGAGTCTAGACCACTCTACCTCCCGTCGGGGGAGTCCACCCCACTCAAAACCTTCCCTCGGGGATACTGCCCACTCTATCTCCCTCAGGGAGTCCAACCCCTCTACTTCCTCGGGAGCCAAGCCTCTCCCTTCCCCGGGGATTCAGACCACTCTACCTTCCCCAGGGCCCTAACCATCAAACCATCCCACGGGGATCAGACCAGTCTACCTTCCTTCAAAAATCCGTCCACTCTCCCTTCCCCAGGGAGCCCCATCCACTCACCTTTCCCTCGGGGGTACAAACCAACACCTTCCCTCGGGGAGTCGACCACTCAAACCTTCCCCAGGAGTCCCAACCACTCCACTTCGCTCAGGAGTCCAGACCACTCTACCTTTCCTTCGGGGAGCCCACCACTGTACCTTTCCCTGAGGGAGCCAGCCCACTCTACCTTACCCAGGGAGCAGACCACCTATTTCCCCAAGAAAAGTTCACTCTACCTACCCCGGGGAGTCCAGTCCACTCTAATTTTCCTCGGAGTAAAAAACCACCTACCTTTCCCAAGGGAGCAAAAGTCCACTCTCCCTTCCTTCGGGATCCAACCACCAACCTTTCCCTAAGGGGTCCAGTAAATTCCCCTTTCCCCTCAGGGTAAAGAACTCTACCACCCAAGGGAGTCCGACCCCCCTCCCTTTCCTTCAGGAGTCCAAAACCATCTACCTTCCCTGAGGAGTCCATTAAACTCATTTCCCTCGGGAGTCAAGACCACCTACCTACCCCTAAGGGATCCATACCACTCTACCTTCCCTGGGGGAGCCAGACCACTCTACCTTCCCCCCCAGGGAGCCCAGACCACTCTACCTTCCCTGGGGGAGCCAGCCCACTCTAAACCTTCCCTCAGGGAGCCCAACCACTCCATCCCCTCAGGGAGTCCAGACCACCACATTCCCTCAGGATCCAGCCCACTCCCCTTCCCATGAGGAGTCCAGACCACTCTCCCTTCCCCTGAAGAGTCCAAACACTCTTCCTTCCCCAGGGAGTCCAAAACCACTACTTCCCTGGGGAGTCCAGATCACTCTACCTTCCCTCGGGGAGTCCAAACCCCTACCTTCCCAGGGATCCAGTAAACTCTACCTTCCCTCAGGGGCAAGACCACCACCACCCTAAAGGGATCCGACCACTCAAAACCTTTCCCTCAGGGATCCAGACCACCCTCCCTTTCCCTCAGGGAGTCCACCACCCTCTCCTTTCCCTCAGGGTCCAGACCACTCTCCCTTCCCTCAGGGAGCCAGACCCCCATCTTCCCTCGGGGAGCCCAACCATCTACTTTCCCCTCGGGGATCCAACCACTCTCCCTTTCCATGAGGGATCCAACCCCCTTACCTTCCTGAGGGCCAACACCTCCCTTTCCCCTCAGGAGTAAACCACCTACCTTCCCCTGAGGGAGACCAACCACCACCTTTCCCTCAGGTGTCCATCCACTCAAACCTTTCCCCCTCGGGGACCCAGCCCACTCCCCTTCCCCCGGGGAGTCCAGTCCACTCTACCTTCCCCTCAGGGAGTCCAGACCACCTATCTTCCTCAGGGAGTCCAGACCTCTCTACCCCCCTGAGGGAGTGCAGTATCTCTACCTTCCCTCAGGGAGTCCAACCCCTACCTTCCCTCAGGGGTCCAGTCCACTCACCTTCCTTCGGGGAGTCCAAACACTCTCCCTTCCCAGGGGTCCAGCCCACTCTACCTTCCCTCGGAGTTCAGACCACTCTCCCTTTCTCTCCTGGAACCAACCCCCCCCCTTCCCCCAAACCCCTTCCCCTCAGGGGTCCACCACTCACCCCCTTCCCCCCTAACCCCTGAGGGAGTCCAGTCCACTCATTCCCCTGAAGGACCAACCTCTCTCCTTTCCCTCAAGGAGTCCAGTCCACTCATTTTTCCCTCGGGATTCAAGACCACTCTAACCTTCCATAAAGAGTCCCAACCATCTACCTTCCCTCAGGGAATCCAGATCACTCTACCTCTTTCAGGGAGTCAGTCTACTCTCCCTTTCCCCAGGGAGTCCAACAAACTCCCTCCCTCGGGGAGCCCCAGTAAACTCTACTTTTCCTCAGGGAGTCCAGTCCACCTACCTTTCCTCAAGGATCTAGACAACTCAAACCTTCCCCAGGGATCCTGCCCACTCCCCTTTCCCTCGGAGTCCAGTCTACTCTACCTTCATTCCGGAATCCAGCCCAATCTACCTTTCCCGTCAGTTAGTCTAGACCACTCTGCCTTCCTTCGGGGAGTAAAGTCCACAACCTCCCCAGGAGTCCAGTCACTCAACCTTCCCCTGGGGGACCCAGCCACCTCCTTCTCTTGGGCATCCACACCACCAAACCTTTTCCCTCAGTAGTCCAACCACTCTACCTTCTCACACGGAGTCCTGACCACTCTACCTTTCCCCCTCAGGAAGTCCAGACAACTCACCTCCGTCGGGGGGGTTTTTTTTCCCCTCCCAGGAGTCCAACACCTACCTATTAAAGGGAGTCCAGCACTCTCCTTCATAGGGAGTAAAAGCCCCCTTTTTTCCCAGGGATCCAACCACTCTACTTCCCTCAGGAGTCCAGACACTCTCCCTTTCCCCTAAGGGCCCAGACCATCTACCTTCCTCAGGGACCCAGCCACTCTACTTCCCTGGGGGAGCCCAGCCACCTTCTTCCCCAGGGAGTTAGACCACTCTCCCCTTCAAAAATCCATTTCCACTCTCTTCCCTGGGATCCGCCACTCAAAACCTTCCCTGGGATTTCCAGTCCACTCAAACCTTTCCCCTCAGGGAGCCCAACCACTCTACCTTTTCCCCTGGAGTCAGGACCACTCTACTTCCCTCAGGAATCCAGTCCACTCTACCTTCCCTCAGGGAGTCCAGACCACTCTACCTTCCCTAAGGGAGTCCAGATCACTCTACTCTTCCCTCAGAAAGTCCACACAACTCTACCTTCTTCAGGGAGTCCGGAACCAACTAGTACCTTCCCTAAGGGAGTCCAGACCACTCTCCCTTCACTTAGGGAGTCCAGTACACTCTACCTTCCTTCAGGGAGTCGAGTCCACTCTACCTTCCCTCAGGGAGTCCAGTCCACTCTACTTTCCCTCAGGGATTCCAGACCACTCTACTTTCCCTGAGGGAGTCCACAGAACTCTACCGTCCATCAAAGAGTCTAGACCACTGAACCTTCCACAGGGAGTCCAATAAACTCTAATTTCCTGAGTGAGTCCAGTCCACTCTACCTTCCCTCAGGGAGTCCAGACCACTCTGCCTTTCCTCAGGGAGTCTAGTCCACTCTACCTTCCCTATGGGAGTCTAGACCACTCTACCTTCCGTCAGGGAGTCCAGTCCACTCTACCTTCCCTCTGGGAGTACTGTCCACTCTATCTTCCCTCAGGGAGTCCAGACCACTCTACCTTCCCTCAGGGAGTCCAGAGCACTCTACCTTCCCTCAGGGAGTTCAGACCACTCTACCTTCCCTCAGGGAGCCCAGACCACTCTACCATCCCACAGGGAGTCTAGACCAGTCTACCTTCCTTCAAAAAGTCCAGTCCACTCTACCTTCCCTCAGGGAGTCCAGTCCACTCTACCTTCCCTCAGGGAGTACAAACCAATCTACCTTCCCTCAGGGAGTCCAGACCACTCTACCTTCCCTCAGGGAGTCCACACCACTCCATCTTCGCTCAGGGAGTCCAGACCACTCTACCTTCCTTCAGGGAGTCCAGTCCACTGTACCTTCCCTGAGGGAGTCCAGTCCACTCTACCTTACCTCAGGGAGTCGAGACCACTCTACCTTCCCTCAGGGAGTCAAGTTCACTCTACCTACCCTCAGGGAGTCCAGTCCACTCTAACTTCCCTCAGGGAGTCAAAACCACTCTACCTTCCCTAAGGGAGCACAGTCCACTCTGCCTTCCTTCAGGGAGTCCAGACCACTCTACCTTCCCTAAGGGAGTCCAGTAAATTCTACCTTCCCTCAGGGAGTCAAGACCACTCTACCTACCCTAAGGGAGTCCAGACCACTCTGCCTTCCTTCAGGGAGTCCAGACCACTCTACCTTCCCTGAGGGAGTCCAGTAAACTCTACCTTCCCTCAGGGAGTCAAGACCACTCTACCTACCCTAAGGGAGTCCATACCACTCTACCTTCCCTCATGGAGTCCAGACCACTCTACCTTCCCTCAGGGAGCCCAGACCACTCTACCTTCCCTCGGGGAGTCCAGACCACTCTACCTTCCCTCAGGGAGTCCAGACCACTCCATCTTCCCTCAGGGAGTCCAGACCACTCTACATTCCCTCAGGGAGTCCAGACCACTCTACCTTCCATGAGGGAGTCCAGACCACTCTACCTTCCCTGAGAGAGTCCAAATCACTCTTCCTTCCCTCAGGGAGTCCAGACCACTCTACCTTCCCTGAGGGAGTCCAGATCACTCTACCTTCCCTCAGGGAGTCCAGACCACTCTACCTTCCCTGAGGGAGTCCAGTAAACTCTACCTTCCCTCAGGGAGTCAAGACCACTCTACCTACCCTAAGGGAGTCCAGACCACTCTACCTTCCCTCAGGGAGTCCAGACCACTCTACCTTCCCTCAGGGAGTCCAGACCACTCTACCTTCCCTCAGGGAGTCCAGACCACTCTACCTTCCCTCAGGGAGTCCAGACCACTCCATCTTCCCTCAGGGAGTCCAGACCACTCTACATTCCCTCAGGGAGTCCAGACCACTCTACCTTCCATGAGGGAGTCCAGACCACTCTACCTTTCCTGAGGGAGTCCAGATCACTCTACCTTCCCTCAGGGAGTCCAGACCACTCTACCTTCCCTGAGGGAGACCAGACCACTCTACCTTCCCTCAGGGTGTCCAGTCCACTCTACCTTCCCTCAGGGAGCCCAGTCCACTCTACCTTCCCTCAGGGAGTCCAGTCCACTCTACCTTCCCTCAGGGAGTCCAGACCACTCTATCTTCCCTCAGGGAGTCCAGACCTCTCTACCTTCCCTGAGGGAGTGCAGTATGCTCTACCTTCCCTCAGGGAGTCCAGACCACTCTACCTTCCCTCAGGGAGTCCAGTCCACTCTACCTTCCCTCAGGGAGTCCAGTACACTCTACCTTCCCTCAGGGAGTCCAGACCACTCTACCTTCCCTCAGGGAGTTCAGACCACTCTACCTTCTCTCATGGAGACCAGACCACTCTACCTTCCCTCAGGGCGTCCAGACCACTCTACTTTCCCTCAGGCCATCCACTTACCTTCCCTCAGGGAGTCCAGACCACTCTACCTTCCCTGAGGGAGTCCAGTCCACTCTACTTCCCCTGAAGGAGTCCAGACCTCTCTACCTTCCCTCAAGGAGTCCAGTCCACTCTACTTTCCCTCGGGGAGTCAAGACCACTCTACCTTCCATCAGAGAGTCCAGACCACTCTACCTTCCCTCAGGGAATCCAGATCACTCTACCTTCTTTCAGGGAGTCAAGTCACTCTACCCTTTCCCCCAAAGGGAGCCCAACAATCTGCCCTCCCTCGGGGCCCCCAAAGTCAACTCTACTTTTCCTCAGGGAGCCCCAGTCCACTCTACCTTTCCTAAAGGAGTCTAGACAACTCTACCTTCCCCAGGGAGCCGCCACTCTACCTTCTGGGGAGCCCAAACCCACTCTCCCTTCTTCCGGGGGGTTCCCCCCCAACCTTCCTCAGAGTCTAGCCCACTCTTTTCCTTCGGGAGAAAGTCCATTCCTTCCCTCGGATCCATTTATCTACCTTCCTAGGGGTCCACCCCACTCCCCTTTCCTCGGAGTAAACCCCCCTTTCCCCCCCCTCATGAGTCCAGAATCACCTTCCCGGGAGCCGCCACTCTATTCCCTGGGAAGCCCAGCAACTCTACCTTCCTTCGGGGCCCAGTCCCTCTTTCCCCGGCCCCCCCCCCCCTTCCTTTTCCCCTTTGGGGGGCATTTCCTTCTTAAGGGGTCCCCACTCTCCCTTCTAGGGAGCAAGCCCTTACCTTCCCTCAGGGCCCCCCATCCCCCCTTTTGGAGTAAAAAATTTTCCCTTTCCCCTCAGGGATCCAAACCCCTCCTTCCCCCCCCCCCAAGGGGACCACTTCTTCCCGGGGGGCCCCCCCCCCCCCCCCCAAAAAAACCCCCCTTTTGGGGCCGCCCCTTACTTCCCCGGGAGCCATCCACCCCCTTTCCCCTGGGAGCCCAAACCCCAACCCCCCCGGGGGGAAAACCCTCCCCCCCCCGGGTCAGCCACTCTACCCTCCCCCGGGGAAACCCCCCCCTTTTCAACCTTCCCTGGGGCCCCCGCCACTCATTCCCTGGGGGCCCGACACTTATTTCCCCGGGACCAACCATTCCTTCCTGGGAGTCCGCCACTTCCTTCCAAAGGGGTCCAGCCCACTCTCCTTTCCCTTTGGGGGCCCCTTTCCCTTCCCTTTCCGGGGATCACCCCCCTCCCTTCCCAGATCCCCCAAAGCCCCCCCCCTTTTTTTCCCCCCCCCCACCCCCCCCCAAACACCAAAAAGTTAAACCAACCCCCCCCAAGTCCAAAACCCCCTTTTCTAGTAGCCCAGTCCCCTCCCCCCCTTTCCCCCCCCCCTAGTTTTTCCCCCCTTTTTTTTTAAATTACCCCCCTCCAAACCCCCCCTTCCCTTTTCCCCCCTTACCCCCCCTTTTCCCCCTTTACCCCCCAAACCCCGGGGCCCCACCCCCCCCTTTAGAGCACCCTTCCTTTTAAAACCCCAATTTTTTTTAAAAACCCCCCCCGGGGAAAAACCAAACCCCAAATCCAACCCCCCTCCCTTCCCCGGGGGTTCCAAACTCATTTCCCCTCGGGGGTCCAACCATCTACCTTCCCGGGCCCCGCCCCACCCCCAAACCCCCAACCCCCCCCCCCGGGCCGCCCCCCCCCCCTTTTTAATCCCCCCAGACCTTCCCTAAGGGGATCAACCCCCCCAAAACCTCCCTTTTCCCGGGTCAACCCCTTTTTTGGGGAAGGCCCCCCCCCTTTCCCCCCCCCCTTTTTTTAAAAACCCAACCCTTTCTGGGCCCCCTTCCCCCTAGGTTCCGACCCCCCCGGGGATCAGAAACTCTACCCCTGGGGGGCCCAACCCACTCTCCTTTCCTTGGGGGCCCCCCAAACTCTACCTTCCCTGGGGTCCGCCCCTACTTCCTCAGGGAGCCCAACCCCCCCCGGGGTTTTCCCCCCCCCGGGGCCCCACCCCTCCCTTTCCCCGGGGGCCCAACCATTTTCCCTTTCCCTGGGGAGCCAGCCCTCTCCCCCCCCGGGGTCCGACCCTCTCCTTCCCTAGGGAGCCCAAACACTTTTTTCCCCGGGGGGGCCAGACCATTTCCTCCCGGGGGGGCCCAAACCACCTTCCTAAAGACCCCCTCCTTCCCTGGGAGCCCAAAATTTTTTCCCCTAGAGCCAACCTCCCTGGGGAGCCAGACACTCACCTTAAAAAAACCCCCCCAAAAACCTTCCTAATCCAATCATTCCCTAGGACCCGACCACTTACCCCCAGGGAGTCCGCCCACCCCCCCCCTCAGGGAGCCCAGACCACTCTCCCCCCCTCGGGGAGTCAAACCCCATCCTTCCTCGGGGAGTCCAAAACCACCACCTTCCCTAGGGAGTCCAACCCCCTCCTTTCCGGGGGAGCCCCCCCCCTTCCCTCAGGGAGTCCAGACCCCCCCCCGGGACAACCCCCAAAAACCCCCCAACATACCCCCCTAGGGGTCCCCCCCCAAATTTCCCCCCTTTTTCCCCCCTCCCCAAACCATCCCCTTTCCAAGGGGGGCCACTCTACCTTCCCTCAGGGGTCCAGCCACTCTACCTTCCCCCGGGGCCACATTTCCTTTCCCCGGGGGGGTTTTCCCAAATTTCCCCCCCCCAAACCCCAACCCCCAACTTTCCCAAACCCCATTCCTGGGGGCACCTTCCTTTCCCCGCGGGGGAACCCCCTTACCTTCCCTAGGGGTGTCCACCTACCCCCTTAAAAGGGGCCATCCCCCCTTTCCCAGGGAGCCCCAACCCTTCCTTTTTGGGGGAAAACCAACCCCTTTTTTCCCCACCCCCAACCCCACCCGGGGCCGCCACTCTCCCTTCCGGGGGGAAACCCCTCACTTCCTGGGGGGAAAATTCTCTACTTCCCCTCGGGTCCACCCCTTTTTTCCCCCCTCCAAACCCCCTATTCCTAAGGACCCAACCACCCCTCCCCCAAAAGGGCCCCGCCCCCCCTTTTCGGGGGCCCCCCTAACCCCCCCCCAAAATTCCCCCTCGGGGAGCCAATCAACTTTTTTCCCAGGGACCCCCACCTTCCTTCCCGGGAGTCAAAACTCTATTCCCCGGGATCCGCCATTCCCTTT
>NC_069485.1:16622862-16668238 GCF_026875155.1 Cherax quadricarinatus
GGCAATTTTCAAATCGCCGACCCGTTCCACGTCGGACCAACTCTGGTCCCACGCCTAAACGCCAACGACAATTACCTGCTGATGATACTTCTCCACCTTCTCGTTCTTCTCAGAAACGATCGACACGTCCTTCACTACCTTTCCACGCTCAGTTTCAGACTGAACAATGGACTAAATTCTTCACTTTACGACCGACTTCCTCTACTGCCTATCTTTCTGACCACAGTATTGGCAAGGCACTCCTACGCCATGTTGGTAAAGATATTTCTTTTCATGCTCTTAAGAGCGGTACGCGCATCATTACCGTACAGAATGCTACCCAGGCTCATGAGCTCTCTCGTCTTTCCCATATCGATACTGTTCCTGTCACTCTTGAAAAACATCATTCCCTCAATTCTTGTAGTGGTACCGTCATTCTGCCCCATACCATAGTTCAACAAAATTTCCAGACATGTGGCACTGACATTCTTGAACAGCTGGAACTCCAAGATCTCCCAATCCTCAAGGTAGACACTTACGTTCTTCCTGCCCGCGGGCGGAGACGATACCCTAGCAATGTGGCTCGTTTAACTTTTGACAGCCGAGAACTCCCATCCTCAGTTTATATAGCAGGACATCGGTTACAAGTTCGAAAGGTGATCCCTACACCACAACAGTGTAGAAATTGCTGGCGATTTGGCCATCCAGCGAAATATTGCAGATCTATCGCCGAATGCCCAGTCTGTGGTGCCGATGACCATTCTAATACGTCTTGCAATCGATCTCCCTCTTGCCTTAACTGTCATGAGGCTCACCCTTCGTACTCTCGCCGTTGTCAAGTCTATTTAAACGAGCGGGAAATCCGTTACCTCAAAGAGACAGAAGGTCTCCCTAATGCCATGGCAGTTTCTCATCTCCGCCTCCAAGGGAGACTCCCACGTGTTTCTTATTCCCGTGTTTCAAAACGTCCCCCACTTCTGGTATCCCATCTTCTACACCCACCTCTGTGGTTACCTCTCCCATAGTCACTCCTGTATCTAATCCTTTTGCTGTCCTCGGCTCAGACGTCCCTACTTCAACGCCTCAGTCTGATCTCGCTTCTTCGAGTTCTCTCTCACAAGCCTCAGTATCGACGAGACCTCGTACGACACCTCCTCCCAATCGTCCCTCTACTTCTCAAAAGTCAAAAAAAGGTCCCTTTTAACACCTCTTCCCCCATCTTCCACCCCCTCTTTTTAACCCCCCCCTGTCTCTTTCCCCGGGTTCTCCCCCCTCCCCACGGTAGTTACAAGTGTAGAGGTTCCCCCCTTCTCGTACTGGCCTTCCTCCCCTTTTCCCCCCCCAAGTTTCTTTTTTTTCCCTTCTCCACCCCCAGGTTTCCTCCTCCTTCGGGCCCCCTGAAGTTTTCCCCCAGTTCCCTCCACCCTTTCCCCCCCCCCCCCCTCCCCTTGGTACACCCAAATCCCGTTCCAATTTTTATTTCACCCTCCCCCTACCTTTTCCAATATTTCTCCCATACTAGGGCATCTAAATTTCAAAAACCCACTTGAAGCAATCTTGAATATATTGCAGAGCCCAAAACCCAATCAATGGACACTGATCCCCCTTTCCCCGTTTTTTTCCCCTCTCCTCGCCCCAAACTGCTCAACTCCTTTCTTCACAGCGCACCTTTTCCTTTGCTGTTTAAAATTTTTCCCCACTGCCTTCCCTGTGGACTTTTCAAACCCCTTAGCTTTTAAACCCTTACCTGCGGTTTTCCCAAGTATTTTTTATATTGCCAATAAATGGCCTATTTACAGTGGAAATACGCGGCCTAAAGGGAAATCGGGGTGATTTTCAGATTTTAATTTCTCCCAGTTTGCCACTTTTGGTTTTTTGAAAAAGGGAAAACCAAAATTACACTCTGCGTTATTTCTCCCATCTCAGGGTATTTAAATTTATTTTTATTCTTCAGATCCCTTTTTTTGGGTGGGACCTTTAATGAAAGTGCCCTTTTTCTACCCTGTTTTTCCATACCATCAGCTTTTTGTTTATACTTCCTGCATTACCAGCAAGCCCATATCCACTTCATAGGTGGTATACCTCTGTTTTTATATCTTTCTCCTTCCGGGGGAATTTTTCCCTTTTCCCGGGTAAAAACCTTTTTTTGTTTCGTCATTTCCCGGCCCCCGATTCTGTTACTTGGGTTTTTTTTAAAGCCCACCATTTTCTTTGGGGGGGGGGCTCACTGTGATTCCCCCTGGAAATTTAGTTAGAGGCTTTTCTTGAACCCACCCCCTCCGTTTTTAAAATACAGGTACCCCCACCCATTTTGTCCTCGGACCATACTCTCTTTTTGCATCGATTCTCATCTGCTCTTCCTCCGCCGCATTAGGGCTTCACTTGGTCTGTTCTCCCGGGCTTTCATACCGATCATTTCCCAATCATTCTTACTTTCCCCCCCCATATTCGGCACCTCTTCGCACCCCACGCTGGCCAATTTTTAAACGGGGGAAATTTAAAACCTTTTTTTACTCACACCTACTGTTTTTAAAGAGGTTCCTTCTTTTGGGCCTCCATCGAAAGAAACTTTTACAAACCCCTTCTCCCTCCCTCCGTTTGCCGTAGCTTCTCATTTATACCCCAAACTTCGGGCAGGCATTCTCAGAAATGCGTGCCTTGGTGGTCTCCTGTTTGTGCCCCTTGCAGTACTTTTTGAAACGCGCTGCAGGGGGAAAGGGTACCGGGTACAATAAAACCCACAGAAAAAACTCCTTGATTTTAAACAGAAGCGTGCAATCGCTCGCCGTGTCATCCGTGATGCAAAAACGCACTTCCCTGGCGAGATTATGTCTCCACCTCATCTCTGCTTCCTCTATGAGTGCAGTCTGGAAAAAAGTACGAAAACTGAGTGGTAAATATTCTCCTGACCCGGCTCCTGTTCTGCGGGTTGCCGGTGTTTGATTATAGCAAACCACTAGATGTTGCCAACAAAATTGGCAATCATCTGGTCCGTATTTCTCGGGGACTCCATCTATGCCCCTCATTTCTTTCCTCAAAGTCTGCCAGAAAAGTTAGCACCCTTGGACTTTTCTTCTCTCAGAGAAGAACAGTATTTTGTGCCTTTTACACTTCAAGAACTGGGGGCAACACTCTCGCTTGTCGATCATCGGCAGCTGGGCCCGACGACATTCATATTCGTATGCTACAACATTTACATCATTTAGCCCTTGCAGTCCTATTACGCCTTTACAATCTTATTTGGTCACAAGGATTCTTCCACAGCCGTGGAAATCCGCCATTGTTCTCCCTTTCCGCATACCAGGCACTATGGGACATGAAACCTCCCACTATCGTCCCATTGCTTTTTACCAGTGCAGTTTCAAAATAATGGAACGCCTAGTAAATAGACGTTTAGTGTGGTATTTAGAGACACACAACAGTCTCTCCACTCGTCAATATGGCTTTCGTAAGGGACGTTCTACCATAGACCCCTTACTCGCTTGGATACATATGTTCGTAATGCCTTTGCGAATAACCACTCAGTTATTGCCATATTTTTTGACCTTGAGAAACATATGACACAACTTGGAGGTATAATATTTTAGCCCAAGCCCACTCCTTGGGCCTTCGAGGCAATCTACCACCCTTTCCCTTTAAGAACTTTTTAACTGACAGGCATTTCCGTTTCGGGTTAATAATGTGCTCTCCCAGAACTTTATCCAAGCTGAAGGTGTCCCCCAGGGATGTGTTCTGAGCACAACACTTTTTCTCCTTGCTATTAATGATTTGGCCTCTAGTCTTCCATCAAATATTTGGTCATCACTCTATGTTGATGACTTCCCTATTGCCTGTGCAGGCGCTGACTGTCACCTCATTACAGTTTCTCTCCAACATGCAGTCGACCGTGTTTCCAATTGGGCCACCACACGTGGGTTTAAATTTTCCAGCACCAAAACTCACCAAATTAGTTTCACTAGACGCTCTGTCATCTCCGATCATCCTTTGTACCTCTATGGCTCCCGTATCCCTGAACGTGATACAGTCAAGTTTCTGGGCCTCGTCTTTGATCGTAGGTTATCCTGGAAACCTCACATTACCTCTCTGAACGCAACTTGTCACAGCCGGCTGAACCCTTGCTCATCTTTCATGGGGAGCTGATCGTCGAACCCTCCTTTGAATACATTCCACCCTTATTTTATCGAAACTTGATTATGGTGACCAGATCTATTCAGCGGCATCTCCTGCTACTCTCTCTAGCCTTAACCCCATTCATCACCAAGGATTACGTTTATGCCTTGGTGCTTTTCGCTCTTCCCCTGTCGAGAGCCCTTATGCAGAAGCGAACATTCCATCCTGATGCCCATTGCCTGCGCTTCTATGTACGCTCTCATGATCTCTGCAATCCTTCCATTTATAGAATGGTCACTGATATTAGTAGACATTATTTGTTCGCCGCCCCTGTTTACTCCGTCCCTTCTCTCTTCGCCTTCATTCGCTCTTGTCTTCTCTTCAACTACCACCTTTCTATGTACATGTAGCATCTCACTTTTCCCTACCCCCCTGGGAAGTTCCAGCCGTTCGAGTCTGTTCTTTCTCCCTCCCTTGCTCGAAAGCCCAACTGTCTACGGTCGCTTCCCGCTCTCTTTTCCTTGACCACTTTCACTCTCATTCTCATGCCATTGCTGTGTACACAGATGGCTCTAAGTCGTCTGACGGCGTAGGATTCGTAGCATTGTTTCCGGACAGCGTCGTACAAGGGCATTTACTATCTTCGGCTAGTATTTTTACTGCTGAATTATATGCCATCCTTACAGCACTTATCCGTATTGCATCTATGCCTGTGTCATCACTTGTGGTTGTCTCAGACTCCCTTAGTGCTTTACAGGCTATACACAAATTTGATACACCTCACCCCTTAGTCCTCCGTATCCGACTTTGGCTATGCCACATCTTTACCAAGCATAAAGATATTGTTTTTTGTTGGGTCCCTGGTCATGTTGACGTACAGGGCAATGAACAGGCAGACACTGCTGCGCGGTCAGCAGTACATGACCTACCAGTTTCTTATAGAGGTATTCCATTTATGGACTATTTTGCTGCAATATCTTCCCACCTTCACACCCGTTGGCAACAACGTTGGTCTACTATGCTCGGCAACAAACTTCAATCTATTAAACCGAGTATAGGTTACTGGCCGTCTTCCTATCACCAGTGTCGAGGTTGGGAGACTACTCTCTCCCGTCTTCGCATTGGCCATACTCGTCTTACTCATGGATATCTCATGGAGAGGCGTCTTTCTCCTCTCTGTGAGAATTGCCAGGCTCCATTATCAGTCAGCCACATTCTGTTGGACTGCCCACTTTATCAACGAGCACGCAGAATTTACCTCTGTCGTCGTCTTCGCTCCGCTGCTCTCTCTTTACCTTCCCTTCACTCTGATGGACCCACCTTTCATCCGGACTCTCTCATTGACTTTTTGACAACAACTGACTTACTTCACAAATTGTGATACCTTCAGCCCTTTCTACTTCAATCTCTTGCTACCCTCTACCCCCGTACTATCCGCTGCCCCGCTGTTTTCTGTAACCTGCTGATCATCCCCCCCTACCTTCTGCCATCCAATACCCTCACTTCCTTCCCTACCCTGCAGCGCTGTATAGCCCTTGTGGCTTAGCGCTTCTTTTTTATTATAATAATAATAATAATATAAATATATAGCATAAAAAATATGTAACATGAATTTTTCTTTAGTAGCGAATTATGTCTCGCAAGTGAATTTTAACTTGAGAGAGTTTTCCTATCACTATGTTCCTTGAAACATTGAGTTTTTTTTTTAATTTTTGTAACGTGTTCCTGCATCTTTTTTTTGAAGTAATTACCTATTATGTAATCATGTGTGAATAAGGATTAGTAACCTAAATTAATATTCATTGTATATTTATTTGTATGTAATAGTAGTTAGGCACGTGCTAGAAGGCACAGAGAAAGTCTAGTCTCGTGGAATGTGTGCTAAGTTTTGTTATGTTTGTATGTGGCGTGTTAGATGTTATAAGGAGTTTGATATGGTGTTGTTATTTTACTAAAATCAAGATGAAATTGTTTAATAATCTTATTCATGTCATAAACCTGGATTCTTTTAAAATATTTACATATCCTAGTATTTTACCGATAATGTAGCATGTGGTGTATTTTCGTGCATTTTAAACGTGAACTTCACGTTATGCAATGTTGTTATAAAAGCTTGAATTTCATGGTTGTTACATTAATATTGATATTATATATTGTAGGTGTATATTCTTTTATTTATAAAGGTGTACGGGTGCATAGGCATATAATGTTTATATCTGTTTTAGTCTGTAATTTTATGTTTATGTGTTATTGATAAACCATACCACGGGTGGGGATAGAACCCGCGATCAGAGAGTCTCAAACCTTCAGACCGTCGCGTTAGCCAATGGATCAGCTAGCCACAGTGGCTAACGCGACCGTCTTGAATTCTGAGACTCTCTGATCGTGGGTTCTATCTCCGCCCGTGGTATGGTTTGTTTGCAATCGTGACATTACGATTTCGTGAGTCAGTTGTGTTACTGATGTTCATGCACCACCAACTATTGGTAAATACTCATTAAGTTTTTGATGAGGTCAGGGTATGACCCTAAATTAGGATAATTAATGGTATGTTTCTTAGAACGGTGAATGTAAATATTTAAGGGGGGGGGAGGAGAAGTGTCAGCTGTGGCTACACTGGCAATAATAATTATTGTAAAGGGAGGGGTTTGTAGGATATGTTGTGGGCTGTGTATATGGTTGTAATTTGGCCATTATCTATAGTGCTTATTTTCTGTACTGGGATTGTGTAATAGAAGTTATTGTTAATATCCAGTATAGTTTTTAATTTTATTATACTCTTATACATCGTTGTATTTGTTCTATGTTTTAAATAAAAATATAAAAAAAAATCTAGGAACTGAGGATCACAAATACGGAGAGCACTGAGAAAGGGAGAAATAAGAACACTTTTCTTGATAGCGGTAGCATGATAAGAAAAATAGTGAATGTAAATGCCATTGTGCATAGGCTTGCTGCACACGGAAAAGCCAAACCTGTATTTGAGAATTGGACATGAACATCAAGGAAAGGAAGCAAAGAATTAGATTCCTATTCAGCTTTAAGGGCATCGAGAAATGATTGGAAGGGACTGGAGTCACGAGGCCAAAGAGCAAAGATGTCTTCTACACAGAGCAGCCAGAGTGAAGGTCGCACATCAACAGCAGGTTAATAAAAAGTGATTACCGGCATGATTTTTTGTTATTTTGAGTAAAGTCTTCTAAAAAAAATTATTCTTTCTAAATTTAGTCATTCCCCTTGTTTTTTAAATCTCTAAAACCCTGGGGAGACGGGAGAACTCTAATGTTTTTTTTATATTATCCTTTTTAGATAAAGATATTTGGTTGGATAGTTGCCGTGGGTTGTTGTAACGGGGGTGAATAAGCAAAATAATGCTAAAGATTAGCATTTCACTTACGTTGAAAAGGTTGTCGCAGGAATTATTTATTTTGAATACTAAAGCAGCTTGCTAGTTGAGTGGATGGGAAAAGTATTTTAGGGTTTGAGTAGAGTGAAGTAAATAATTTGTTGGCATTAGCGAATGATACTGTGAAGGGGAGTTGACATATACTTAAAAACATTATAAGAAAAGTATAAATGAAATTTAGTACCCTGTGTATTAGGGATATTAAATCAAGTGTAAGGGAGGTAATGTTCAGTTTTTACATGGAATCTTGCCGTCTGGTGTTGTGTTATTTAATAGGAGACTAAGGGAGGGAGGGGAGTGCAGGGCGTGTGGATGTTCGGAGACTATTTTTCATGTGGTGTATTTTTGTAATTGTTTAGAAGCTGTGAGGGTATGGTTAGGTAGGGTAGTTAGGTTAGTGGGTGGGGAAGGGTTACAGGTGTTAAGGGTGTTAAGTTTAGATATAAGTGGGATGAGTCAGATGGTGGTGAATGCGGTTGCGTATGTGTTACTGATTTTATTTATACGTCTTGGGCTATGAGGGAGGTGGGTGTGAGGGAGGTGGGTGTGAGGGAGGTGGGTGTGAGGGAGGTGGGTGTGAGGGAGTGGGTGTGAGGGAGGGGGTGTGAGGGAGGTGGGTGTGAGGGAGGTGGGTGTGAGGGAGGTGGGTGTGGATGAAAGAATAAAGGTGTTAGCGGCCACCATTTATAGAACTAAGTGTCGCAATAGGGATCTTTATGGGGGAAGGTGGGAGACAGCGTTTACTGAGGGATACCAGAGTTTTAAGTTAAAGGATTTACGGGATTTAAGTGTAAAGTAAGGGGTAACGGCGAGCTAGTTTCTTGAGTGGGGATGTGTAGATGGCTTTTAGAGTGTGTGTGGTTGGATTTGTCCTGATACATTTATGCTTTACCTGTGTAGCGAGTGTGGTGTGGGTGGCGGTATTACACATATGTGTTCCCTGTATGTTGTGAAGGTTTTGGATAGTACATGTACGTAGTGTATTAGAGCACTACATCATTGTGTGTATATAAGGTGAGTGGAAGGGTAGAATCTTAAAGTTTTTTTGTGTATGAGAATGACTGTTCGTTATTGTAAGAGTGTCTTCAAAGATGTTATAGAAAGCACATACTACATGGTGTTACTAAGGTATGCCATATAACTGTTTAGAATATGCTGTGATGCAAAGTCCGGGGTTTCCCTTCTTGTAGGAAGCATTCTGTAAGACACAATATCTGCATATCGGAAGGCTCGGAAGTGTAAATAGCTGTAATGAGCAACGTGGTACAGTATTTAATATTATGTGAGATTATATTTTGGCACATAAGGCCTAACATATAATGTTTCAGCGGCCTGGTTAAGATTATATAGTACATGTGTGACACTGTATGTGTAGGGTAGTGTTATATATTTTAGGTACACGCTGTTGGTTTGTTTTCCTTTGCTATTTTAATGTTTAAAGTCACATGTAAGAGTATATGTAAGGTAATATAAAAATGTATATTGATTTTGTGTAAATACACAATTTTAGATGACTTTGTTGGAGCAGGTATGCATATAAGTTCAAGTAGCGGTGTATATTATGTATTAATACTGGTATAGGGTATATAGTGTATGAAGAAGTCTTGAGTGGATTGCACCCGTGTTGAGATATAGAGTATATTATCCTTGTATGCTAGGGAAAGTTTTCATAATTGTTACTTAGAGCAAGTAGTATCCTACGCTCTTATAGTATGTCAATGTTTTGTAGGTATTTGATGAGGGGGGGTACCTTTTTACTTCCAGAGTACATATGTACGACTTTATAAATGTACCTTTGGTAGGGGGTGGATGTATAGGTTTTAATGGTATGTGGTGAGGTTTTTACCTTTAAGAATTGTTTTGTATATAAAACTTGGCATAAGATGTTTAAGTGTGCTGAAGTAGATTCTCTGGATATGTTGTTGGTACACCTGTGTGAAGTTTCTTTTTCTTTTTTGATTGTGTATACGTATGTTGTACTTTAAATTTGTTGTTACATGTTGATTGGTTTAGTGACATGTTTGCTTACACGTATAATGTATACTGTATTTTAAATAAAATATAAAAAAAAATCTCATCTCAGCATTAAAATATTAATCGAGCTTTAAGATATTTGTTTTTTTTGTTTTACAAAAAGAAAAATCCTTTGTGTTTAAGGATGAGCAAAACAAAGGAGTAGAGGAATGAAGCTCTTAATTTAATCATTTTAATTATAATGATTAAGATAGTACCGAACTTTGCTTAGAAACAGCCGTGTTTACAAACAGTTATATCTAAAATATTTATAATAAATAATAATATATTCTTTATGTAGGTAAAAAACAAATTGTGTAACTTAACTCAGAAATTTAAAATGAATATATTAGCATATAAGAACATAAGAAAGAAGGAACACTGCAACAGGCCTACTGACCCATGCGGAGCAGGTCCATGTCTCCCCCCCGGATTATCCCAATGACCCACCCAGTCTGGTCATCCCCACTCAAGGATGGAGCACTGCATCAGACCCAGCAGCACAGTCAGGTCCAACTCACACCCACCCACACCCACTCATGTATTTATCTAACCTATTTTTAAAACTACACAACGTTTTAGCCTCAATAACTGTACTCGGGAGCTTACAGATTGTATATTGTCTGGTATTTTTATTAAAAGATTTAATCAAATTTACTGAAAAGTGTTTCTGGTTGTTTATCAAACACATGTTTGTATGATAGGTTTATAAAGTCTTGGGAACTAAAAGACCGCGGTATTATGAATCTTTTAACTGGAGGCTGGAGTGAATGATTGGATGAGAAATAAACTGTCTTTATTTTAAAAATTTAATTTAACTTTTAAGCTTTTAAGCTTAAATAAGTTAGAGGACGATAAGGCCCCTATAAAGTTTATATATTAAGTTAATTAAAAACAATTAGTTAAGTAAAGTTTACTTTTAAAAAGATGTTTGGTTGGGGAGACAAGGATATAAGTTATTTAACTCCTTCTTTATTAAAATAAAAAAAATATTTGAGTTTACGATTTTCTTACGATTCAAGAATAAATTACTTTATGGATAACAGCGTAATTTTTTTTTTTTTGAAAGTTCTTATCGATAAAAGAGTTTGCGACCTCGACGTTGAATTAAAAGTTTATTTGTAACGCAGTAATTATAGAAGGTCTGTTCAATCACTAAATTTTTATATGATTTGAGTTTAAACTGGCGAGAAGCAGGTTTGTTTCTATCTTCTAAGCAGATTAAAGTTATTTTATTACGAAAAGATTAGATAATTAGAATAGTTTTAATTATAAACACGCTAAGATAACAGGGATATCTTGCTACTCCTACTTACACTTTGGTCACACTTCACAGACACGCACATGCATATATATATATACATACATCTAGGTTTTTCTCCTTTTTCTAAATAGCTCTTGTTCTTTTTTATTTCTTCTATTGTCCATGGGGAAGTGGAAAAGAATCTTTCCTCCGTAAGCCATGCGTGTCGTATGAGGCGACTAAAATGCCGGGAGCAATGGGCTAGTAACCCCTTCTCCTGTATACAATTACTAAAAAAGAGAAGAAGAAAAACTTTATAAAACTGGGTTGCTTAAATGTGCGTGGATGTAGTGCGGATGACAAAAAACAGATAAATTGGCATGTTATGGAATGAAAAAAATTTGGATGTCCTGGCCCTAAGCGAAAACAAAGTTTGAAGGGGGTAGGAGAGTTTCAGTGGGGGGAAATAAATGATTAAACCCTGGAGTATCTGAGAGAGTTAGAGCAAAGGAAGGGGTAGCAGTAATGTTAAATGATCATTTATGGAAGGAGAAAAAAAGAATATGAATGTGTAAATTCAAGAATTATGGGATTAAAGTAAAGGTTGGATGCGAGAAGTGGGTCATAATAAGCGTGTATGCACCTGGAGAAGAGAGGAAGGCAGAGGAGAGAGAGAGATTTTGGGAGATGTTAAGTGAATGTATAGGAGCCTTTGAACCAAGGAGAGAGTAATTGTGGTAGGGGACTTGAATGCTAAAGTAGGAAACTTTTAGAGAGGGTGTGGTAGGTAAGTTTGGGGTGCCAGGTGTAAATGATAATGGGGAGCCCTTTAAATTGAACTTTGTATAGAAAGGGGTTTAGTTATAGGTAAAACATATTTTAAGAAAAAGAGGATAAATAAGTATACACGATATGATGTAGGGCGAAATGACAGTATTTTTGTTGGATTATGTTTTGGTAGATAAAAGACTGTTGAGTAGACTTCAGGATGTAAAAGTTTATAGAGGGGCCACAGATATACAAGATCCTTCTAGTTGTAGCTACACTGAGAGAAAAAGGGTAGATGGGATACAAGGAGAATAAACATCAGGGAAGAGAGAGGTAAAGGGTTTATAAACTAAAAGAGGAGGCAGTTAGGGTAAGATATAAACAGCATTGGAGGATAGATGGGCTAATGAGAGCATAGGCAATGGGGTCGAAGAGGTATGGGGTAGGTTTAAAAATGTAGTGTTAGAGTGTTCAGCAGAAGTTTGGGGTTACAGGAAAGTGGGTGCAGGAGGGAAGGGGAGCGATTGGTGGAATGATGATGTAAAGAGAGTAGTAAGGGAGAAAAAGTTAGCATATGAGAAGTTTTTACAAAGTAGAAGTGATGCAAGGAGGGAAGAGTTATGGGAAAAAAGAGAGAAGTTAAGAGAGTGGTGAAGCAATGTAAAAAGAGAGCAAATGAGAGAGTGGGTGAGATGTTATCAACAAATTTTGTTGAAAAAAAAAAAGTTTTGGAGTGAGATTAAAAAGTTAAGAAAGCCTAGAGAACAAATGGATTTGTCAGTTAAAAATAGGAGAGGAGAGTTATTAAATGGAGAGTTAGAGGTATTGGGAAGATGGAAGGAATATTTTGAGGAATTGTTAAATGTTGATGAAGAAGGGAAGCTGTGATTTCGTGTATAGGGCAAGGAGGAATAACATCTTGTGGGAGTGAGGAAGAGCCAGTTGTGAGTGTGGGGGAAGTTCGTGAGGCAGTAGGTAAAATGAAAGGGGGTAAGGCAGCCGGGATTGATGGGATAAAGATAGAAATGTTAAAAAGCAGGTGGGGATATATTTTTTGGAGTGGTTGGTGAAAATTATTTAATAAATGTTGGAAGAAGGTAAGGTACCTAGGGTTTGGCAGAGAGCATGCATAGTTCCTTTGTATAAAGGCAAAGGGATAAAAGAGAGTGCAAAAAATTATAGGGGGATAAGTCTGTTGAGTGTACCGGGTTTAAAGTGTATGGTAGAGTTATAATTGAAAGAATTAAGAGTAAGACGGAGAATAGGATAGCAGATGAACAAGGAGGCTTTAGGAAAGGTAGGGGTGTGTGGACCGGGTGTTTACAGTGAAACATATAAGTGAACAGTATTTAGATAAGGCTAAAGAGGTCTTTGTGGCATTTATGGTTTTTGGAAAAGGCGTAAGAAGGGGGGATAGGGGGCAATGTGGCAGATGTTGCAAGTGTATGGTGTAGGAGGTGGGTTACTGAAAGCAGTGAAGAGTTTTTACGAGGATAGTGAGGCTCAAGTTTAGAGTAGTAGGAAAGAGGGAAATTTTTTCCCAGTAAAAGTAGGCCTTAGACAAGGATGTGTGATGTCACCGTGTTGTTTATATATTTTAGAAAGGGGTTGTAAGAGAAGTAAATGCGAGGGGGCCCGGCAAGAGGCGTGGGATTAAAAGATAAAGAAAACACAAAACAAAGTGGAGTTGTCACAGCTGCTCTTTGCTGATGACAAATGTGCTCTTGGGAGATTCTGAAGAGAAGTTGCAGAGATTGGTGGATGAATTGGTAGGGTGTGCAAAAGAAGAAATTAAAGGTGAATACAGGAAAGAGTAAGGTTATGAGGATAACAAAAAGATTAGGTGATGAAAGATTGAATATCAGATTGGAGGGAGAGAGTATGGAGGAGGTGGAAAAGTATTCAGATATTTGGGGGTGGACGTGTCAGCAGATGGGTCTATGAAAAGTGAGGTGAATCATAGAATTGATGAGGGAAAAAGAGTGAGTGGTGCACTTAGGAGTCTGTGGAGACAAAGAACTTTGTCCTTGGAGGCAAAGAGGGGAATGTATGAGAGTATAGTTTACCAACGCTCTTATATGGGTGTGAAACGTGGGGGATGAATGTGCAGCGAGGAGAAGGCTGGAGGGAGTGGAGATGTCATGTCTGAGGGCAATGTGTGGTGTGAATATAATGCAGAGAATTCGTAGTTTGGAATTAGGAGGAGGTGCGGGATTACCAAACTGTTGTCCAGAGGGCTGAGGAAGGTTGTTGAGGTGGTTCGGACATGTAGAGAGAATGGAGCGAAACAGAAGACTTTCAAGAGTGTATCAGTCTGTAGTGGGAAGGAAGGCGGGGTAGGGGTCGGCCAAAGGGAAGGTTGGAGGGAGGGGGTAAAGGAGGTTTTGTGTGCGAGGGGGTTTGGACTTCCAGCAGGCATGCGTGAGCGTGTTTGATAGGATGAATGGAGACAAATGGTTTTTAATACTTGACGTGCTGTTGGAGTGTGAGCAAAGTAACATTTATGAAGGGATTCAGGGAAACCGGCAGGCCGGACTTGAGTCCTGGAGATGGGAAGTACAGTGCCTGCACTCTGAAGGAGGGGTGTTAATGTTGCAGTTTAAAAACTGTAGTGTAAAGCACCCTTCTGGCAAGACAGTGATGGAGTGAATGATGGTGAAAGTTTTTCTTTTTCGGGCCACCCTGCCTTGGTGGGAATCGGCCGGTGTGATAATAAAAAAAAAAAAAAAAATTAGAATAGTTTTAATTATAAACAATAGAAATTAGTTTTTAAACTAATAAGAGAGTCTGGGTGTAGGATTTCAGAAAAGTCTTTAATTTCCAAAATTAATATTTTTTGAACTATTTTCTGGGATTAGGATTTTGAGGGTCGAATTGACTTGGAGGAGATGTTGACGATTTTTAATGTAATAATTAAGGTGAGTAGGAGGAAGGGATTTTGAAACTGATGAGGAGCGCAGAGGGAAGCGAGTAAATGGTACTCATTGACTGGTGAATTCAATTTATTTTATTTTCATGAATGAGAAATACAGAAGAACTGAAAAATTTAGACGATTGAAACATGGGGTCTTAGAAAATCAAGATAAATGAAAGACCTAAGGAAGGCGGAAATAATAGGACAGATCTTCAGTGAATTTTAAAGGTATCGTTGGATGCTAGGGAAGAAACGTAAATAAAGAGGATTAATATCCACCCAAGAAAGATTAAGAAGAGAATATATAAGAATCAGAATAAGGGATTGAAAAGCACAGATAAAGTACAGATTAGTACTGTTTGAATTAAAATTACGAGTCCTATGGAAAAGGGATGAAGTTGCGAATAGAATTGCAATACTTAGGGTGATCGGCAGGATGAAATATAAGATTTTATAGGACGTATAAAGTTTTAAGAAGGAAATCTTTCAGCTCTGGTTTACAAGACCAGTTTTTTTTAACCTATAATAACATTAGAACATAAGAAGGAACACTGCAGCACGCCTACTGATCCATGGGAAGCAGGTCCATGTCCACCCCCGATCCACCAGCATTAGCCAAATGATCCACCTAGTCAGATCACTCCCACTTAAGGAAGTAGCACGGCATCAGAACTAGTAGCACAATCTAGTCAGGTCCAACTCACACCCACCCACTCATTTATTTATCTAATCTATTTTTAAAACTACACAATGTTCTAGCCTCTATAATTGTACTTGGGAGTTTGTTCTACTCATCCACAACATTCCTATATCCTTCCTGAATCTGAATCTGAATTTTTCCAACTTGAAACCATTGCTGTGAGTCCTGTTTTGGCGAGAAATTTTCAGCACGCTATTTACATCCCCTTTATTTATTCCTGTTTTCCATTTATGCACTTCGATTAAATTCCCCCTAATTCTACGCCTTTCGAGAGAGTGCAGATACAGGGCCTTCAGTCTATCCTCATAGGGAAGCCATACCCCCGGCCGGGATTGAACCCGCGGTCATAGAGTCTCAAAACTCCAGCCCGTCGCGTTAGCCACTAGACCAGCTAGCCACAATAAGATTCATCCAACTAGGTATATTTCTACACCATAGGAAAGTTAGCACAGGCACCTCTGTGACCACAAATGCATTTTTTTACAGACGAATCTCCAGCTAGCATGGCCGTGACGAACTCTAGCTCAAGTCCCTTCACTGCCGTCAACATGACTCAAGAAATCGTAATGACACGATTGCAAATAAACCATACCCCCGGCCGGGATTGAACCCGCGGTCATAGAGTCTCAAAACTCCAGCCCGTCGCGTTAGCCACTAGACCAGCTAGCCACAATAAGATTCATCCAACTAGGTATATTTCTACACCATAGGAAAGTTAGCACAGGCACCTCTGTGACCACAAATGCATTTTTTTACAGACGAATCTCCAGCTAGCATGGCCGTGACTTGAGCTAGAGTTCGTCACGGCCATGCTAGCTGGAGATTCGTCTGTAAAAAAATGCATTTGTGGTCACAGAGGTGCCTGTGCTAACTTTCCTATGGTGTAGAAATATACCTAGTTGGATGAATCTTATTGTGGCTAGCTGGTCTAGTGGCTAACGCGACGGGCTGGAGTTTTGAGACTCTATGACCGCGGGTTCAATCCCGGCCGGGGTATGGTTTATTTGCAATCGTGTCATTACGATTTCTTGAGTCATGTTGACGGCAGTGAAGGGACTTGAGCTAGAGTTCGTCACGGCCATGCTAGCTGGAGATTCGTCTGTAAAAAAATGCATTTGTGGTCACAGAGGTGCCTGTGCTAACTTTCCTATGGTGTAGAAATATACCTAGTTGGATGAATCTTATTGTGGCTAGCTGGTCTAGTGGCTAACGCGACGGGCTGGAGTTTTGAGACTCTATGACCGCGGGTTCAATCCCGGCCGGGGGTATGGTTTATTTGCAATCGTGTCATTACGATTTCTTGAGTCTCATAGGGAAGATTTCTGATACATGGGATCAACGTTGTCATCCTCCTCTGTACGTTTTTCAGTGTATTTATATCCATTATGTAATACGGTGACCAGAACTGTGCAGCATAATCTAAACGAGTCCTAACTAAGGATATATAGAGTTGAAGAACAGCCTCAAGACTTCTATTATTTATACTTCTAGATATGAAGCCAAGGATTCTGTTAGCTTTATTGCAAACACTAATGCACTGTTGTCTTGGTTTCAGATTACTGCTAACCATAACTCCTTAATCCTTTTCACAATCAGTAGTATTAAGATCTACATTATTTAGTTTATTGTCAAATGGTTATTTTCCTGTCCAACATTTAGAACTTTGCATTTTTCTATATTAAACTGCATCTGTCACTTCTACGACCATTACATGAGTCTTTCAAATTATCCTGGAGTGCTCTAGTGTCCTCATTAGAATGAATTGGACGGCCTATTTTCATGTCATCAGCAAATTTGCTTTTGTCACTATTTATTCCCTCATCTATGTCGTTTATGTAAATTGTGAACAACAACAGGCCAAAAACTGACCCCTGTGGAACACCGCTTGTGACGTGCCCCCATTCTGATTTTTCCCCATTTATGCAAACTCTCTGCTGCCTATTTGTCAGCCATGCCTCTACCCAGGAAACAAAAATTCTCCTCCTATTCCGTGTGCCTCAAGATTCCTCAATAGCCTCTGATGTAGAGGTTTCTCGAAAACTTTACTAAAGTCCATATACACAATATCATATTCATTATCATGATCTCCCTCCTCAAACACCTTAGTGAAAAAAGTTAGTAAATTCGTAAGACAGGAACGCCCCTTTGTACTACCGTGTTGAAATTCATTAATCAATTTATGCCTATCAAAGATGGCTATGAATTGCTTTGGCAATTATTGATTCCATAAATTTTCCCACTATGGCGGTAAGGCTTATTGGTCTATAGTTCGAAGCTAAGGACCTGTCACCTGCCTTGTAAGTAGGTATCACATTTGCCATTTTCCGCTTATCAGGCACTTTGCTAGTTTGTAGTGATATGTTAAAAAGATTAGCCAAAGGTATGCTAAGTTCCTCTTTATATTCCTTTAACACCCTTGCAAACAGTTCATCAGGGCCTGGGGATTTGTTAGGTTTTAGTTTCTCTATTTGTCTGAGGACCATGTCACTAGTTACCACAATCGTGCATAGTTTATTATCGTACTGTTCTACATAATCTATTATTTCAGGAATTTCGCTAGTATTTTCCTGGGTAAAAACTGAGAGGAAGTAGGCATTGAAAATTTCACATATATCCTTATCACTATGATCTGACCAGAGTTACTCCTAAGTCGGCCTATCTTGTTCCTAATCTTACTTCTGTATACCTGAAAGAACCCTTTTGGGTTAGTTCTCGAATCCCTTGCGACCTTAGCCTCATAATCCCTTTCTGCTTTTCTTATTTATTTTTTTCTTTCTTTAATTGAATATATTGATTTCTTAACTACCCCTTCCCTCTTTTGATACGCCTATATATGCCTCTTTTGACCAATTATAGGGGAGTAAGTCTATTGAGTATACCTGGTAAAGTGTATGGTAGAGTTATTATTGAAAGAATTAAGAGTAAGACGGAGAATAGGATAGCAGATGAACAAGGAGGCTTTAGGAAAGGTAGGGGGTGTGTGGACCAGGTGTTTACAGTGAAACATATAGGTGAACAGTATTTAGATAAGGGTAAAGAGGTTTTTGTGGCATTTATGGATTTGGAAAAGTTATATGACAGGGTGGATAGGGCGGCAATATGGCAGATGTTGCAGGTGTATGGTATAGGAGGTAGGTTACTGAAAGCAGCGAAGAGTTTTTATCAGAATAGTGAGGCTCAGGTTAGAGTATGTAGGAGAGAAGGAGATTATTTTCCAGTAAAAGTAGGCCTTAGACAAGGATGTGTGATGTCACCGTGGTTGTTCAATATATTTATAGATGGGATTGTAAGAGTAGTGAATGCGAGGGTTTTGGCAAGAGGTGTGGAGTTAAAAGATAAAGAATCAAACACAAAGTGGGAGTTGTCTCAGTTGCACTTTGCTGATGACACTGTGCTTTTGGGAGATTCTGAAGAGAAGTTGCAGAGATTGGTGGATGAATTTGACAGGATATGTAAAAGAAGAAAATTAAAAGTAAATATAGGAAAGAATAGGGTGATGAGGATAACAAAAAGATTAGGTGGCGAAAGATTGGGTATCAGATTGGAAGGAGAGAGTACGGAGGAGGTGAATGTATTCAGATATTTAGGAGTGGACGTGTCAGCAGATGGGTCTATGAAGGATGAGGTGAATCATAGAATTAATGAGGGGAAAAGGGTGAGTGGTGCATTTCGAAGTCTATGGAGGCAAAGAACTTTGTCCGTGGAAGCAAAGAAGGGAATGTATGAGAGTATAGTTGTACCAACACTCTTATATGGGTGTGAGGCATGGGTGATGAACGATGCAACTAGGAGAAGGCTGGAGGCAGTGGAGATGTTATGTCTGAGGGCAATGTGTGGTGTGAATATAATGCAGATAATTCGTAGTTTGGAAATTAGGAGAAGGTGTGATAATACCAAAACTATTTATCCAGAGGGCTAAGGAGGGGTTGTTGAGGTGGTTCGGACATGTAGAGAGAATGGAACAAAACAGAATGGCTTCGAGAGTGTATAAATCTGTAATGGAGGGAAGGCAGGGTAGGGTCACGCAGGCAAGCATGGGTGAGCGCATTTGATAGGAGTGAATGGATACAAATGATTTTTAATACCTGACGTGCTGTTGGAGTGCAGTAAAAGTTTTTCTTTTTCGGGCCACCCTGCCTTGGTGGGAATCGGCCGATGTGTTAATAAAATAAAATAAAATATTCTAAAGTTATTAGATAATACAATTATTCAAAGAAGTGTTTTCCCAGCTGTTACTCCAGATACAAACATTTGCTAGAATAATTCTAAAATTGGTCGTCTGTCGACACCATGCCCAGCCCTTCTCGGGAGGGGCAGGTGCCTAAGTCAGAGCTTACGGCTCACAGGACTGTCATTCCCATTAGCCCCTTCGGGGCAAGGATGGCAGACTAGAGAGGCCTAGCTTCTCCCTACGAGCCCAGTGCGGGCGGGGAATGTGGCTAGGCCTGGGGACAGTTGGTCCCAACGATGAGGGGGTACTTGTACCTCCTCCCATGGGAGACTTAGGTCTCAGACACTCCCTCGACAGGGAGCCAAGGCCGGGCCACCCCTTGAAAAAGGCCCGGGCCGGGAGAATACCGGTGAATCAACAAGAAAAATAATTCTAAAATTACCTACTGTCAAACTTAAAATCAAAATAGGATCTTCCATCATCAGTACATTAAATAGAAATAATTCTTTCTATCTCTGTAAACAAATTAAGCCACACTGACAGATGTTAATAAGTGTTATATCAGAATAAGTCGCAGCTCTTCCAATAGATCCATAATTTTCTTCTACAAAAATCATTGTCACAATTTGTCTGCAAGAATATAATATAAAAATTCCTCTCATTAAAGAACGAATAATATCTGTCTGAAATATCTATATCTTAAATAACAACACTCGTAAGAATACAATGTTATATCCATGCTAATTATAATTGAGCTAGAAAAACACTGAGAATACAGATTATACTTCTTTACACTTCTTAGTATAATATTTATCAACTGTGACATCTTGTGGACATAGTTCTGAACTAAAAGTCTTAGGTCTGTCCACAATGGTAACAGTTACTTTAAAAGCATTAATTTTTCTGAGACAATGAACAGTTTTGATATCTCAGTTACATCAAAAATGTATATTCAATGTAGGATTTAACATCTTGAGTAGCATCAACATCAAGCATCAACATCAAGCATCAACATCAAGCATCAACATCAAGCATCAACATCAAGCATCAACATCAAGCATCAACATCAAGCATCAACATCAAGCATCAACATCAAGCATCAATATCAAGCATCAACATCAAACATCAACATCAAGCATCAACATCAAGCATCAACATCAAGCATCAACATCAAGCATCAACATCAAGCATCAACATCAAGCATCAACATCAAGCATCAACATCAAGCATCAACATCAAGCATCAACATCAAGCATCAACATCAAGCATCAACAACAAGCATCAATATCAAGCATCAACATCAAGCATCAACATCAAGCATCAACATCAAGCATCAATATCAAGCATCAACATCAAGCATCAACATCAAGCATCAACATCAAGCATCAACATCAAGCATCAACATCAAGCATCAACATCAAGTATCAACATCAAGCATCAACATCAAGCATCAACATCAAGCATCAACATCAAGCATCAACATCAAGCATCAACATCAAGCATCAACATCAAGCATCAACATCAAGCATCAACATCAAGCATCAACATCAAGCATCAACATCAAGCATCAACATCAAGCATCAACATCAAGCATCAACATCAAGCATCAACATCAAGCATCAACATCAAGCATCAACATCAAGTATCAACATCAAGCATCAACATCAAGCATCAACATCAAGCATCAACATCAAGCATCAACATCAAGCATCAACATCAAGCATCAACATCAAGCATCAACATCAAGCATCAACATCAAGCATCAACATCAAGCATCAACATCAAGCATCAACATCAAGCATCAACATCAAGCATCAACATCAAGCATCAACATCAAGCATCAACATCAAGCATCAACATCAAGCATCAACATCAAGCATCAACATCAAGCATCAACATCAAGCATCAACATCAAGCCTACCTACGAAAACATCATCTGTCTTCACTGCTCTGACACAAACCTTATAATCGAAGACTTGTAAAAATAGTCCGAGTTCATTGAAATTTTTATTGTAAGTTAAGAAGCTGTGTACGCAAGACGTTCCTTGAAGTTTCCTTAACAATAAAGAGAAGAAATAAATACCGTTATTTTGATATGGCAATAATGTAGTGCGTTTTTTTGAAAAATTGGTAATACTTAAAATGTTGTAGTTAACTGTACATGAACAATAAAAAGCTAAAAAAATGAACGACATATCATCATTGTATCCCAAAAAAATTAATTTTTAATATTTTTTTTCCTTTTTTGTGGGGGTTCAAATAACAAAAAAGGTAAACGTTACTAAAAGTTCTTATTGAGCCGAGTCAAACAATGACCTATGAATACTGATGTAAAAATCACAAGCAAAAATTCAGAAAAAATAATGAAAAAGTTATTAATAGGAAAATAACTTAGTATTTAGAAAAAAACACATAAAATATGATTACAATACGTCATGATTGTACCTCCAACAATACGTCATGATTGTCCCTCAAACAATACGTCATGATTATCCCTCCAACAATACGTCATGATAATCCCTCCAACAATACGTCATGATTATCCCTCCAACAATATGTCATAATTGTTCCTCCACCAATACGTCATGATCCACCTTACAACAATACGTAATGATTGTTCCTCCAGCAATACGTCATGATTGCCCCTCAAAGAATACGTCATGATTGTAACTCCAACAATACGTCATGATTGTCCCTCAAAAAATACGTCATAATTGTCCCTCCAACATTACGTCATGATTGTCCCTGCAACAATACGTCATGATTGTCCCTCCAACAATACGTCATGATTGTCACTCGAACAATACGTCATGATAGTCCCTCCAACAGTAAGTCATGATTGTCCCTCCAACAATACGTCATGATCTACCCTCTAACAACACGTCACGATTGTCCCTCCAGCAATATGTCATGATTGTCCCTCCAGCAATACGTCATGATTGTCCCTCCAACAATTCGTCATGATTGTCCCTCCAACAATAAAGCATGATTGTCCCTTTAACAATACGTCACTATTGTCCCTCCAGCAATACGTCATGATTGTCCATCAAACAATACGTCATGATTGTCCCTCCAACAATACGCCACGATTGTCAATCAAACAATACGTCATAATAGTTCCTCCAACAATACGTCAAGATCCACCCTGTAACAATACGTCATGATTGTCCCTCCAGCAATACGTCATGATCCACCCTCCAACAATACGTCATTATTGTCCCTCCAGCAATACGTCAAGATTGTCCTTCAAACAATAGGGCATGAATGTCCCTCCAACAAAACGTCATGAGTGTCCCTCCAAAAATACGTCATGATTGTTCTTCCAACAATACGTCTTGGTCTACCCTCTAACAATAAGTCACGATTGTCGCTCCAGAAATACGTCATGATCCACCCTCTAACAATACGGCATGATTGTCACTCGAACAATACATCATGATTGTCCCTCCAACAATAAGTCACAATTGTCCCTTAAACAATAAGTCATGATTGTCCCTCCAACAATACGTCATGATTGTCACTCGAACAATACGTCATGATTGTCCTCCAACAATTCGTCATGGTTGTCCCTCCAACAATACGTCATGATTCTCCCTCCAACAATAAGTCATGATTGTCTCTCCAACAATACGTCATGATTGTTCCACAAACAAAACGTTATGATTGTCCCTGTAATAATAAGTTACGACTGCCCCTCCAACAATACGTCATGATTGTCCCTCCAACAATACGTCATGAGTCTCCATAAAACAATACGTCATGATAGACTCTCCAACAATACGTCATGATTGTCCCTCCAACAATTCGTCATGATTGTCCCTCCAACAATACGACATGATTGTCCCTCCAACAATACGTCATGATAGTCCCTCCAAAAATACGTCATGATTGTCCCTCTAATAATACGTCACGATTGTCGCTCCAACATAACGTCATGATGTACCTCCAACAATAAGTCATGATTGTCCCTCCAACAATACGTCATGATTCTCCCTCCAACAATAAGTCATGATTGTCTCTCCAACAATACGTCATGATTGTTCCACAAACAAAACGTTATGATTGTCCCTGTAATAATAAGTTACGACTGCCCCTCCAACAATACGTCATGATTGTCCCTCCAACAATACGTCATGATTCTCCATAAAACAATACGTCATGATAGACTCTCCAACAATACGTCATGATTGTCCCTCCAACAATTCGTCATGATTGTCCCTCCAACAATAAGTCATGATTGTCCCTCCAACAATTCGTCATGATTGTCCCTCCAACAATACGTCATGATTGTCCCTTCAACAATACGTCATGATTGCCACTCCAACAATATGTCATGATCCTCCCTCTAACAATGCGTCACGATTGTCCCTCCAGCAATACGTCATGATTGTTCTTCAAACAATACGTCATGATTGTTCCTCCAACAATAACTCATCATTCAGCCTCTAACAATACGTCATGATTGTCCCTCCAGCAATACGTCATGATTCTCCCTCAAACAACACGTCATGATTGTCACTCCAACAATACGTCATAACTGTCCGTCCAACAATACGTCATGATTGTCCCTCCAACAATGCAGCATGATTGCTCCTCAAGCAATACGTCATGATCCACATTCTATCAATACGTCACGATTGTAACACCAACAATGCGTCACGATTGTCCCTACGACAATACGTCATAATTCTCCCTCCAACAATACGTCATGATGTACCTCAAACAATAAGTCATGATTGTCCCTCCAACAATACGTCATGATTCTCCCTCCAACAATACGTCATGATTGTCCCTCCAAAAATACGTCATGATTGTCCCTCTAATAATAAGTCACGATTTCCCCTCCAACAATACGTCATGATTGTCCCTCGAACAATATGTCACGATTCTCCATAAAACAATACTTCATAATAGTCCCTCCAACAATACGTCATGATTGTCCCTCCAACAATACGTCATTATTGTCCCTCCAACAATACGTCATGATTGTCCCTCCAACAATACGTCATGATTGTCCCTCCAACAATACGTCATGATTGTCCCTTCAACAATACGTCATGATTGTCCCTCCAGCAATACGTAATGATTGTCCCTCCAACAATACGTCATGATTGTCCCTCCAACAATACGTCAAGATTGTCCCTCCAACAATACGTCATGATTGTCCCTCCAATAATAAGTCATGATTGTCCCTCCAACAATTCGTTATGATTGTCCCTCCAACAATACGTCATGATTGTCCCTCTAACAATACGTCATGATTGTTCCTCCAACAATATCTCATGATTCACCCTCTAACAATACGTCATGATTGTCCCTCCAACAATACGTCAAGATTGTCCCTCCAACAATACGTCATGATTGTCCCTCCAACAATACGTCATGATTGTCCCTCCAACAATTCGTCATGATTGTCCCTCCAACAATACGTCATGATTGTCCATCCAACAATACATCATGATTGTCCCTCCAACAATACGTCATGATTGTCCCTTCAACAATACGTCATGATTGTCACTCCAACAATAACTCATCATTCAGCCTCTAACAATACGTCATGATTGTCCCTCCAGCAATACGTCATGATTGTCCCTCAAACAACACGTCATGATTGTCCCTCCAACAATACAGCATGATTGCTCCTCAAGCAATAAGTCATGATCCACCTTCTAACAATACGTCATTATTGTCCTTCCAGCAATACATCATGATTGTCCTTCAAACAATACGTCATAATTGTTCCTTCAACAATACATCATGATCTACCTTCTACCAGAACGTCATGATTGTCCCTCCAGCAATACGTCATGATTGCCCATCAAATAATACGTCATAATTTTCCTTCCAACATTACGTCACTATTGTCTCTCCAACAATATGTCATGATTGTCCCTCCAACAATACGTCATGATTTTCCTTCCAACAATACGTCACGACTGTCCCTCTAACAAAAAGTCATGATTGTCCCTCCAACAATACGTCATGATTGTCCATCCAACAATGTGTCATGATTGTCCCTCCAACAATACGTCATGATTCTCCCTCCAACAATACGTCATGATTGTCACTATAACAATACGTCATGAGCGTCCCTCCAACAATACGTCATGATTGTCCCTCCAACAATACGTCATGATTATATCTCCAACAAAACGTCATGATCGTTCCTCCAACAATACGTCATGATTCTCTTTCCAACAATACGTCATGATGTACCTCCAACAATACGTCATGATTGTCCCTCCAGCAATACGTCATGATTGCCCCTCTAATAATAAATCACGATTGTCCCTCCAACAATACGCCATGATTCTTCCTCCAACAATACGTCATGATTCTCCCTCCAACAACACGTCATGATGTTCCTCCAACAATACGTCATGATTGTCCCTCCAACAATACGTCATGATTGTCCCTGGAACAATATGTCATGATTGTCCCTCCAACAATACGTCATGATTGTCCCTCTAACAAAAAGTCACGATTGTCCATCCAACAATTCTTCATGATTGTCCCTCCAACAATTCGTCTCGATTGTCCTTCCAACAATTCATTATGATTGTCCCTTTAACAATGCGTCACGATTGTCCCTCCAACAATACGTCATGATTGTCCCTCCAACAAAAAGTCATGATTCTCCCTCCAACAATACGTCATGAGTGTCCCTCCAACAATACGCCATGATTGTCCCTACAACAATGCTTCATGATTCTCCCTCCAACAATACGTCATGAGTGTCCCTCCAACAATACGTCACGATTGTCCCTCCAACAATACGTCATGATTTTCCCTTCAACAATACGTCATGATTGTCCCTCCAACAATACGTCACGATTGTCCCTCCAACAATACAGCATGATTGTCCCTCTAACAATACGTCATTATTGTCCCTCCAGCAATACGTCATGATTGTCCCACAAACAATACGTCATGATTGTCCCTCCAACAAAACGTCACAAATGTCACTCCAACAATACGTTATAATAGTTCCTCTAACAATACGTCATGATTGTCCCTCCAGCAATACGTCATGATTGTCCCTCAAACAATTCGTCATGATTATCTCTCCAACAATACATCATAATTTTCCCTCTAACAATAAGTCACCATTGTCACTCCAACAATACGTCTTGATTGTTCCTCCAGGCGACGGAGAAGAATAACAGAACGGCTAAAAGAGGTCAATGTATCTGAAATGCATAGGGAGACACTGGTCAGAGAAATAGCAAGCATCGAACTCAAGCTAAAGGAATCTTATAGGAGTCAGGAATCGCGGGAAGAACTAAAAGCCATAAATGAAATCGAAAGAAACCCAAAGTATTTCTTCTCCTATGCCAAATCAAAGTCGAGAACTACGTCCAGTATTGGGCCCCTACTTAAACAAGATGTGTCCTACACAGATGACAGCAAGGAAATGAGTGAGCTACTCAAGTCCCAACATGACTCAGTTTTTAGCAAGCCGCTAACCAGACTGAGAGTCGAAGATCAAAATGAATTTTTTATGAGAGAGCCACAAAATTTGGTTAACACAAGCCTATCCGATGTTATCCTGACGCCAAATGACTTCGAACAGGCGATGAATGACATGCCCATGCACTCTGCCCCAGGGCCAGACTCATGGAACTCCGTGTTCATCAAGAACTGCAAGAAGCCCCTTTTCCATCCTATGGAGAGGAAGCATGGACACGGGGGTCGTCCCACAGTTACAAAAACAACAGACATAGCCCCACTCCACAAAGGGGGCAGTAAAGCAACATCAAAGAACTACAGACCGATAGCACTAACATCCCATATCATAAAAATCTTTGAAAGGGTCCTAAGAAGCAAGATCACCACCCATCTAGAAACCCATCAGTTACACAACCCAGGGCAACATGGGTTTAGAACAGGTCGCTCCTGTTCGACAAGGTCCTAAATGCACTAGAAGATAAAAAGAATGCAGATGTAATATATACAGACTTTGCAAAAGCCTTCGATAAGTGTGACCATGGCGTAATAGCGCACAAAATGCGTGCTAAGGGAATAACAGGAATATTCGGTCGATGGATCTATAATTTCCTCACTAACAGAACACAGAAAGTAGTCGTCAACAGAGTAAAGTCCGAGGCAGCTACTGTGAAAAGCTCTGTTCCACAAAGCACAGTGCTCGCTCCTATCTTGTTCCTCATCCTCATATCCGACATAGACAAGGATGTCAGCCACAGCACCGTGTCTTCCTTTGCAAATGACACCCGAATCTGCATGACAGTGTCTTCCATTGCAGACACTGCAAGGCTCCAGGCGGACATCAACCGAATCTTTCAGTGGGCTGCAGAAAACAATATGAAGTTCAACGATGAGAAATTTCAATTACACGAGGAAATTAAATCTTTATCAGAGTACAAAACAAATTCTGGCCACTAAATAGAGCGAAACAACAACGTCAAAGACCTGGGAGTGATCATGTCGGAGGATCTCACCTTCAAGGACCATAACATTGTATCAATCGCATCTGCTAGAAAAATGACAGGATGGATAATCAGAACCTTCAAAACTAGGGAGGCCAAGCCCATGATGACACTCTTCAGGTCACTTGTTCTATCTAGGCTGGAATATTGCTGCACACTAACAGCACCTTTCAAGGCAGGTGAAATTGCTGACCTAGAAAATGTACAGAGAACCTTCACGGCGCACATAACGGAGATAAAACACCTCTATTACTGGGAGCGCTTGAGGTTCCTAAAACTGTATTCCCTGGAACGCAGGCGGGAGAGATACATGATTATATACACCTGGAAAATCCTAGAGGGACTAGTACAGAACTTGCACACGAAAATCAATCACTACGAAAGCAAAAGACTTGGCAGACGATGCAACATCCCCCCAATGAAAAGCAGGGGTGTCACTAGCACGTTAAGAGACCATACAATAAGTGTCAGGGGCCAGAGACTGTTCAACTGCCTACCAGCATACATAAGGGGGATTACCAACAGACCCTTGGCAGTCTTCAAGCTGGAACTGGACAAGCACCTAAAGTCGGTTCCTGACCAGCCGGGCTGTGGCTCGTACGTTGGTTTGCGTGCAGCCAGCAGCAACAGCCTGGTTGATCAGGCTCTGATCCACCAGGAGGCCTGGTCACAGACCGGGCCGCGGGGGCGTTGACCTCCGGAACTCTCTCCAGGTAAACTCCAGGTTATGATTGTCCCTCCAACAACACGTCATGATTGTCCCTCCAACAATACGTCATCATTGTCCCTCCAACAATAAGTCATGATTGTTCCTCTAACAATACGTCACGATTGTCTCTCCAACAATACGTCATGATTGTCCCTCGAACAATATTTCATGATTGTCCCTCCAACAATACGTCATGATTGTCCCTCTAATAATAAGTCACGATTGTCCATCCAACAATACGTCCTGATTGTCCGTTCAACAATACGTCATGATTCTCCCTACAACAATACGTCATGATTGTCCCTCCAACAATACGTCATGATTGTCCCTCCAACAATACATCATGACTGTCCCTTTAACAATGCGTCACGATTGTCTCTCCAACAATACGTCACGATTTACCCTTTAACAATGAGTCACGATTGTCCCTCCAACAATACGTCATGATTCTCCCTCCGACAATACGTCATGATGTACCTCCAACAATAAGTCATGATTGTCCCTCCAACAATACGTAATGATTCTCCCTCCAACATTACGTCATGATGTACCTCCAATAATACGTCATGCTTGTCCCTCCAACAATACGTCATGATTGTCCCTCTAATAATAAGTCACGATTGTCCCTCCAACAATACGCCATGATTCTCCCTCCAACAATACGTCATGATTCTTCCTCCAACAATACGTCATGATGTTCCTCCAACAATACGTCATGATTGTCTCTCCAACAATACGTCATGATTGTCCCTCCAATAATAAGTCACGATTGTCCATCCAACAATACGTCATGATTGTCCCTCTAATAATAAGTCACGATTGTCCATCCAACAATACGTCATGATTGTCCCTTCAACAATACGTCATGATTGTCCCTCTAATAAAAAGTCACGATTGTCCATCCAACAATACGTCATGATTGTCCCTTCAACAATACGTCATGATTCTCTCTCCAACAATACGTCATGATTGTCCCTCGAACAATACGTCATGATTGTCCCTCGAACAATGCGTCATGACTGTCCCTCCAACAATAGGTCATGATTGTTCCTCTAATGAAAAGTCACGATTGTCCATCCAACAATACGTCATGATTGTCCCTTCAACAATACGTCATGATTCTCCCTCCAACAATACGTCATGATTGTACCTCCAACAATACGTCATGATTGTCCCTCCAACAAAACGTCATGATTGTCCCTCCAACAATTCGTCATGATTTTCCCTCCAACAATACGTCATGATTATCCCTCCAACAATACGTCATGATTGTTCCTCTAACAATACATCACGATTGTCCCTCCAACAATACGTCATGATTGTTCGTCCAACAATACGTCATGATTCTACCTCCAACAATACGTCATGATTCTCCCTCCAACAATACGTCATGATTGTAACTCCAACAATACGTCATGATTGTCCCTCCAACAAAATGTCATGATTGTCCCTCCAACAATACATCGTGATTCTCCCTCCAACAATACGTCATGAGTGTCCCTCCAACAATACGTCATGATTCTCCCTCCATCAATACGTCATGAGTATCCCTCCAACAATACGTCACGATTGTCCCTCCAACAATTCGTCACGATTTTCCCTCCAACAATACGTCATGATTGTCCCTCCAACAATACGTCATGATTGTTCCTCTAACAATAAGTCACGATTGTCCCTCCAACAATACGTCATGATTGTCCCTCCAACAATACGTCATGATTCTCCCTCCAACAATACGTCATGATGTACCTCCAACAATACGTCATGATTGTCCCTCCAACAATACGTCATGATTGTCCCTCCAACGATACGTCATGATTGTTCCTCTAACAATACGTCACGGTTGTCCCTCCAACAATACGTCATGATTTTCCCTCTGACAATACGTCATGATGTACCTCCAACAATAAGTCATGATTGTCCCTCCAACAATACGTCGTGATTCTCTCTCCAACGATACGTCATGATGTACCTCCAACAATTCGTCATGATTGTCCCTCCAACAATACGTCATGATTGTCCCTCTAATAATAAGTCACGATTGTCCCTCCAACAATACACCATGATTCTCCCTCCAACAATTCGTCATGATTCTCCCTCCAACAATACGTCATGATTGTTCCTCCAACAATACGTCATGATTGTCCCTCCAACAACACGTCATGATTGTTCCTCTAACAATACGTCACGGTTGTCCCTCCAAAAATACGTCATGATTTTCCCTCTGACAATACGTCATGATGTACCTCCAACAATAAGTAATGATTGTCCCTCCAACAATACGTCATGATTGTCCCTCTAATAGTAAGTCACGACTGTCCCTCGAACAGTACGCCATGATTCTCCCTCCAACAATACGTCATGATTCTCCCTCCAACAATACGTCATGATTGTCCCTCCAACAATACGTCATGATTGTCCCTCCAACAATACGTCATGATTGTCCCTCCAACAATACGTCGTGATTGTCCCTGCAACAATACGTCATGATTCTCCGTCCAACAATACGTCATGATTCTCCCTCCAACAATACGTCATGACTGTCTCTCCAACAGTACATCATGATTGCCCCTCTGATAATAAGTCACGATTGTCCATCCAGCAATACGTCATGATTGTCTCTTCAGCAATACGTCATGATTCTCCCTCCAACAATACGTCATGATTGTCCCTCCAACAATACGTCAGGATTGTCTCTCCAACAATACATCATGATTGTCCCTTTAACAATACGTCACGATTGTCCCTCCAACAATACATCATGATTGTCCCTCCAACAATACGTCATGGTTCTCCCTTTAACAATACGTCATGAGTGTGCTTCCAACAATGCGTCATGATTGTCCCTCCAACAATACGTCATGATTCTCCCTCCAACAATAAGTCATGAGTGTCCCTCCAACAATGCGTCACGATTGTCCCTCCAACAATACGTCATGATTGTCCCTCCAGCAATACATCATTATTTTCCCTCCAACAATACGTCATGATTGTCCCTCCAAGAATACGTCATTATTGTCCCTCTAACAATACGTCATGATCTGCCCTCCAGCAATACGTCATGATTGTCCCTCCAACAATACGTTATGATCGTCCCTCCAACAATACGTCATGATTGTTCCTCGAACTGTACGTCATGATCCGCCCTCCAACAATACATCATGATTGTCCCTCCAACAATACGTCATGTCTGTCCCTTCAACAATATTGGGATGATTGGCCCTCCAACAATGTTGGCATGATTGTCCCTCCAACAGTACGTCACGATTGTCTTTCGAACAATACGTCATGATTGTCCCTCCAACAGTACGTCACGATTGTCTTTCGAACAATACGTCATGATTGTCCCTCCAACAAAACGTCATGATCCGTCCTCTAACAATATTGGCTTGATTAGCCGTCCAACAATATTGGGATTATTGGCCCTCCTGCAATACGTTATGATTGGCCCTCCTACATTACGTTATGATTGGCCCTCCAACAATATTGGCAAGATTTTCCCTCCAACAATACGTCATGATTGTCTCTCCAACAATACATCATGATTGTCCCTCCAACAATACGTCATGATCTGCCCTCCAACAATCTTGTCATGATTGGCCCTCCAACAATGTTTACATTATTGGCCTTCCAGCAATACGTTATGATTGGCCCTCCAACAATATTGGCATGATTGGCCCTCCAACAATATTAGCATGAATTTCCCTCCAACAATACGTCATGACTGACCCTCCAACAATATTAGCATGAATTTCCCTCCAACAATACGTTATGATTGCCCCTCCAACAATACGTAATGATTGTCCCTCCAACAATAGGTCATGATTGCCCTTCCATCAATACGCCATGATCCGCCCTCCAACAATATTTGCATGATTGACCCTCCAACAATATTGGCATGATTGACCCTCCAACAATACGTCATGATTGGCCCTCCATCAATACGTTATGATTGGCCCTCCAACAGTACTGGCATGATTGGCCTTCCAACAATACGTCATGATTTTCCCTCCAACATTACGTCATATTTGTCCCTCCAACAATACGTCATGATTGTCCCTCCAATAATATTGCCCAGACTGGGCCTCCAACAATACGTCATGATTAGGCCTCCAACAATGCCTCCTGATTGTTCCTCCAACACTTTTGCCATGAGTGGCCCTCCAACAGTATTTCTTTATTGACCCTCCAACAATACTGGCATGATTGGCCCTCCAACAGTATTTCTTTATTGGCCCTCCAACAATACTGGCATTATTGGCCCTCCAACAATATTGACATGCAGGTTATAAAGTATGAACTTCAAAGAACAAATTCCAGCAGATCAAAGATTCCAGCAGAGAACAATATGTAAGTTGTGAAACTGAAAGGAAAGCAGAGCGTTGCAGTGTTCTATGTAATTCAACTGATACCTCGCTGGTGATGTCTTCCACAGTCTCTCGTCTCTACTAGTGGGATGAGATGCCATGTTCTGTTTTTTCAAACATTCAGATGAAAATAATAATATTTTGAAAAAAAAAAATGTATAACCAAAACAACAGTGCATGAGCGCGTCCTTGTTAGGACGTCATCGAATTTATTAAGACAATAGATAAAAATGCTTTGAACCATCGAATAAAAAACATCGTCTTCAAGTATCTTCTGCTTCTATCAACTTTTCTGTACTCGACTGAAGAAGCCTACTGTGTAGGCGAAACGTTTCGAAATAAAGATTTCCATTATTTTCATTATTTCGAAACGCTTCGCCTACACAGTAGGCTTCTTCAGTCGAGCACAGCAAAGATGATAGAAGCAGAAGAGACTTGCCAGATTTATCCATTATTTTTCGGCAAGAAAAATTAAAAAAAAAAAAAAATTACCATTTATTACTAATTTAAAAGTGGCTCCCACCCCTTAAGTGTGTCAGTCTGAAGTTTGGCTTCCAAAAGTCTGTTACTACGGTTAAGTTAGGTAAGATTCTTCAGGAAACAGGACAAGTTTTTCTTGATACGGGTCTTAGTCAGATGATGACCTGCTATTAGAGCTTCTGGTCATCTGACCGAGGCCTTCCATTGGCTTACCGGTCCACCCCTTTAAAAACTGTAATTATTATTTCTGGTACTACCATCACCACAGCTTCATTTCCTCACATTCACATTACTTAATTTTTTTTTTTTTTACTTTTAATAAATATCCAGTGTTTTCTGGGTCATCACAAATGCCATCTGCTTCTCTCACCGTTCTTCATATCACATTATCGCATGACTTAATATCAAGTAAATTTTCCTTACTTGGTGAAGGATTTATCTGTCAGCTGCTACTGCTTCCTAACAGTCTCCTTCCTCTCGATCATCAAATAGAGCTCCAGTTGCTCTATTAATCACTAACATCCACCCCAGGGGAAAAGTTTAATTTTTTTTTGTCCAATTTCAATGACACTTTTACCATGATTTAAGCAGCATTTGAAACCTACACACACTGTTTGTAGTGATTTTTTGCTGTAGAAGATAGATAGAAAAGATAAATAGTGCCCTATTCTTATAGGGTACAAAACTCTCCCTTCTCTACAAAATTGTGAAGGTATACAATGTTGTAGTTGACATCAAATGAAAGAAAAAGTTCTAGATAATCTTGATTTCAAAGTCGTTTTAGCGAAATGTCAATAGATTGCATAATAAAAAATGTTGAGGTTTGTTCTTTTTTTTTAAAAGGACATTTTGGGAAGAAAAAAATCAATAAAAACAAAACCGTAAAAATATCACAAATCAACCCTGAAACTGAATAGAACTATCATTCCTCAATGACATGTGCAAAACTCATCACACTCCTATAAATACTTTTTGCAAAAACAAAAAAAAAAGAAAAATGATGTCTATAACTTATTCCTGAGTTATACATACATTATGTTTTCTGTAAAACTCGATTGTCATGGCACGCCAGATTTCAGCATATGGCATACCTCACTCATGTTGACAGCCCTCAGGTGACTGTCTGCAGTCACTGCTTCCACTTGAATATTTTCCTCAGGGAAGTTGCCATGAAGTGTATTTAGAATGAAACAATCATAAAAATCGTAGTTTTTTGAGTAAAAGAAAAGAAACACGAATTGGCATCATGTCCTTTTGATGACAGCAAGAACCAAAAAATTACATTTATGGAAAAACATGCTTAGAAATATGATAGAAACAAGCTGATTACATCAACATGTTGCCAGAATTATGCACTATTTCTCTGTAAGAAAATATTTTTTTCCATAATTTTTTAAAATTTCCTTTTGTTTCCTTCTCGAAACTTTTCCCTGGCCCCTTAAGTATTATGAGATATGAAGATAATTTCCACACTTGTATTGTTAAGGGATGACTTTTCTGATCTCTTCGAATGTCCGTAACTGTATTTATGGATGTTGCTTTATCTTCTAAGAATTGTGAAACATTCAAAACTCACTAGACTGTTTTGTTGTCTTGTCAAGTTCCATTACATTACTTCTCATTTGTCTGGCTGTATCAACAGTGTGAGACACTTCAGACTTGATTTCCAAAATTTGGTCATGTTTGGTGAAATCATTTTATTTTATTTTTTTATTATCACACTGGCCGATTCCCACCAAGGCAGGGTGGCCCGAAAAAGAAAAACTTTCACCATCATTCACTCCATCACTGTCTTGCCAGAAGGGTGCTTTACACTGCAGTTTTTAAACTGCAACATTTACACCCCTCCTTCAGAGTGCAGGCACTGTACTTCCCATCTCCAGGACTCAAGTCCGGCCTGCCGGTTTCCCTGAACCCCTTCATAAATGTTACTTTGCTCACACTCCAACAGCACGTCAAGTATTAAAAACCATTTGTCTCCATTCACTCCTATCAAACACGCTCACGCATGCCTGCTGGAAGTACAAGCCCATCGCACACAAAACCTCCTTTACCCCCTCCCTTCAACCCTTTCCTAGGCCGACCCATACCCCGCCTTCCTTCCACTACAGACTGATACACTCTTGAAGTTATTCTGTTTCGCTCCATTCTCTCCACATGTCCGAACCACCTCAACAACCCTTCCTCAGCCCTCTGGACAACAGTTTTGGTAATTCCGCACCTCCTACTAACTTCCAAACTACGAATTCTCTGCATTATATTCACACCACACATTGCTCTCAGACATGACATCTCCACTGCCTCCAGCCTTCTCCACGCTGCAACATTCATCACCCATGCTTCACACCATATAAGAGAGTTGGTAAAACTATACTCTCATACATTCTCCTCTTTGCCTCCAAGGACAAAGTTCTTTGTCTCCACAGACTCCTAAGTGCACCACTCACCCTTTTCCCCTCATCAATTATATGATTCACCTCCATCTTTCATAGACCCATCCGCTGACACGTCCACTCCCAATATTGAATACATTTACCTCCTCCATACTCTCTCCCTCCAATCTGATATCCAAACTTTATCACCTAATTTTTTGTTATCCTCATAACCTTACTCTTTCCTGTTTTTCGCTTTCAATTTTCTTCTTTTGCACACCCTACCAAAATTCATCCACCAATCTCCTGCAACTTCTCTTCAGAATCTCCCAAGAGCACAGTGTCATCGCAAAGAGCAACTGTGGACAAAATCCCACTTTATGTGTGATTCTTTATCTTTTAACTCCACCCTCTTGCCAAGACCCTCGCATTTACTTCTCTTTCAACCCCATCTATAAATATATTAAACAACCCCGGTGACATCACACATCCTTGTCTAAGGCCTACTTTTACTGGGAAATAATTTCCCTCTTTCCTACATACTCTAACTTGAGCCTCACTATCCTCGTAAAAACTCTTCCACTGCTTTCAGTAACCTACCTCCTACACCATACACCTGCAACATCTGCCACATTGCCCCCCCTATCCACCCTGTCTTACGCCTTTTCCAAATCCATAAATGCCACGGAGACCTCTTTAGCCTTATCTAAATACTGTTCACTTATATGTTTCACTGCAAACACCTGGTCCACACACCCCCTACCTTTCCTAAAGCCTCCTTGTTCATCTGCTATCCTATTCTCCGTCTTACTCTTAATTCTTTCAATAATAACTCTACCATACACTTTCCCAGGTATACTCAACAGACTTATCCCCCTATAATTTTTGCACTCTCTTTTATCCCCTTTGCCTTTATACAAAGGAACTATGCATGCTCTCTGCCAATCCCTAGGTGCCTTACCCTCTTCCATACATTATTAAATAATTGCACCAACCACTCCAAAACTATATCCCCACCTGCTTTTAACATTTCTATCTTTATCCCATCAATCCCGGCTGCCTTACCCCTTTCATTTTACCTACTACCTCACGAACTTCCCCCACATTCACAACTGGCTCTTCCTCACTCCTACAAGATGTTGTTCCTCCTTGCCCTATAACCGAAATCACAGCTTCCCTATCTTCATCACATTTAACAATTCCTCAAAATATTCCCTCCATCTTCCCAATACCTCTAACTCTCCATTTAATAACTCTCCTCTCCTATTTTTAACTGACAAATCCATTTGTTCTCTATGCTTTCTTAACTTGTTAATCTCACTCCAAAACTTTTTCTTATTTCAACAAAATTTGTTGATAACATCTCACCCACTCTCTCATTTGCTCTCTTTTACATTGCTTCACCACTCTCTTAACCTCTCTCTTTTTCTCCATATACTCTTCCCTCCTTGCATCACTTCTACTTTGTAAAAACTTCTCATACGCTAACTTTTTCTCCAATCATTCCACCAATCGCTCCTCTTCCCTCCCACAGCCACTTTCCTGTAACCACAAACTTTTGCTGAACACTCTAACACTACATTTTTAAACCTACCCCATACCTCTTCGATCCCATTGCCTATGCTCTCATTAGCCCATCTATCCTCCAATAGCTGTTTATATCTTACCCTAACTGCCTCCTCTTTTAGTTTATAAACCTTCACCTCTCTCTTCCCTGATGCTTCTATTCTCCTTGTATCCCATCTACCTTTTACTCTCAGTGTAGCGACAACTAGAAAGTGATCTGATATATCTGTGGCCCCTCTATAAACATGTACATCCTGAAGTCTGCTCAACAGTCTTTTATCTACCAATACATAATCCAACAAACTACTGTCATTTGCCCTACATCATATCTTGTATACTTATTTATCCTCTTTTTCTTAAAATATGTATTACCTATAACTAAACCCCTTTCTATACAAAGTTCAATCAAAGGGCTCCCATTATCATTTACAACCTGGCACCCCAAACTTACCTACCACACCCTCTCTAAAAGTTTCTCCTACTTTAGCAATCAGGTCCCCTACCACAATTTTACTCCTCACTTGTTCAAAGGCTCCTATACTTTTCATTAAAACATCCCCCAAAATCCTCTCTCTCCTCTGCATTCCTCTCTTCTCCGGGTGCATCACGCTTATTATGCCCCATTTCTCGCATCCAACCTTTTTCTTTAATCCCCAAATTCTTGAATTTACACTTCATATTTCTTTTTTCCTTTCCCTAACTGATATTCAACATTTCGCTATCCTTTCCTTGCTCTAACTCTCTCAGATACTCCAGATTTAATCCCCTTTTATTTCCCCCCACCGAAACTCCCCCACCCCCTTCAGCTTTGTTTCCTTAGGGGGAGGCATCCAACTTCTTTTATTCATAACTCAGCAACACGTTTCTTGTATCCGCACTACACCACCACATTCAAGCATCCCCCCCCCGGGTTTTTTTTAAAAAATTTTTCTTCTTCTCTTTTTTTTGTAAATTTTTACTGGGGGAAGGGGTTACTAGCCCATCGCTCCCGGCATTTTAAGTGCCTCATAGACACGCATGGCTTACGGAGGGAAAGAAAATTTTTTTCCCCTTTTCCCCCTGGGCAATAGAAGAAAAAAAGAGGAACAAGAACTATTTAGAAAAAGAGAGAAAAACCTAGATGTATGTAGTATATATATATATATATATGCATGTGCGTGTCTGTGAAGTGTGACCAAAGTGTAAGTAGGAGTAGCAAGATATCCCTGTTATCTAGCATGTTTATGAGACAGAAAAAGAAACCAGCAATCCTACCATCATGCAAAACAGTTACAGGTTTCTGTTTCACAGTCATCTGGCAGGACGGTAGTACTTCCCTGGGTGGTTGCTGTCTACCAACCTACTACCACAGGACGGTAGTACTTCCCTGGGTGGTTGCTGTCTACCAGCCTACTACCACAGGACGGTAGTACTTCCCTGGGTGGTTGCTGTCTACCAGCCTATACCACAGGACGGTAGTACTTCCCTGGGTGGTTTGCTGTCTACCAGCCTAACCTACCGGACGGACGGTAGTACTTCCCTGGGTGGTTGCTGTCTACCAGCCTACTACCACAGGACGGTAGTACTTCCCTGGGTGGTTGCTGTCTACCAGCCTACTACCACAGGACGGTAGTACTTCCCTGGGTGGTTGCTGGTCTACCAACCTACTACCACAGGACGGTAGTACTTCCCTGGGTGGTTGCTGTCTACCAACCTACTACCACAGGACGGTAGTACTTCCCTGGGTGGTTGCTGTCTACCAACCTACTACCACAGGACGGTAGTACCTCCCTGGGTGGTTGCTGTCTACCAACCTACTTCCACAGGACGGTAGTTCTTCCCTGGGTGGTTGCTGTCTACCAACCTACTACCTCCATCCCAATTTGTGACATATTCTTACGAGAATCTGTAACGAATTTAACATGCAGTCTACTGTCCACTATTTCACTGAAGAAAACAATTGAATCTTGAACATCTTCACATTTTTTTCATCAGGGTTACATCACCATGACAAATCTTTCTTTTGTAATTTTGTAAGGTTTTCTCTTGCTTTATTTCATGAGACTAAAATGGTTCAATAATATCACACAATGTTGTCCCAGAAAAATGGTTTCTTGCATCTTGTAGGAAACAGAGAAAACTGTTTATCTCCAGGCTACCCAGAAATAAACACAACACTTGTAAAAGCTGAACATTTAAAATCTCCACACATTAATATCCCTTGTTGCAATTGATCACACTGATCACTGAGTTTGAAGTTACTCATGTTGACTGCAACATTACATCTGTGAAAATGAGATTTTTTTCAGGGAGCTCACAGAATGCGTCTGTAGTAGTTGCTATAGTAGTGGTTGTAGAAGTAGTAGTTGTTATAGTAGTCGTTGTAGAAGTAGTAGTAGTTGCTATAGTAGTGGTTGTAGAAGTAGTAGTTGTTATAGTAGTCGTTGTAGAAGTAGTAGTAGTTGCTATAGTAGTGGTTGTAGAAGTAGTAGTTGTTATAGTAGTCGTTGTAGAAGTAGTAGTAGTTGCTATAGTAGTCGTTGTAGAAGTAGTAGTTGTTATAGTAGTCGTTGTAGAAGTAGTAGTAGTTGCATAGTAGTGGTTGTAGAAGTAGTAGTTGTTATAGTAGTCGTTGTTAGAAGTAGTAGTAGTTGATATAGTAGTGGTTGTAGAAGTAGTAGTTGTTATAGTAGTCGTTGTAGAAGTAGTAGTAGTTGCTATAGTAGTCGTTGTAGAAGTAGTAGTTGTTATAGTAGTCGTTTGTAGAAGTAGTAGTAGTTGCTTTAGTAGTGGTTGTAGAAGTAGTAGTTGTTATAGTAGTCGTTGTAGAAGTAGTAGTAGTTGCTATAGTAGTGGTTGTAGAAGTAAATAGTTGTTATAGTAGTCGTTGTAGAAGTAGTTAGTAGTTGCTATAGTAGTGGTTGTAGAAGTAGTAGTTGTTATAGTAGTCGTTGTAGAAGTAGTAGTAGTTGCTATAGTAGTCGTTGTAGAAGTAGTAGTAGTTGCTATAGTAGTCGTTGTAGAAGTAGTAGTTGTTATAGTAGTCGTTGTAGAAGTAGTAGTAGTTGCTATAGTTTGTCGTTGTAGAAGTAGTAGTTGTTATAGTAGTCGTTGTAGAAGTAGTAGTAGTTGCTATAGTAGTGGTTGTAGAAGTAGTAGTTGTTATAGTAGTCGTTGTAGAAGTAGTAGTAGTTGCTATTTGTAGTGGTTGTAGAAGTGTAGTTGTTATAGTAGTCGTTGTAGAAGTAGTAGTAGTTGCTATAGTAGTGGTTGTAGAAGTAGTAGTTGTTATAGTAGTCGTTGTAGAAGTAGTAGTAGTTGCTATAGTGTCGTTGTAGAAGTAGTGTTGTTATAGTAGTCGTTGTAGAAGTAGTAGGTAGTTGCTATAGTAGTCGTTGTAGAAGTAGTAGTTGTTATAGTAGTCGTTGTAGAAGTAGTAGTAGTTGCTATAGTTAGTCGTTGTAGAAGTAGTAGTTGTTATAGTAGTCGTTGTAGAAGTTTGTAGTAGTTGCTATAGTAGTCGTTGTAGAAGTAGTAGTTGTTATAGTAGTCGTTGTAGAAGTAGTAGTAGTTCATATAGTAGTCGTTGTAGAAGTAGTAGTAGTTGCTATAGTAGTCGTTGTAGAAGTAGTAGTAGTTGCTATAGTAGTCGTTGTAGAAGTAGTAGTAGTTGCTATAGTAGTCGTTGTAGAAGTAGCAGTAATTGCTATAGTAGTCGTTGTAGAAGTAGTAGTAGTTGCTATAGTAGTTGTTGTAGAAGTAGTAGTAATTGTTATAGTAGTCGTTGTAGAAGTTGCTATAGTAGTCGTTGTAGAAGTTGCTATAGTAGTCGTTGTAGAAGTAGTAGTAATTGCTATAGTAATTGTTGTAGAAGTAGTAGTTACTATAATAGTCGTCGTAGAAGTAGTAGTAGTTGCTATAGTAGTCGTTGTAGAAGTAGCAGTAATTGCTATAGTAGTCGTTGTAGAAGTAGTAGTAGTTGCTATAGTAATTGTTGTAGAAGTAGTAGTAATTGCTATAGTAGTCGTTGTAGAAGTAGTAGAAAGTTGCTATAGTATCTTGTTGTAGAAGTAGTAGTTTGCTATTGAAGTCGTTCGTAGAAGTAGTAGTAGTTGCTATAGTAGTAGTTATAAATGGTAATAACAGTAATAGTATAGTAGCAGTAATAGAAGTGGCAAAAGTTCGTAAGGTATGCAGCAGCGTTAGTAGTTAGTAGTGTTAGTATCAGTTTAGAAGTTGTTAGTAGCAGTATGGCAATTATAGTAGTAGAATTGTCATAATAGTTCAAGTGAGGGGTTATGTAGTCGGCACTATTGACTAAATAGATTTATATATGTATTACCATAAATGCTATTAGCGTAGGTTGTATTACTATCTTCTTCTGGTATGCTAGTTGTGTATAGAAAGCATAGTAGCAGTAGTGGCATTTGATGTAGTAATTAGTACGAAGTATGTACATGGTGGTAGTAGTGAGTCGTAGTAGTCATGGTGGTAGTTATCGTAGTAGTCATGGTTTGGTAGTATAGTGTCGTTAGTTAAGTCATGGTGGTAGTAGTGTTTCGTATTAGTCATTGGTGGTAGAAGTGATCGTAAGTATTTCATGGTGGTTAGTAGTGATCGTAGTAGTCATGGTGGTAGTAGTGGTCGTAGTAGTCATGGTGGTAGTAGTGATCGTAGTAGTCATGGTGGTGGAAGTAGTGATCGTAGAAGTCATGGTGGTAGTAGTGATCGTAGTAGTCATGGTGTTAGTACTGATCGTAGTAGTCATAGTGGTAGTAGTGGTCGTAGTAGCCCATGGTGGTAGTAGTGATCGTAATATTTATGGTGGTGGTAGTAGTGATCGTAGTAGTCATGGTGGTAGTAGTGATCGTAGTAGTCATGGTGGTAGTAGTGATCGTAGTAGTCATGGTGGTAGTAATGATCGTAGTAGTCATGGTGGTAGTAGTAGATCGTAGTAGTCATGGTGGTAGTAGTGATCGTAGTAGTCATGGTGGTAGTAGTGATCGTAATAGTCATGGTGGTGGTAGTAGTGATCGTAGTAGTCATGGTGGTAGTAGTGATCGTAGTAGTCATGGTGGTAGTAGTGATCGTAGTAGTCATGGTGGTAGTAGTGATCGTAATAGTCATGGTGGTGGTAGTAGTGATCGTAGTAGTCATGGTGGTTAGTAGTGATCGTATTAGTCATGGTGGTAGTAGTAATCGTAGTATAGTAGTCATGGTGGTAGTAGTGATTGTAGTAGTCATGGTGGTAGTAGTGATCGTAATAGTCATGGTGGTGGTAGTAGTGATCGTAGTAGTCATGGTGGTAGTAGTGATCGTAGTAGTCATGGTGGGAAGTAGTAATCGTAGTAGTCATGGTGGTAGTAGTGATTCTTTATAGTCATGGTGGGTAGTGGTATAGAGTTTCGTATTTAGTATCATGGTGGTAGTAGTGATCTTTAGTAGTCATGGTGGTAGTAGTGATCGTAGTAGTCATGGTGGTAGTAGTAATCGTAGTAGTCATGGTGGTAGTAGTGATCGTAGTAGTCATGGTGGTAGTAGTAATCGTAGTAGTCATGGTGGTAGTAGTAATCGTAGTAGTCATGGTGGTAGTAGTGATCGTAGTAGTCATGGTGGTAGTAGTAATCGTAGTAGTCATGGTGGTAGTAGTGATCTTTAGTAGTCATGGTGGTAGTAGTATCGTAGTAGTCATGGTGGTTGTAGTGATAGGGTTAGTATAATCGTAGTAGTCATGGTGGTAGTAGTGATCGTAGTAGTCATGGTGGTAGTAGTGATCGTAGTAGTCTGGTGGTAGTAGTAATCGTAGTAGTCATGGTGGTAGTAGTGATCGTAGTAGTCATGGTGGTAGTAGTAATCGTAGTATTAGTAGTCATGGTGGTAGTGTGGGGGACAGTGTAGTGATCGTAGTAGTCATGGTGGTAGTAGTAATCGTAGTAGTCATGGTGGTAGTAGTGATCGTAGTAGTCATGGTGGTAGTAGTAATCGTAGTAGTCATGGGTGGTAGTAGTGATCGTAGTTAGTCATGGTGGTGTAGTAATCGTTAGTAGTCATGGTGGTAGTAGTGATCGTAGTAGTCATGGTGGTAGTAGTGATCGTAGTATTTCATGGTGGGGTAGTAGTAATCGTAGTAGTTCATGGTGGTAGTAGTGATCGTAGTAGTCATGGTGGTAGTAGTAATCGTAGTAGTCATGGTGGTAGTAGTAATCGTAGTAGTCATGGTGGTGTAGTAGTGATCGTAGTAGTCATGGTGGTAGTAGTAATCGTAGTAGTCATGGTGGTAGTAGTGTATCGTAGTAGTCATGGTGGTAGTTTTAATCGTAGTAGTCAGGGTGGTAGTAGTAATCTATTTGTCATGGTGGTAGTAGTGATCGTAGTAGTCATGGTGGTAGTAGTAATCGTAGTAGTCATGGTGGTAGTAGTGATCCGTAGTAGTCATGGTGGTAGAGTAATCGTAGTAGTCATGGTGGTAGTAGTGATCGTAGTAGTCATGGTGGTAGTAGTGATCGTAGTAGTCATGTGGTTTAGTAGTAATCGTAGTAGTCATGGTGGTAGTAGTGATCGTAGTAGTCATGGTGGTAGTAGTAATCGTATGTAGTCATGGTGGTAGTGTGATCGTAGTAGTCATGGTGGTAGTAGTAATCGTAGTAGTCATGGTGGTTTAGTAGTGATCGTAGTAGTCATGGTGGGTAGTAGTAATCGTAGTAGTCATGGTGGTAGTAGTGATCGTATTTAGTCATGGTGGTAGTAGTAATCGTAGTAGTCATGGTGGTAGTAGTGATCGTAGTAGTCATGATAGTAGTAGTGATCGTAGTAGTCATGGTGGTAGTAGTGATCGTAGTAGTGGTCACGGTAATAGTTGTAGAAATATTAGTAGTAGTCATCATAGTAATAATTAATAGTGTTAGTCGTAGTAGTAGTTGTTATAGTATTATCAGCAGTGGAAATAATACTCCTAATAATAGTAGTAGTAGTAATAATAGTCGTACCAGTAGCAATAGTAGTGGTAGTCGTTGTCATTGTAATAGTAGTAGTAACAGCAAGAGAATTATTATTATTCATAAAGTTGCTTATTTTTTATTATTAATGAAAGTATTATTATTATGATAGTATTATTATGACTCACGAAATCGTAATTACAGGATTGCAAACAAAGCAGAGTACGGGAGGCGACTCAACACTGGTTTACGCGAGGAACTTCACTTTTACAACTCACTTGCCGCGAGTTCGCACCCCACCTTTGTATTATTATTAGTAATAGTACCAGTAATAGTGGTAGTATAAGTAGTAGCAGTACCAGTAGCAGTAGTTGTAGTAGTAGTAGTAGTAGTGACAATGGTACCAGTAGCAGTAGTTGTAGTAGTAGTAGTAGTAGTGACAATGGTACCAGAAGCAGTAGTTATAATAGTAGTAGTAGTGGCAATGGTGCCAGTAGCAGTAGTTGCAGTAGTAGTAGTGGCAATGGTACCAGTAGCAGTAGTTGCAGTAGTAGTAGTAGTGGCAATGGTACCAGTAGCAGTAGTTGTAGCAGTAGTAGTAGTAGTAGTAGTGGCAATGGCACCAGTAGCAGTAGTTGTAGCAGTAGTGACAATGGTACCAGTAGCAGTAGTTGAAGTAGTAGTAGCAGTAGTAGTGGCAATGGCACCAGTAGCAGTAGTTGTAGCAGTAGTGACAATGGTACCAGTAGCAGTAGTTGAAGTAGTAGTAGCAGTAGTTGTAGTGGCAATGGCACCAGTAGCAGTAGTTGTAGTAGTAGTGACAATGGTACGAGTAGCAGTAGTTGAAGTAGTAGTAGTAGTAGTAGTGGCAATGGCACCAGTAGCAGTAGTTGAAGTAGTAGTAGCAGTAGTAGTGGCAATGGTACCAGTAGCAGTAGTTGTAGAAGTAGTAGAAGTGGCAATGGCACCAGTAGCAGTAGTTGTAGAAGTAGAAGTAGTAGTTGCAATGGTACCAGTAGAAGTAGTTGCAGTAGTAGTAGTAGTGGCAATGGCACCAGTAGCAGTAGTTGTAGAAGTAGTAGAAGTGGCAATGGCACCAGTAGCAGTAGTTGTAGCAGTAGTGACAATGGTACCAGTAGCAGTAGTTGAAGTAGTAGTTGCAGTAGTAGTGGCAATGGCACCAGTAGCAGTAGTTGTAGAAGTAGGAAAGGCAATGG
>NC_069485.1:16668738-16688625 GCF_026875155.1 Cherax quadricarinatus
TTAACCCGCCCTGGTGGTTAACCCTCCGCTTCACACGGTGAGGGCCTGGGTTCGATTCCCAGCCAGAGGTAGAAGCATTGGACGTGTTTCTTTCCACTGTTGTCTATGTTCCCCATCAGTAAAATGGGTACCTGGGTGTTAGTCGACTGGTGTGGGTCGCATCCTGGGACACTGACCTAAAGGAGGCCTGGTCACAGACCGGGCCGCGGGGGCGTTGACCCCCGGAACTCTCTCCAGATAATAAACTCCACCATATGCAAGGACTCCACTCTTACCCGCATTTTGATGTATACCCGATCTAGCCTCGCCGCATATCCATGTCTAACAAATGTGTGCTCCACCTCCCAAGCCCCACCCCCAAATACGTCACGTTGACACACATCTCTCAGAAGATCACCTAGGATAGTTGAAAAATGCTCTGCCCCACGTGGCTCAACGTCTGCCCTGCAAATAACACAATTCCAATCCCCTCCCACAATAGCAACAGATGGTAAAGAACGGAAATAATAAACAAGCTCATCCGTCACAAAATCCGCTTTCAGACGTGCATCACTCTCTGTGAGTGCATACACACACACTAACGCCACTCGCCCGCCCATCCACCATCCATCCACTCTGATAATACGCCCCTCGCCCCCCCCCCCTTCACTTCTACTAACCACAAATGGGCTCGCATCCCGGAGTAGGACTCCCACCTCTCCCTTCGAGCGTCACGTCTGCATCACAAAAGCCCTATATCCATTCACCTCCAATACGTGCCCCACCTTGATATTGTGCTCTTGCACAAATACAATATCCACTCTATGCCAGCACAAGAAACTTGCAAACCACGCACGCTTCACATCCTGACACAAACCATTAATGTTAACTGTCATACACCTTAGGCCAGTGGTGGTTTCTTCCCCCTATGCTTTGACACCTTCCTCACAATGCCACCATGTCCTTTCGGACCTCCTTTATGCATGTCTCTACTGGCAGCCTTAACCCCTCCCCGGTCCAGCTCCGGGTCCAAAGTCCCCGAGGGACCACCACCATCTTCCTCCACCACCAGCTCCACCTTGCCGGTCCTCTGTGCTGGAGTCAGGACATCTGAATCCGATGTCACAGCTCACGCTTGCACGTGACTCCACCTGTTTCTATCCTCATCTCCTGCGATACCTCACGGTGAGCCTCCACCTCCACCACATGTCCAACCTTCCCACCATCTGGGCACATTGCCCCGTGAGATGCCACCAAGTCGATGGGCTCATTTTGCTGTCCACACAGTTCTGCAGCATTCCTCACATCAGCCCTCGTCACAGACTCGCCCTCCCCATCGGACTGGGGAAACAGTGAGGTGAGCACAGTCTCTAGTACCTCGTCGATGGCTTCCTCCGTTGAACCATGCCGTCCCCCACCATCAGGCAAAATGGGTCCCACAGGGCCCCCAGCCACAGGGACCAGCAGGTCCGCACCTGCCACTGCCTCCACTTGCTCCACCTCCTCACTCCACAGACGACCAGGCCCACGGCCTTCCTGTAGCTCCAGAGCACGTCCAACCTGCCCAGATTCCCCTGCAGCAGTACATTCCAAACCATGAAGTCGAGTCTGTGGTTCACAATATGTAGCAATGTGATCATAACCGCCACAACGCCTGCAGGTCCTGCGTTGCCCAGCATAGGACACCATGAGCTGAGTCCTGAAGGCCTCAAATATAACATATGACGGTATGGGGTGCCGTATCGTCATTTTCAGTGAAAATGTGCCCTCTGGGTATCCCACATATGCACCTTCTACCCACTTGCCGGGCTGTGCCAGGTGAGCGGTCCCGTAGTCCTTGTAAACATTGCGTATGTCCGTTTCGTCAGCCTCAAACGGTACATTCCGCACTCTAACCCATGAAGGCGGACACTCACCACAGAATTGACGTCCACTCGCACATCCTGGTATTTCTCTACCAGTTGCTCATAGATGCCGATGTTCAATAACTTAACAAACACCCTGTATGCACCATTAAGTGTTACACCATACAATTCTTCATCCTGTATACCATACGTATCCCGGATGATTAATGGCAACAGCACAGGAGCAGCTTGCGGTGAAATCGCCCCGCAAACCAGCTTGATACCCACGGTTTTTTACCCTCCTCCTTACACTCTGCGCCATATCGGAAAAAAACAGGAAGTCTTCCAATCGCCGAGAGAGGGCAGCAGGCATACGTCTGCTCACACCAACAGACAAGCAGAGAATGATTACACAATAATTACCCCCCTCACCCGAAATAATATGTCCGTTATCACCAGCTTGTTGACTTACATCCTAACTGGGCATATATGAATAAACCTAAGTGGTAATTTATATAAGTATTGGTGAAACAGTAACACCAAAGACACAGTACATTTAATAACAAATATTAACATAAGGAAAACATGGCCAAGTCTTACACATTGACACTTCAACCAGGTTAAGGTACATATCTATTGCTTAACAATTCCAGGAATGTTGCCAACAATGAGTTCAACCATCCTTAATCACAACAGTGTAACTAAGGCACAAGCAGGCACAGACAGCCACAACTATTGTATGTGCCTTTTACAGATCCCATACACACAGGTTCATACACATTCGCATGTTGCATTATTCAACTCTCTTGCCACACTAAAGACGCGCACAATCTTTGCAACTGTCAACCCCAAGGAGGCGACCCCGTTTCTACCCCTGACATCACCTTCATACAGTAGCATTTACCATCCCTACCCTGCCCCTCCCACCTGATTTACAAATCTAATAAAACCTTTAACGTAAGTTCTCTATATTCCTCTGAGAAAGCCAGTTCCCACCTACTCCAATAAATTTCCTTGTTATGGCACAACGTTTTATAAAGTAACCACTAAAACCCGCCTCTTCACCTCACTAACCCGTTTTCCCCCTCATTCCCCACGATATTATATATGTACAATCTACCATAATGTACCCCACAGCCCTAATGATACTCTCATCCAATCCCCCCACGTCAGACTTAAAGCTCTCAGACAGAAATTCCTTTACCCCCAATCTTACGGAGTACTCTACTCAACCAACCCCTGATGCTTCCCATCCCCCTCACAAAAATATACAACATGAAATGCCGACTCCTCACCTGCACATATTCCACGCCACACCCCCCTCAAACCACACGTCTATCCCTCAGAACTGTACCTGACGGCAAAAATCCTGTGCAGAAAACGATACATTACGTCACGTGCTCGTGGTTGTAACCTCATCCTACTTAACCTATCCATTTACTTCCCCATGTATACATGGGGAAATTTCCTCCACAGGCGCCACAACCCTCCCCACCAACAACCGACACATCGCACCTATTTTGATCTTCCCGGATCTCGAGCCCACGCCATAGCCTCAAAACAGTTTCAAACTCCTGCAACTCCACTCCAAGTACATTCATTTCAATCTTTCATGGATCCTAACAATACCCACCCCCACCCACACCTTCCCTCTCCACTCCCTTTTAATAAAGCACATTTGACCCTCCTCTTTAAGTCCAGCAAACCCCAACCCCCCCTGCCACACAGGTAACATTACCACGTCCCTTTTAAGCCAATCACATCCCGAGCCCCTCCTAAGTATGTCCGCTATCGCTGTCAGTGTTAATGGGAACACGGCCGCCACGTGCCAGTGTTAATGGGAACACGGCCGCCACGTGCCATACCTTACTATACAATAAGACATTAATGACAATGGCCTGCTGTACAAGGGTCAAATGATAAGCCCTCAATGCACCCAATCACCCCTGAATGCTATCCACCAACCTTATCGAGTTTTCCCTGTGCGCTACATCCAAATCGTCTGCAGAGGTAAGACCACAAATTTTTAACAAATTCACCCGCCTCCCACCACTGAACTACCCCACTCAACCATCCCAGCCCAAGCTACTAACCCCATGACCATGGAAATTTTCAGAATTCACTTTCATACCAGTTGCATCGGAGAACAATTATACTACCCGATCCAAAGGGATCCATTGACATCCCTCCCTAACCAGAACAGTAGTGTCATCAACATACCCTATTAAGACTGGCCAAACCTCCCAATTCTACTCCCTTCACCCCTCCTATTGCACATACGCTTCTCCATCATCCTATAAAAGGGGTCCTGTATGCATGCAAATAAAAGTTGTGACATAGGGCACCCCTGTCGAAGTCCCCTTTCCATTACAATCTTCCCACCCACTCTCCCATTAATCTGTACCCTCGCCTTTGCACCGCGATGCAAAGCATCTACCCATCCACTATTTCTTCTCCAAACCCCTGTCCCCTGAGGATGGCTCTCAATGCCTCACTTTCCACTCTGTCATATGCACCCTGTCGGTCCAAAGCCGCCAAACCCCCCCCTTTCCCCCCTTCTGCTTCCACGGAATCTCTTAGGAACCCATGTCCCTCCACCATAGTCCTCCCTGGCAACTCAAACTGAGTTCTCGATACTACTCTATCCACTACGCATTTAAACCGATTTCCCAAAATTTGGCAAACAGCTTATAATCTGTGCATAACAACGATATTGCCCGGTAGTCCCTAAGTGTATGTTGCCCCTTACCCTTCGGTACCAATTCTACAGCAGCTGTTGCCCTTTCTTCTCCCCAACTCTCCCCTCTCCTTCATTAAATATAACAACCTAACCAAAAAAACCATCATTAACTCCCAATGCTGTAGATAAAACTCTGCCGGGAGTCCATCGATTCCTGGAGCTTTACCCTTAAGCATTTCACTTAAAGCCTTCTATGTTTCTCCCTCAGTTATTTTCCCCACCCAACGCTTCCCTATCACTGTTTCCCAACAGACTGTTTTAAAACCCCATCTCCTACCCCATCCCTTTGCCAATACTTTCCATTTCCACTAGTCCGCAAACACTCCCATTCCTTCTGTGGTGTGTATAACCGACCCACCCTATACCCACATACCGACTCATGAACCTCCAGCCATGGAATAGTTGTTGCCTGCTGCCATTACTTTTGCCTATGCAATAACACACGACGAAGGCTTATCGCCCATAACACCTCTTCCACACCTGCCATTACCCTCACCGGCTTGGAACCTCTCATCATGGAGCTCGCACAGCCTCCCCTTAAGAGTCAGTATGTCATCCATAGGATAAATACCCACCACCGCCCCTCTCGCATAACAACCCCTTAACCTGTCCTCCAAATAGATGGCCAGCCTATATTTTAAAGAATTAATTTGTTTTCCTTCTCTCACGTAATATTGCCTAATTCGTTCTTTAGCCACACCATCCCACCATTTTAACCACATCCTCCACCCATGTACCTCCGCACTTAACCCCTCCCAGAGTGTTGTAAATCCTTCCAACCCCTCCTCATCTCCTAACACACTCGTATTTAATTTCCAATAACCCCTAGAGATACCCGCCAGTGACTCCATCCCACCTCTGCCACGACCGCCCTATGATCCAAATAAGCTACCTCTATTGTGCGAAAAAAATTTAAACCAAGGGACCCCTTGAGAAATGTACAACCTATCTAACCTAGCTGCATAACCCCTCCTCAGGAAAGTGTGTTCTACCTCCCACACTCCCCCTCCAACTGCACCCCTTAACTGAATATCCCTCAATAGGTCTCGTAAGGCCACCGGCATGTGCCCCGCCCCTTTTGGTTCCACATCAGCCCCCCTGGTAACACAGTTCCAGTTCCCACCAACGATGGCCACCGTAGGAAAACCACGTAAGAAGAAAAACTAAGTCATCACAAACAAATTCCTGCTTTACTTCACATCGTTCTCAGCTGGTGCATACACACTTACAAAGGTTACCCTCTTCCCCATCCACCACCCATCCACATGCAACACCATCCCCCCTCCCCCCTCACTTATCAACACAAACGGGCTCGCCTCCCTGATCAATATCCCCACACCACCTTTCAGATGTGCAGATGGCAGAGTCATGACCTGAAACCCCACCACCTCCAGCTCTCTTCCCTCCTTGAAATTGTGTTCTTGCAGGAACACTACATTCACCCTATACTTACACAGAAACATTTGAAACCATTCCCTCTTCACACTATTACACAGTCCATTTACGTTCACAGTCATACACCTAAGGCCTCTTTATAGTTTCCAACCCTTCCTCCTCTTTCATTCATCCAGGGCCTCCTGCCCCAGAGTCAGCACAAGGCTTCACACCATCAGCCCCCCCCCCCTTTCTTGCGATGCCTCTTATCCTGACTACCTCAACAGTACTCTTCCTTCCTCCCAGACCTCTGCGCTGGCGTCAGGACATCATCAGAGTCTGACGCCACCGCTCTTTTCCTCGTGATGCCCTCCACTTCCATGTTATCTTCTGAGGTTTTCTCACGATGAACCTCAACCTCCACCTCGCCTAGTTCCATGGCACATGGCGACATCTCACGCTTACTACTTGGCCCGTCAACCCTGCTATGTTTTTTATCATCACATTCCTCTACAGGCAATGCTGTGCCTCTCACCAGCTCAGGAACAACATCCTCTGCAGGCAGCATCAATGTCCTCAACACTTCCCGAAGCTCTTCCTCGAGAGCCTGTACCTCCTCCTGCACTTGCACTTCAGCACTTTTCCCTTGTCTAGTAACAGATCCTGTTATGTCACAGCTTGCCTCACACACACCAGTCTCCTCTATGGGATCTCTTTCACTTCACTCCCCAAGCGCTCAAGTCCTTGCTTTCGCGTGGGGCTCTCAACAACAGCTTCCACGCTGGTAACTGGTGCTTCACCAGTTTGTGAAGGTACCCTCCTCAGCTTCACACATGCTGCCGCCATATGGTCGTATGCCCCACATAACCTGCACGTACGTCTCTGTCCAGCGTACGATACCATAAGTTGCATCCTGAAGTCCTCCAACACGACGTAGGACGGTATGGGATGTCTCAGGGTCATCTTCAGGGAAAAGGTTCCCTCCAGACGGCCCATGTAAGCACCAACCGTCCACTTGCCCTGTTGTGCCAGATGTTCGGTCCCATATGCCTCGAAAACACTCCTGATGTCAGCCTCATCTACCTCAAATGGGACATTACGAATCTTAACCCACGTAAAGTGGCAAGATACGTCGATCAAACGCACCTTCACAGCTGGAGTAGCGTCAAGACTCACGTCTTGGAATCTCGTCACCAAAGACTCGTACACGGACGTAGAATTCAGTTTGACGAAGATTCTGTAAGCCCCATTCAGGGCAACACCATACACCTCATCGTCCTGAATACCATAGGTCTCCCTAATGATGGTCGGGAGTAACACCTGCGCTGAAGAGGGTGAAATCGCCCTACGAAGCAGCTCTATACCGATGGTATTAATGCGCCTTCTCACACTCAGCGCCATGTTGTGTACATGGTAGCTTGCCTGAAAACAGCATAGGGGTGCAGAGCACAATCGCCCTCAACCGTGGTCAGGCAGCGAATGTATTACATACAAATACTGCACCAGCGATACAGACATACAGGTGCACACTACTATCACTGCACCAGCGATACAAACATACAGGTGCACACTATATATACAAAAATATTAATTTAGAGAACTAGTCCTTATCTACACATGTTTACATAATAGGTAATTATTTCAAAACTGATGCAGGAACACGTTACAAAAATGACAAAAATAACCCAGTGCTTCAAGGAACCATAATGAAAGGAATACCCTCTCAAGAAAAGTTAAAATTCAATTGCGAGATCAGTACAAGCGGAACATAATATGCTACCAAAGAAAATATACATGTTATATAATTTATAGGTTATATATTAATAAATGTTATATATTTAAACTGCTATTTACACCTTCCCTATCAAGGGAACTAAGCAAAACTAATCTTTCACAACCTCTCATCTAGTCTCACACGAGTACCTCCAATCACACCCAACCACCCATCACTGCACACCCAAGGAGGTGAGCCCGTTGAATACTTCTGAACCCCCCCCCCTTTTACCAACCTACTCACCCCGGCAGTTAAAACCCCTTATAACGCCAATAAATTTCCTATTATTAGTCCTCTATAACCCTCAGAAAAGAACTCGTCCCCCCTCTTCCCAAAAATGTCTCTATTGCGACACAAAGCTCGATAAAACGTCGCGCCAAAGTCCTTCTCAGCACTTCCCCACCCTCCTTTCCCCTCATACCCCACAAAACATATATGTAGTCCACGATTATGTATGCTAAACCCCTTACCACACCCTCATCCACGCCACTCATATCAAGACTCAACACTCGCAGTATGGACACACCTTGACCCTCCACCCTAGCCACTACCCTACTCATCCATACCCTGATGCACTCCAAACCTTCAAAAAATAGACAACATGATACGCAGTCTCTTCCCCACTGCATCTGCCACAACCCCCAACCTCGATAACCCTCCTATCTCGGAGCATCGCTCCCATTGGCAAAATCCCATGCAGGAAACGATATAACCTCACGCGTCCTAGGTCGTATCCTTAATTTACTAAATCTTCGCCATATTACATTCCATGCATACATGGGGTAGATCCATTCAACCGGCGCCACTACATGTCCCTCTAACAATTTACACAAAGTTCCCACCTTTACTTTTCCCAGTTCCCTCGCTAACACTAAGGCATGTAACACTGTTTCATATTCCTTCATTTCCGCCCCTCCATACCATTTCCTCAGGTGAGCATGTACCTTATCTAGGTGACCCCCCCTCCATCCACCTGCACTCATCACTTCCCTCTTAATAAACACACATTTCATGCGCTTTCTCAAGTCCAACAAACCCAACCCTCCCCTGCATACCGGCAATGTCACTACCTCCCTTCACAACCAGTTGCACCCTGAACCCCACAAAAATTTGAACACCATTCTAAGAATACTCGTGATCGCCATTCCTGTTAACGGCATCACAGCCGAAACAAACCAGACTTTACTATACAGTAACACATTGATGACAATTGCACGTTGCCTAAGAGTTAAATGGTGAGGTCGCAGCATTCCCAAACGTCGCTGCACATGTTCCACCATCCTATTCGAATTGTTAACCCTGGCAGCACTCAGGTCACCCTCATACATGACACCACAGATTTTCAGACTCCCGGTCCGCAGCTGCACAACATCACATCCCCATTCTAATCTCCCTGCCCACTCTCCCAGCCCCATTATCATTGACTTTTCCAGATTTACCTTCATCCCAGTAGCTCTCCCAAAATTGTGTACAACTTCCCCCAAAAGTCCTAACTGTGTCTCCTCACTCACCAATATAGTTGTATCATCAACATAGCCCACCAAACTAGGCCAAGGCTTCTGCTCACCATCCCCCCCTGTCCTTAGACGATCCTCCACCATCCTATAAAAGGGATCCTGAACACATGCAAACAATAGTTGTGATAATGGACATCCCTGCCGAAGACCCCGCTCCATGTTGACTCCCTCACCCACGCACCCATTGATTTGCACCCTTACCTTCGCTTTTGAAGACAACATATCCACCCACCCCACTATTTCTTCGCCAAACTCCTGTCGTAGGAGAACATCCCTCAAAGCCTTTCTTTCCACCCTGTCATAAGCCCCTTGCCAATCTAATGCCACCAACGCCCCTCTTCCCCTTTCCATGTCCTCCAGGAACCCCTTTATGATCCCGTGGCCCTCGCCCATTGACCTACCAGGTAACCCAAACTGAGACTCAAACACGACCCTCCCCACAACACATTTAAGCCGATTCCCAAGAATTTTTGCCAACAATTTATAATCAGCACAAAGCAACGCAATGGCTCGGTAATCATTAACCCTACTAGGTAGCCTTTAAGCAGACCCCAGTACTGTGCATAAAATTTGCTTGGTAAACCATCGATCCCAGGTGCCTTTCCCTTCCTCGTGTCCATAAGGGCTCTCCAGATTTCCTCCTCCTCAATGACCCCACCCAGTGCCTCCCGATCACTCCTCCCCAGTTTACACGGCACATACTCACATACCTGCCCAAGAACCTCGTCACCCCACTACTTTTCCCGTATTCCTCAAACCATCTATCTGCATATGCACTCATCCCCGTGGTTTCCCATAATACCTGACCCTCTCTAAAACCCCCCCACCGAAGAAATGACTTGCAATCCCGGTGTTGTAGTCGTTTGCTGTCGTACCTTCTGTCCTCGCAGCACACAAGCCGATGGCTTGTCGCCCCAGAGTACTTCGTCTAACCCCGCCTGTACCCATACCACTGCAAAACGTTCTTCTTGCAAATCCCTTATCTTGTCCTTCAACATGTGTATATCCTTCACAGGGTACACCCCGGCCACCGCCCCCCCCTCATAACAATCCTGAAATCTATATTCTAAATAATTTGACAAACCATACCGCAATTGATTAATGCTTTTGCCCTCCCTCACATAAAATTGACTGATTCTTACCTTAGCCACACTATCCCACCATCCTACCACATCCTCCTCAGTCCCTCTGTCTGCATAGAGCTGTTCCCAAAATATTGCAAAACCTTCCACTCCCTCCCTATCCCCCAAAACCATCGTGTTCCGTTTCCAATAACTTCCCTGCCTACGAGCCAAAGCATCCCACCCCACCTCCACTAATACCGCTCTGTGATCGGAAGACACCATCTCAATAGTTTTAAAAGACTCTACCAAAACCCTCTGAGATAAATATAATCTGTCCAAACGAGCCAGATATCCCAGTCTTATAATCAAATGTTCCACCTCCTACAGACTTCCCCCGAAAGCATCACATAACTGAAGATCTCTAAGCAGGCCCCCCAAGACTGAGGAAAAATATCCCGCTCCTCTAGGTTCCACGTCCGTCCTCTTAACTAAACAATTCCAATCCCCCCCACAATCACCACAGATGGTAATGTGCGTAGGTAGTACACAAGCTCCTCTCTCACAAAATCCATCTTTACTTTCACGTCACTGTCTGCTGGGGCATATACACACACACAAACGCCACTCTCTCTCCCATCCACCATCCTTCCACACGTAATACTCTCCCCCTCACCCCCTCTTTCCTATGCAATACAACGGGCTCGCCTCCTTGATCAACACACCCACTCCTCCTTTTAAACGCTCAGACGGCAACACATAAGCCTGATACCCAGGCACCACTAATTCACGACCAAGCTTAAAATTGTGCTCCTGCACAAAAGCTATGTCAACCTTGCACCTATTCAAAAACATCCTGAAGCACTCACGTTTAACACCATCATACAGACCATTAATATTTATTGTTACACACCTGAGGCAGTTTTAAGGTTTCCCTCTCTGCCTCATGTCAAGGCTCTTTCCTTTCAGACCATTCCCCTGGGCTTTGCCTTTGCCACATACTCCACCCTCCTTCCCAACCATCCCCCCCCTTCTGTTGTGGCCCTCTCGTAGAGTCATTCTGGGTACCATAACCCCATGTCTTTTTCCCCGGCCTTTGCGCCAGCGTCAGAACATCATCCCAATCAGATGCTGCTGCCCTTTTCCTTGTAGCTCCCTCAGTTTCCATATCTGAGTCCTGGGAGCCAGCACAATGGACTTCCATTTCTACCACCCTTCTACCGCCTCCATGTCCTTCCATGGCACTCTCACTGTCCATCACAGGCGCCACCCGATCCTTCTGCCCCCCCCCCACACACACCTTCTGCCCTGATCCCAGGTTCCTGCTCGCTGTGACTCTCCACCTCCATAGACTGTAACATAGCCTGTATCACCATCTCCAACTCCTCCTCAATAGCTTTCACTGCTGCGCCCTCCTGCACCTCCTCACTTGACAACTGTACTGTTGATGGGCCAGGTGATTCATGGATCACCACTTCTCCTTCCGATTCCACAGGAGGAGCCACCACCTCTTCACTCCACATGCGACCACGCCCTCCTCCTTGCCCCCGTTCTTCCTTAGGCGTCAGTTTCTGATGCGCAGGTGCTCTGCCCCTTGCCGGCCCAGGACCCATATTCTGCTTACCACAGTCTGCTGCCATATGGTCATATTTGCCACACAGTCGGCACGTACGCCTCTGCCCCATATACCATTACATGGGTTCTAAACTCCTCGAGATATACATACGAGGGTATAAGGTGCCTTAGCGTCATCTTGAGATTAAAAGAACCCTCAGGAAATCCTGTGTAAGCTCCTTTTACCCATTTGCCAGGTTGAGCTAGATGTACAGTTCCATAACGTTCGAAAACATTTTGAATATCTACTTCATCAGCCTCAAAAGGCACGTTGCGGAGCTTGACCCACGAATAATGTCGTGATACATCCGTCAACTTGACCCTCACTGCTAGTGTTACGTTTAATGCTGACATCTTGGTAACGATCCACCAACGCCTCGTATACTTGAGCAGTTAGCACTTTCACGAATATTCTATAAACACCGTTCAGTGCCACTCCATACAAATCCTCGTCTCTGATGCCATATGTCTCTCTTATAATTTTGGGCAATAACACATCGACAGACGTAGGCGTTAAAGCCACACTAATGAGTTCAATGCCCACAGTATTCACTCTCCTGCACACACCTGGCGCCATATTGTTGACTGAGTAGCTCGTCTGGGAAAACAGTAGAGGGGTGCAAAGCACGACCGCACTCTACCTCATCCAGGCAGCGAATGCAGGGCAAACAATTGACCAAATAGGGATAAGGTAGGGGGTGTCAACAACAGCAGAAAAGTATGTTTAGCCATTCTAATGGTGGATTGGATCATTTCATATTAATCTATCTCCTTTACATAAAACAGACATAGTATAGTTTCACATATCCAGCGAGACATAAATACATAGAGGCCACTTACAGACATGTTTGTGCAAACAAGTAATAATAGTACAAGTGGGTATCCATGGGTTGGGGTATTAGGCAAGGTTGTCCCCTGTCTCAATTGTTGTTTGCCTGTTTAACAGACCCTTTCTATAGAGCAGTGGGAGTGTGTATGGAGGTGGATTGGAGAGTAGGAAGTGGAGAGCAGGGAATAGTAGGGTACGTGGATGACACGACAATACTCTGGAAACGCTAAGGAGTTTACATGCGGTAGGAGATGTTATTGATACTTTCGCGGGGGTTACTGGTTTAAGAGTTAATGTGGAAAAATCAAATTTACTGGTCTTAGGAGATTGGGTGGGAAGAGAGAGTTAGGGATGGAATGTACGTTGGAATATGGTGGACAGGATAGAAGTGTGTGGGATAGTGTATATGGGTAGTGCGAGAGAGGCGAGGATGGTTAATTCTGGACCTGTTGTGGATCGAGTGGTGGGGCACTTGGATGGGTTGAGACCAACTCATTTGACAGTACATCATCGTGCGATTATTGTGAATGTGTTGTTATACAGTAAAGTCTGGCACGTAGCAGCGGTATATTCGTTAGCAGGTCCGGATGTTACGAGGCTGTTAAAGAGGGTTTTTCATTTTCTTTGGGGTTCCGGGTGTGAATGGTTGAGTAGGAGTGTGGTTACTTTACCGGTCAACAGAGGAGGATTGGGGTTGATTGATTTATGGTTAAGAGTCAAGTCTATTTATTTGAAGTGCGGGTTATGCCGTGTGCGGGGTGAAGCGGGGAGGGGCGTGAATGACTTACACGAAGGGGTGCGAATGTGGTGGGGTGGGCCGGAAATGAGGGTGTGTGAAGATGTGTTGTGGCATTGCTGCATGTCCGGGACCCTAATAAAGTTTGAGTTGGTGTTTTAGAGCGTGTTGTAAGGGCGAAGGTAGTCGCGAAGGCTGAGTGTATCTACCCTATGTATGCGTGGAAGGATATATGGGAGAGACTACAGTTGATGCTCGTGCGACCAAATGTGCGAGAGGTATTTTTCCGTTTTCTCAATGGTATACTGCCGTCGGGTGCTGCACTTAAGGAAAAAGGGTTGATGGTGGAGGGCGCATGTCGGGTGTGCGGGGATGAGGAGACGGCATTTCATGTAGTGTATTTTTGTGATAATTTGGGGAGTATCAGGGAATGGATAGGTAAGGTTCTGAGGACAGTGGGAGGAGGCGGGATATCAGTATTGAGGGCGTTAAGTTTGGACGTGGGAGACGTAGAGGTGCCTGTACTACGTGCAATCACGTATATAATTGCGGATTTTGTTTTTGTATCCTGGGCGATGAGAGGGAATAGGGATTGGGAGGTGCGCAAAAGAGTGTTGGCGGCGTCCATTTATAGAACGTTGTGTTGCAATCAGGAAATATATGGAAGTCGCTGGCCCTTTTTCAGCAGGGTACCGTAGTATGAGTGTGAGAGCATTGTTATCGTTGTGAAAGGGAACGGTGTTGAAGTTCAGGGGATGGAACGGGCTCGTCTCCGAGGTTGGGTATGCACAAGGGCTGTGTTGCTGTGTGTATCAGTGTAATGTGTGGTTGTGGTGAATGTGGTTATGTGAGAGGATGTGGTGGTGCAGTTATATAATGTGTTATAGATGTCTTATGTCAGAGTTTACTGCCTTCTTTGTTGAAGTACTTGATTTACCTTTAGGCTTTGCCCTGGCAAACGGGGTTTTATGTGGTTGTACCGAGCATTTTATTGCTATATTATATAATGTGTATAGCCTGTAGATGAGTGTGGAATGCTTACGGCTTTTCTAGTTTTGTGGCTGACTCGTAAGACTTGTGGTAAGGTGAGTATGTGTGACTGTAGGGAACTTATGTACTGGGGGGTTAGATGAGTAAGAGTATGTACTTTGTTTTATCATGAGATGTGATGTAGGTCCTTTCATTTATTGATTATTTGTGTAGGTTGTGAGTAACCGTTATATTTATCGTAATATTCTTCTTATTGTATTGTGCACTGGCAATATCTCACAGTAATATTATGTAAATAGTGTATACGTGACGGGATTATGGATTTAATTATATTATTGAACCTGTTACAGGGGTCACCTACATGTTATGTCCTTGTTGTTGTTCTTGTGTAAATAGGATTAAGATTACCCATCTTTCTTAATGTTATGTTTTGTCACAAGCGATATTTTCTAGTATATTTGTGTAACATCTTTGTGTCTGTTAATATTTTGTTTGTTATTTGCTATTGTACGTCCTGAGGGATTGTGTTTCATAATGTTTTTATATTAAATGCATATTAACCCTTGTTAAAGGGGTTTTTATGTTAAGCTATGTATTGTATTCTAAATAAAATATAAAAAAAATAATAATAGTACAAGGACGTTCATTTCCAATTTATGTAAAAAAGGAAATGAACGCAATGTAATATTAAAATAATAAATTTGACAAGAAGTCGGTATAGACAGTGCAACACCTGATAATAGGATGACTGTGATGTCTGACATGACAGAAAATAGCAATGTTGGTGTCGGCAAGCCTAACACTACCTTGTGTTCCTTGAGTTTGTCAGAGAAAGAACAGCCAGTTTCTCCAAAAAAAGAATAGACACAAGGAAATCTATAGAGGGAGGAGAGGTATAAGCTAGATTGATGCAGAGAGTGTTAGTCGGGCGAAAGTAAGTATGATGTCTAAGGAAAGGAGAGTTGCTGAGAATAGAAAGACTGGAAATATAGGAAAGATAGAGAACAGGAGAGATCCCAAGAGTACAGAGATTGAGAGAAAAGAAATTCCATTTATCACGTGTGAATTCAGAGTCTATGAAATGGGAGGGATAGCCAAGATGTGAAAATGAATTACGAAGATTGGAAATTTCCAAATCTAGGAACTCATTCGCTGCCTGGATGAGGTAGAGTGCGGTCGTGCTTTGCACCCCTCTGGTGTTTACCCAGACGAGCTACTCAGACAACAATATGGCGCTAGTGTGCGCCGGAGAGTGAATACTGTGGGCATTGAGTTCATTAGTGGGGCTTTAACGCCTACGGCAGTCGAGGTGTTATTGCTTAAAATTATAAGAGAGACATACGGCATCAGAGACGAGAATTTGTATGGAGTGGCACCAAATGGTGTTTATAGAATATTCGTGAAAGTGCTAACAGCTCAAGTGTACGAGGCGTTGGTGGATCGTTACCAAGATGTCAGCATTAACGTAACACTGGCAGTGAGGGTTAAGTTGACGGATGTATCAAGACATTATTCGTGGGTCAAGCTCTGCAACGTGATTTTGAGGCTGATGAAGCAGATATGAGAAGTGTTTTCGAAAGATATGGGACTGTACATCTAGCCCACCTGGAAAATGGGTAAAAGGAACTTACACAGGATTTCCGGAGGGTACTTTCAATCTCAAGATGATGGTGAGACATGCTATGGTGAGACATGATGGTGAGACATGCGTATGTATATCTCGAAGAGTTTAAAACCCAGGTAATGGTGGCTTATGCCGGGCAGAGGCGTACGTGCCCACTTTGTGGCGAATATGACCATATGGAGGCAGATTGTGGCAAGTGGAATATGGCTCCTGGGCCGGTAAGGGCGGAGCACCTGCGCATTAGAAAACGATGCCTGAGGAAGAACGGAGGCAAGGAGGAGGGCATGGTCGCATGAGGAGTAAAGAGGTGGAGGCTCCTCCTGTGGAATCGGAAGGGGACGTGGTGATTCATGAATCTCCCAGCCCATTAACAGTACAGTTGTCGAGTGAGGAGGTGCAAGTGGGCGCAGAAGTGAAAGCTATCGAGGAGGAGTTGGCGACGGTGATACAGGCTATGCTACAGTCTATGGACGTCGAGAGTCGCAGCGAGCAGGAATCTGGGATCGGGGCAGAAGGATGTGTGTTGCAGGTGGAGGGAGGACCAGGTGGCACCTGTGATGGAAAGTGCGAGTGCCATGGAAGGACATTGAGGCGAATTAAGGGTGGCAGAGGTGGAATTCCATTGTGAGGACTCCCAGGACACAGATATGGAGACTGAGGGAGCAACGAGGAAAAGGGCGGCGGCGTCAGATTCAGAAGATGTTCTGACGCCAGCGCAAAGGCCAGGCAAAAAGACATGGGGTTATGGTACCCAGAGTGACTCTACGAGAGGGCCACAACAGAAGGGGGGGGATGGATGGGAAGGAGGTGGAGTACGTGGCAAAGGCAATGCCCAGGGGAATGGTCAGAAAGTGAAGAGTCTTGAAAAGAGGCGGGGAGGGAAACCTTAAACCGGCCTCAGGTTTGTAACAATAAATATTAATGGTCTGTGTTATGGTGTAAAACGTGAGTGCTTCCGAATGTTTTTGAATAGATACAAGGTTGACGTAGCTTTTGTGCAGGAACACAATTTTAAACTTTAACGTGATTTAGTGGTGCCTGGGTACCTGGCTTATGTGTTGCCGTCTGAGCGTTTAAAAGGAGGAGTGGGTGTGTTGATCAGGGAGGCGAGCCTGCTTGTATTGCACAGCAAAGGGGAGAGGGGGGAAAATATTACATGTGGAAGGATAGTGGATGGGAGAGAGTGGCGTTTGTGTGTGTGTATGCCCCAGCAGAAAGTGACGTGAAAGTAAAGATGGACTTTGTGCGGGAGGAACTTGGGTACTTCCTACGCACGTTACCGTCTGTGGCGATTGTGAGGGGGGATTGGAATTGTTTAGTTAAGAGGGTAGACGTGGAACCCAGAGGAGCAGGTTATTTTTCCTGTCTTAGGGGGCCTGTTTAGAGATCTTCAGTTACGTGATTCTTTTGAGGGAGGTCTGTGGGAGGTGGAACATACTTTTATAAGGCAGGGATACGCAGTTCGTTTGGACAGGATATATTTATCTCAGAGGGTTTTGGTAGTCTTTTAAAACTATTGAGATGGTGTCTTCCAATCATAGGGCGTAATAGTGGAGGGGGGGTGGGAAGCTTTGGCTTGTAGGCAGGGAATCAAGGGTTTTTTGGGGGATGGGGAGGGAGTGGAAGGTTTTGCAGTATTTTGGGAACAGCTCTGTGCAGAGGGAAGGACTGAAGAGGATGTAATTGGATGGTGGGATAGTGTGACTAAGGTAAGAATCAGTCAGTTTTATGTGAGGGAGGGCAAACGCATTAATCAATTGCGGTATGGTTTGTCAAATTATTTAGAATCTAGAATAGAGGATTGTTATGCGGGGGGGGGGAGGCTGCAAATACAAGTGTTGAAGGACAGGATAAAGGATTTGAAAGTAGAGCATTTTGCAGTGGTATGGTACAAGCGGGCTGGACGAAGTACTCTGGAGCGACAAGCCATCGGGTTGCATGCTGCGAGGACAGAAGGTACGACAGCAAACAACTACAACACTGGGATTGCAAGTAATTTCTTCGGTGGGGGTTTTTCGAGAGGGTCAGGTATTATGGGAAACAACGAGGATGAGTGCATATGCAGATAGATGGTCTGAGGAGTACGGGAAAAGTAATGTCATGGATGGCGAGGTTCTTGGGCAGGTATGTGAGTATGTGCCATGCAAACTGGGGAGGAGTGATCGGGAGGCACTGGGTGGGGTCATTGAGGAGGAAGAAATATGGAGAGCCCTTATGAACATGAGGAAGGAAAAGGCGCCAGGATAGATGGTTTACCAAGTGAATTTTATGTACAACACTGGGGTCTGCTAAGGGGTTTCCTAGTAAGGTTAATGAATGCCATGAAAGACAGGAGAATCGCAGGCAACGGAGGTGGTGGTGTTGGTCCCGAAGGGTAAAAAGCAGAGTACCCTTCGGGATTACCGAGCCATTTCGTTGCTTTGTGCTGATTATAAGCTGTTCGCAAAAATTCTTGGGAATCGGCTTAAATGTGTTGTGGGGAGGGTCGTGTTTGAGTCTCAGTTTGGGTTGCAGGGTAGGTCAATGGTTGAGGTTCAGGGGATCATAAAGGGGTTCCTGGAGGACATGGAAGGGAGTAGGGGGGCGTTTTTGGCTTTGGGATTGGCAAAGGGCTTATGACAGGGTGGAAAGACGGGTTTGGCGAAGAAATAGTGGGGTGGGTGGATACGTTGTACTCAAAAGCGAAGGTAAAGGTGCAAATCAATGGGTGTGTGGGGGAGGGAGTCAACATGGAGCGGGGTCTTCGGCAGGGTTGTCCAGTATCACAACTTTTGTTTGCATGTGTTCAGGATCCTTTTTATAGGATGGTGGAGGATCGTCTAAAGAATGGGGGGGGGAGATGGTGTGCAGAACCCTTGGCCTGGCTTGGTGGGCTACGTTGTTGATTCAACTATTCTGGTGTGAGGAGACACGGTTAGAAGTATTAGGGGAAGTTGTACACATGCTTGGGAGAGCTACTGGGATGAAGGTAAATCTGGAGAAGTCAATGATAATGGGGCTGGGAGAGTGGGCAGGGAGATTAGAATGGGGATGTGATATCGTGCAGCATCAAACTGGGAGCCTAAAAATCTCTGATGTCATATTTGAGGCTGACCTGAGTGCTGCAAGGGTCATTAATTCGAATAGGATGGTGGAACAGGTGCAGCGATGTTTGGGAATGCTGCGACCTCACAATTTAACCCTTTGGCAACGAGCGATTGTTATCAATGTATTACTATATAGTAAAGTCTGGTTTGTGTCGGCAGTGTTGCCATTAACAGGAACGGCGATCACGAGTATTCTTAGAATGATGTTCAAATTCTTGTGGGGTTCAGGTTGCAACTGGTTGCGAAGGGAGGTAGTGACATTGCCGGTATGTAAGGGAGGGTTGGGTTTGTTGGACTTGGGAAAGCACGTGAAATGTGTGTTCATTAAGAGGGAAGTGATGCATGCAGGTGGATGGAGGGGAAGGCAGCTATTTGAGGTACTTGATCACCTACGGAAATGGTATGGGAGAGTGGAAATGAAGGAATGTGAAAAAGTATTACGTGCCTTAGTGTTAGCCAGGGAACCGGGAAAAGTAAAGGTGGGAACTTTGTGTAAATTGTTAGAGGGACATGTAGTGGTGCCGGTTAAAGGGATCTACCCCATGTATGCATGGGATGTAATATGGCAAAGATTTAGTAAATTAAGGATACGACCTAGGGCCCAAGAGGTTATGTATAGTTTTCTACATGGTATATTGCCAACGGGAGCGATGCTCCGAGATAGGATGGTCATCGAGGGTGGGGGGTTTAGCAATCGAGGGTGGGGGTCATGGTGTCTG
>NC_069485.1:16689125-16712210 GCF_026875155.1 Cherax quadricarinatus
CACTTCCTGTTTATAATTCAACTCTACCGAACACACTCACCCAAAACCAAAAAAATACTGAATAACTGAACCTTAAAATTTTGTATATTTTAAATGTTTTTCCCCACAATTATTCACATAAATTTTAAACCAAAAACCCCAAATTAAACTTTTTTATTTTTTAAATACACTACCTAACAGAACCTTCATATGACCTGTCTTTGTAAACTCACTTGTGCTTTATAGAAATTGTTTACATTAAGTTTTATCACTGACTTCATATTGCAAATTTAAATCTAAGTTAATTTAACCCCAGCCCTAAGCTATGCATAGTATAAGGGGCTTTGGCATACTGTCTTATCTGTTTTTTTGTCCCTCTGTAGTGTCCCAAAAATTTTATAATAAATAAAATAAATAAATAAATAAATGCAAAATTTAAAATTGATTTGTGGGTCGCTAGCACCCAGTTCCTTAAAATTTCTAAATTATTAAAAAGGGGATTCATTGTTGCCTAAAATCAAGCAGGTTTTTCCCCCCTTGTAGGTTCTGTCACAGACTGCTTCAAAAAACATTCCTGAACAAAAAATCCTGTCCTTTTACCAACAACTCACCCCTGCAGTTAAAACCCCTTAAAGCCCTTAAACCCCTAATGTTAGTACTCTATAACCTTAAAAAAAAACCCACCCCCCTTTTCCCATATATGTCCTATTGCGCCAAAAAGTTCGATAAAACGTCGCCCCCAAAATCCTTCTCAAAATTCCCCACCCCCCTTTTCCCCCTCATACCATACAAAACAATTGAAAGCCCCCGTTTTATGTTACTAACCCCTTGCCATCCCCTCATCCACCCCATATTCAAGACTAAACCTCTAAATACAGACACACCATGACCCCCCCCCTCGATGCAAACCCCCCCACCCTCGAGACCACCTATCTGGGACACGCTCCCTTTGGCAATATCCCATGTAGAAAACTATACAAACCTCCTTGGGGCCCTAGCGTACCCCCTTAATTACTAAATCTTTGCCAAATTTTTAACCCCCATGCAACAGGGGGTAGACCCCTTAAAAACCGGGCACCACTAATGCCCCTCTAACATTTACACAAATTTCCCACCTTACTTCCCCCGGCCGGGCTAACACAAAGGCACGTAATACTTTTCACTTTCCCTTCTTTTCCACTCTCCCATCCCATTTCCCTGTGATCAAGTACCTCAAATAGCTGCCTTCCCCCCCCATCCACCTGCATGCAACTTCCCTTTTAAAGAACACAAAATTTTCACGTCTTTCCCAAGTCCAACAAACCCAACCCCCCCCTTACATACCGGAAATGTCACTCCCTCCCTTCGCAAAACCCGTTGCAAACCGAAAACCCCCAAAATTTGAAATCATTCCAAGATATCTGATGCCGTTCCTGTTTTAAAGGCAACATGCCGACACAAACCAGATTTTTCATATAGTAATACATTTATAACAACGCCGTTGCCAAAGGGGGAAATTGTGAGGTCGCAGCTTCCCAAACATCGCGCACCTGTTCCAAAAACCATTGATAATGACCCTTGCAGCACTCAGTCAGCCTCAAAAATACACAGAGATTTTTAGGGTCCCAGTTTGATGCTGCCGATACACCCCCATTCTAATCTCCCTGCCCCTCTCCCCACCCCATTACATTGACTTCTCCAGATTTACCTTTATCCCAGTGCTCTCCCCAAACATGTGTACAACTTCCCCTAATACTTTTAACCGTGTCTCCTCACACCAGAATAGTTGAATCAACAACGTAGCCCACCAAGCCAGGCCAAGGGTTCTGCACACCATCTCCCCCCCCCCATTCTTTAGACGATCCTCCACCATCCTATAAAAAGGATCCTGAACACATGCAAACAAAAGTTGTGATACTGGACAACCCTGCCGAAGACCCCGCTCCATGTTGACTCCCTCCCCCACACACCCATTGATTTGCACCTTTACCTTCGCTTTTGAGTACAACGTATCCACCCACCCCACTATTTCTTCGCCAAACCCGTCTTTCCACCCTGTCATAAGCCCTTTGCCAATCCAATGCCAAAAACGCCCCTCTACTCCCTTCCATGTCCTCCAGGAACCCCTTTATGATCCCATGAACCTCAACCATTGACCTACCCTGCAACCCAAACTGAGACTCAAACACGACCCTCCCCACAACACATTTAAGCCGATTCCCAAGAATTTTTGCGAACAGCTTATAATCAGCACAAAGCAACGAAATGGCTCGGTAATCCCGAAGGGTACTCTGCTTTTTACCCTTCGGGACCAACACCACCACCTCCGTTGCCTGCGATTCTCCTGTCTTTCATGGCATTCATTAACCTTACTAGGAAACCCCTTAGCAGACCCCAGTGTTGTACATAAAATTCACTTGGGTAAACCATCTATCCTGGCGCCTTTTCCTTCCTCATGTTCATAAGGGCTCTCCATATTTCTTCCTCCTCAATGACCCCACCCAGTGCCTCCCGATCACTCCTCCCCAGTTTGCATGGCACATACTCACATACCTGCCCAAGAACCTCGCCATCCATGACATTACTTTTCCCGTACTCCTCAGACCATCTATCTGCATATGCACTCATCCTCGTTGTTTCCCATAATACCTGACCCTCTCGAAAAACCCCCACCGAAGAAATTACTTGCAATCCCAGTGTTGTAGTTGTTTGCTGTCGTACCTTCTGTCCTCGCAGCATGCAAGCCGATGGCTTGTCGCTCCAGAGTACTTCGTCCAGCCCCGCTTGTACCCATACCACTGCAAAATGCTCTACTTTCAAATCCTTTATCCTGTCCTTCAACACTTGTATTTGCAGCCTCCCCCCCCCCGCATAACAATCCTCTATTCTAGATTCTAAATAATTTGACAAACCATACCGCAATTGATTAATGCGTTTGCCCTCCCTCACATAAAACTGACTGATTCTTACCTTAGTCACACTATCCCACCATCCATTACATCCTCTTCAGTCCTTCCCTCTGCACAGAGCTGTTCCCAAAATACTGCAAAACCTTCCACTCCCTCCCCATCCCCCAAAACCATTGATTCCCTGCCTACAAGCCAAAGCTTCCCACCCCACCTCCACTATTACCGCCCTATGATTGGAAGACACCATCTCAATAGTTTTAAAAGACTACCAAAACCCTCTGAGATAAATATATCCTGTCCAAACGAACTGCGTATCCCTGCCTTATAAAAGTATGTTCCACCTCCCACAAAACCTCCCTCAAAAGAATCACGTAACTGAAGATCTTAAACAGGCCCCCTAAGACAGGAAAAATAACCTGCTCCTCTGGGTTCCACGTCTACCCTCTTAACTAAACAATTCCAATCCCCCCTCACAATCGCCACAGACGGTAACGTGCGTAGGAAGTACCCAAGTTCCTCCCGCACAAAGTCCATCTTTACTTTCACGTCACTTTCTGCTGGGCATACACACACACAACGCCACTCTCTCCATCCACTATCCTTCCACATGTAATATTTTCCCCCCTCTCCCCTTTGCTGTGCAATACAAGCAGGCTCGCCTCCCTGATCAACACACCCACTCCTCCTTTTAAACGCTCAGACGGCAACACATAAGCCAGGTACCCAGGCACCACTAAATCACGTTAAAGTTTAAAATTGTGTTCCTGCACAAAAGCTACGTCAACCTTGTATCTATTCAAAAACATTCGGAAGCACTCACGTTTTACACCATAACACAGACCATTAATATTTATTGTTACAAACCTGAGGCCGGTTTAAGGTTTCCCTCCCGCCTCTTTTCAAGACTCTTCACTTTCTGACCATTCCCCTGGGCATTGCCTTTGCCACGTACTCCACCCTCCTTCCCATCCATCCCCCCCCTTCTGTTGTGGCCCTCTCGTAGAGTCACTCTGGGTACCATAACCCCATGTCTTTTTGCCTGGCCTTTGCGCTGGCGTCAGAACATCTTCTGAATCTGACGCCGCCGCCCTTTTCCTCGTTGCTCCCTCAGTCTCCATATCTGTGTCCTGGGAGTCCTCACAATGGACTTCCACCTCTGCCACCCTTAATTCGCCTCAATGTCCTTCCATGGCACTCGCACTTTCCATCACAGGTGCCACCTGGTCCTCCCTCCACCTGCACACACCTCCTTCTGCCCCGATCCCAGATTCCTGCTCGCTGCGACTCTCGACGTCCATAGACTGTAGCATAGCCTGTATCACCGTCGCCAACTCCTCCTCGATAGCTTTCACTTCTGCGCCCACTTGCACCTCCTCACTCGACAACTGTACTGTTAATGGGCTGGGAGATTCATGAATCACCACGTCCCCTTCCGATTCCACAGGAGGAGCCTCCACCTCTTTACTCCTCATGCGACCATGCCCTCCTCCTTGCCTCCGTTCTTCCTCAGGCATCGTTTTCTAATGCGCAGGTGCTCCGCCCCTTACCGGCCCAGGAGCCATATTCCACTTGCCACAATCTGCCTCCATATGGTCATATTCGCCACAAAGTGGGCACGTACGCCTCTGCCCGGCATAAGCCACCATTACCTGGGTTTTAAACTCTTCGAGATATACATACGCATGTCTCACCATCATGTCTCACCATAGCATGTCTCACCATCATCTTGAGATTGAAAGTACCCTCCGGAAATCCTGTGTAAGTTCCTTTTACCCATTTTCCAGGTGGGCTAGATGTACAGTCCCATATCTTTCGAAAACACTTCTCATATCTGCTTCATCAGCCTCAAAAATCACGTTGCAGAGCTTGACCCACGAATAATGTCTTGATACATCCGTCAACTTAACCCTCACTGCCAGTGTTACGTTAATGCTGACATCTTGGTAACGATCCACCAACGCCTCGTACACTTGAGCTGTTAGCACTTTCACGAATATTCTATAAACACCATTTGGTGCCACTCCATACAAATTCTCGTCTCTGATGCCGTATGTCTCCTCTTATAATTTTAAGCAATAACACCTCGACTGCCGTAGGCGTTAAAGCCCCACTAATGAACTCAATGCCCACAGTATTCACTCTCCGGCGCACACCTAGCGCCATATTGTTGTCTGAGTAGCTCGTCTGGGTAAACACCAGAGGGGTGCAAAGCACGACCGCACTCTACCTCATCCAGGCAGCGAATGAGTTCCTAGATTTGGAAATTTCCAATCTTCGTAATTCATTTTCACATCTTGGCTATCCCTCCCATTTCATAGACTCTGAATTCACACGTGATAAATGGAATTTCTTTTCTCTCAATCTCTGTACTCTTGGGATCTCTCCTGTTCTCTATCTTTCCTATATTTCCAGTCTTTCTATTCTCAGCAACTCTCCTTTCCTTAGACATCATACTTACTTTTCGCCCGACTAACACTCTCTGCATCAATCTAGCTTATACCTCTCCTCCCTCTATAGATTTCCTTGTGTCTATTCTTTTTTTGGAGAAACTGGCTGTTCTTTCTCTGACAAACTCAAGGAACACAAAGGTAGTGTTAGGCTTGCCGACACCAACATTGCTATTTTCTGTCATGTCAGACATCACAGTCATCCTATTATCAGGTGTTGCACTGTCTATACCGACTTCTTGTCAAATTTATTATTTTAATATTACATTGCGTTCATTTCCTTTTTTACATAAATTGGAAATGAACGTCCTTGTACTATTATTATTTTTTTTATATTTTATTTAGAATACAATACATAGCTTAACATAAAAACCCCTTTAACAAGGGTTTAATATGCATTTAATATAAAAACATTATGAAACACAATCCCTCAGGACGTACAATAGCAAATAACAAACAAAATATTAACAGACACAAAGATGTTACACAAATATACTAGAAAATATCGCTTGTGACAAAACATAACATTAAGAAAGATGGGTAATCTTAATCCTATTTACACAAGAACAACAACAAGGACATAACATGTAGGTGACCCCTGTAACAGGTTCAATAATATAATTAAATCCATAATCCCGTCACGTATACACTATTTACATAATATTACTGTGAGATATTGCCAGTGCACAATACAATAAGAAGAATATTACGATAAATATAACGGTTACTCACAACCTACACAAATAATCAATAAATGAAAGGACCTACATCACATCTCATGATAAAACACAAGTACATACTCTTACTCATCTAACCCCCCAGTACATAAGTTCCCTACAGTCACACATACTCACCTTACCACAAGTCTTACGAGTCAGCCACAAAACTAGAAAAGCCGTAAGCATTCCACACTCATCTACAGGCTATACACATTATATAATATAGCAATAAATGCTCGTACAACCACATAAAACCCCGTTTGCCAGGGCAAAGCCTAAAGGTAAATCAAGTACTTCAACAAAGAAGGCAGTAAACTCTGACATAAGACATCTATAACACATTATATAACTGCACCACCACATCCTCTCACATAACCACATTCACCACAACCACACATTACACTGATACACACAGCAACACAGCCCTTGTGCATACCCAACCTCGGAGACGAGCCCGTTCCATCCCCTGAACTTCAACACCGTTCCCTTTCACAACGATAACAATGCTCTCACACTCATACTACGGTACCCTGCTGAAAAAGGGCCAGCGACTTCCATATATTTCCTGATTGCAACACAACGTTCTATAAATGGACGCCGCCAACACTCTTTTGCGCACCTCCCAATCCCTATTCCTCTCATCGCCCAGGATACAAAAACAAAATCCGCAATTATATACGTGATTGCACGTAGTACAGGCACCTCTACGTCTCCCACGTCCAAACTTAACGCCCTCAATACTGATATCCCGCCTCCTCCCACTGTCCTCAGAACCTTACCTATCCATTCCCTGATACTCCCCAAATTATCACAAAAATACACTACATGAAATGCCGTCTCCTCATCCCCGCACACCCGACATGCGCCCTCCACCATCAACCCTTTTTCCTTAAGTGCAGCACCCGACGGCAGTATACCATTTAGAAAACGGAAAAATACCTCTCGCACATTTGGTCGCACGAGCATCAACTGTAGTCCTCTCCATATATCCTTCCACGCATACATAGGGTAGATACACTCAGCCTTCGCGACTACCTTCGCCCTTACAACACGCTCTAAAACACCAACTCAAACTTTATTAGGGTCCCGGACATGCAGCAATGCCACAACACATCTTCACACACCCTCATTTCCGGCCCACCCCACCACATTCGCACCCCTTCGTGTAAGTCATTCACGCCCCTCCCCGCTTCACCCCGCACACGGCATAACCCGCACTTCAAATAAATAGACTTGACTCTTAACCATAAATCAATCAACCCCAATCCTCCTCTGTTGACCGGTAAAGTAACCACACTCCTACTCAACCATTCACACCCGGAACCCAAAGAAAATGAAAAACCCTCTTTAACAGCCTCGTAACATCCGGACCTGCTAACGAATATACCGCTGCTACGTGCCAGACTTTACTGTATAACAACACATTCACAATAATCGCACGATGATGTACTGTCAAATGAGTTGGTCTCAACCCATCCAAGTGCCCCACCACTCGATCCACAACAGGTCCAGAATTAACCATCCTCGCCTCTCTCGCACTACCCATATACACTATCCCACACACTTCTATCCTGTCCACCATATTCCAACGTACATTCCATCCCTAACTCTCTCTTCCCACCCAATCTCCTAAGACCAGTAAATTTGATTTTTCCACATTAACTCTTAAACCAGTAACCCCCGCGAAAGTATCAATAACATCTCCTACCGCATGTAAACTCCTTAGCGTTTCCACGAGTATTGTCGTGTCATCCACGTACCCTACTATTCCCTGCTCTCCACTTCCTACTCTCCAATCCACCTCCATACACACCTCCCACTGCTCTATAGAAAGGGTCTGTTAAACAGGCAAACAACAATTGAGACAGGGACAACCTTGCCTAATACCCCAACCCATGGATACCCACTTGTACTATTATTACTTGTTTGCACAAACATGTCTGTAAGTGGCCTCTATGTATTTATGTCTCGCTGGATATGTGAAACTATACTATGTCTGTTTTATGTAAAGGAGATAGATTAATATGAAATGATCCAATCCACCATTAGAATGGCTAAACATACTTTTCTGCTGTTGTTGACACCCCCTACCTTATCCCTATTTGGTCAATTGTTTGCCCTGCATTCGCTGCCTGGATGAGGTAGAGTGCGGTCGTGCTTTGCACCCCTCTACTGTTTTCCCAGACGAGCTACTCAGTCAACAATATGGCGCCAGGTGTGTGCAGGAGAGTGAATACTGTGGGCATTGAACTCATTAGTGTGGCTTTAACGCCTACGTCTGTCGATGTGTTATTGCCCAAAATTATAAGAGAGACATATGGCATCAGAGACGAGGATTTGTATGGAGTGGCACTGAACGGTGTATATAGAATATTCGTGAAAGTGCTAACTGCTCAAGTATACGAGGCGTTGGTGGATCGTTACCAAGATGTCAGCATTAACGTAACACTAGCAGTGAGGGTCAAGTTGACGGATGTATCACGACATTATTCGTGGGTCAAGCTCCGCAACGTGCCTTTTGAGGCTGATGAAGTAGATATTCAAAATGTTTTCGAACGTTATGGAACTGTACATCTAGCTCAACCTGGCAAATGGGTAAAAGGAGCTTACACAGGATTTCCTGAGGGTTCTTTTAATCTCAAGATGACGCTAAGGCACCTTATACCCTCGTATGTATATCTCGAGGAGTTTAGAACCCATGTAATGGTATATGGGGCAGAGGCGTACGTGCCGACTGTGTGGCAAATATGACCATATGGCAGCAGACTGTGGTAAGCAGAATATGGGTCCTGGGCCGGCAAGGGCAGAGCACCTGCGCATCAGAAACTGACGCCTAAGGAAGAACGGGGGCAAGGAGGAGGCGTGGTCGCATGTGGAGTGAAGAGGTGGTGGCTCCTCCTGTGAATCGGAAGGAGAAGTGGTGATCCATGAATCACCTGGCCCATCAACAGTACAGTTGTCAAGTGAGGAGGTGCAGGAGGGCGCAGCAGTGAAAGCTATTGAGGTGGAGTTGGAGATGGTGATACAGGCTATGTTACAGTCTATGGAGGTGGAGAGTCACAGCGAGCAGGAACCTGGATCAGGCAGAAGGTGTGTGTGGGGGGGGGGCAGAAGGATCGGGTGGCGCTTGATGGACAGTGAGAGTGCCATGGAAGGACATGGAGGCGGTAGAAGGTGGTAGAAATGGAAGTCCATTGTGCTGGCTCCCAGGACTCAGATATGGAAACTGAGGGAGCTACAAGGAAAAGGGCAGCAGCATCTGATTGGGATGATGTTCTGACGCTGGCGCAAAGGCCGGGGAAAAAGACATGGGTTATGGTACCCAGAATGACTCTACGAGAGGGCCACAACAGAAGGGGGGGATGGTTGGGAAGGAGGTGGAGTATGTGGCAAAGGCAAAGCCCAGGGGAATGGTCTGAAAGGAAAGAGCCTTGACATGAGGCAGAGAGGGAAACCTTAAAACTGCCTCAGGTGTGTAACAATAAATATTAATGGTCTGTATGATGGTGTTAAACGTGAGTGCTTCAGGATGTTTTTGAATAGGTGCAGGTTGACATAGCTTTTGTGCAGGAGCACAATTTTAAGCTTGGTCGTGAATTAGTGGTGCCTGGGTATCAGGCTTATGTGTTGCCGTCTGAGCGTTTAAAAGGAGGAGTGGGTGTGTTGATCAAGGAGGCGAGCCCGTTGTATTGCATAGGAAAGAGGGGGGGTGAGGGGAGAGTATTACGTGTGGAAGGATGGTGGATGGGAGAGAGAGTGGCGTTTGTGTGTGTTATATGCCCCAGCAGACAGTGACGTGAAAGTAAAGATGGATTTTGTGAGAGAGGAGCTTGTGTACTACCTACGCACATTACCATCTGTGGTGATTGTGGGGGGATTGGAATTGTTTAGTTAAGAGGACGGACGTGGAACTAGAGGAGCGGGATATTTTTCCTCAGTCTTGGGGGCCTGCTTAGAGATCTTCAGTTATGTGATGCTTTCGGGGGAAGTCTGTAGGAGGTGGAACATTTGATTATAAGACTGGGATATCTGGCTCGTTTGGACAGATTATATTTATCTCAGAGGGTTTTGGTAGAGTCTTTTAAAACTATTGAGATGGTGTCTTCCGATCACAGAGCGGTATTAGTGGAGGTGGGGTGGGATGCTTTGGCTCGTAGGCAGGGAAGTTATTGGAAACGGAACACGATGGTTTGGGGGATAGGGAGGGAGTGGAAGGTTTTGCAATATTTTGGGAACAGCTCTATGCAGACAGAGGGACTGAGGAGGATGTGTAGGATGGTGGATAGTGTGGCTAAGGTAAGATCAGTCAATTTTATGTGAGGGAGGGCAAAAGCATTAATCAATTGCGGTATGGTTTGTCAAATTATTTAGAATATAGATTTCAGATTGTTATGAGGGGGGGGCGGTGGCCGGGGTGTACCCTGTGAAGGATATACACATGTGAAGGACAAGATAAGGGATTTGCAAGAAGAACGTTTTGCAGTGGTATGGGTACAGGCGGGGTTAGACGAAGTACTCTGGGGCGACAAGCCATCGCTTGTGTGCTGCGAGGACAGAAGGTACGACAGCAAACGACTACAACACCGGGATTGCAAGTCATTTCTTCGGTGGGGGGTTTTAGAGAGGGTCAGGTATTATGGGAAACCACGGGATGAGTGCATATGCAGATAGATGGTTTGAGGAATACGGGAAAAGTAGTGGGGTGACGAGGTTCTTGGGCAGGTATGTGAGTATGTGCCGTGTAAACTGGGGAGGAGATGATCGGGAGGCACTGGTGGGGTCATTGAGGAGGAGGAAATCTGGAGAGCCCTTATGGACACGAGGAAGGGAAAGGCACCTGGGATCGATGGTTTACCAAGCAAATTTTATGCACAGTACTGGGGTCTGCTTTAAAGGCTACCTAGTAGGGTTAATGATTACCGAGCCATTGCGTTGCTTTGTGCTGATTATAAATTGTTGGCAAAAATTCTTGGGAATCGGCTTTAAATGTGTTGTGGGAGGGTCGTGTTTGAGTCTCAGTTTGGGTTACCTGGTAGGTCAATGGCGAGGGCCACGGGATCATAAAGGGGTTCCTGGAGGACATGGAAAGGGGAAGAGGGGCGTTGGTGGCATTAGATTGGCAAGGGGCTTATGACAGGGTGGAAAGAAAGGCTTTGAGGATGTTCTCCTACGACAGGAGTTTGGCGAAGAAATAGTGGGTGGTGGATATGTTGTCTTCAAAAGCGAAGGTAAGGGTGCAAATCAATGGTGCGTGGGTGAGGGAGTCAACATGGAGCGGGGTCTTCGGCAGGGATGTCCATTATCACAACTATTGTTTGCATGTGTTCAGGATCCCTTTTATAGGATGGTGGAGGATCGTCTAAGGACAGGGGGGGATGGTGAGCAGAAGCCTTGGCCTAGTTTGGTGGGCTATGTTGATGATACAACTATATTGGTGAGTGAGGAGACACAGTTTAGACTTTGGGAAGTTGTACACAATTTTGGGAGAGCTACTGGGATGAAGGTAAATCTGGAAAAGTCAATGATAATGGGGCTGGGAGAGTGGGCAGGGAGATTAGAATGGGGATGTGATGTTGTGCAGCTGCGGACCGGGAGTCTGAAAATCTGTGGTGTCATGTATGAGGGTGACCTGAGTGCTGCCAGGGTTAACAATTCGAATAGGATGGTGGAACATGTGCAGCGACGTTTGGGAATGCTGCGACCTCACCATTTAACTCTTAGGCAACGTGCAATTGTCATCAATGTGTTACTGTATAGTAAAGTCTGGTTTGTTTCGGCTGTGATGCCGTTAACAGGAATGGCGATCACGAGTATTCTTAGAATGGAGTTCAAATTTTTGTGGGGTTCAGGGTCAACTGTTGTGAAGGGAGGTAGTGACATTGCCGGTATGCAGGGGAGGGTTGGGTTTGTTGGACTTGAGAAAGCGCATGAAATGTGTGTTTATTAAGAGGGAAGTGATGAGTGCAGGTGGATGGAGGGGGGGTCACCTAGATAAGGTACATGCTCACCTGAGGAAATGGTATGGAGGGCGGAAATGAAGGAATATGAAACAGTGTTTACATGCCTTAGTGTTAGCGAGGGAACTGGGAAAAGTAAAGGTGGGAACTTTGTGTAAATTGTTAGAGGGACATGTAGTGGCGCCGTTGAATGGATCTACCCCATGTATGCATGGAATGTAATATGGCGAAGATTTTAGTAAATTAAGGATACGACCTAGGACGCGTGAGGTTATATCGTTTCCTGCATGGGATTTTGCCAATGGGAGCGATGCTCCGAGATAGGAGGGTTATCGAGGTTGGGGTTGTGGCAGATGCAGTGGGGAAGAGACTGCGTATCATGTTGTCTATTTTTGAAGGTTTGGAGTGCATCAGGGTATGGATGAGTAGGTAGTGGCTAGGGTGGAGGGTCAAGGTGTGTCCCATACTGCGAGTGTTGAGTCTTGATATGAGTGGCGTGGATGAGGGTGTGGTAAGGGTTTAGCATACATAATCGTGGACTACATATATGTTTTGTGGGGTAGAGGGGAAAGGAGGTGGGGAAGTGCTGAGAAGGACTTTGGCGCGACGTTTTATCGAGCTTTGTGTCGCAATAGAGACATTTTTGGGAAGAGGGGGGACGAGTTCTTTTCTGAGGGTTATAGAGGACTAATAATAGAAATTTATTGGCGTTATAAGGGGTTTTAAACTGCCGGGTGAGTAGGTTGGTAAAAGGGGGGGGGTTCAGAAGTATTCAACGGGCTCACCTCCTTGGGTGTGCAGTGATGGGTGGTTGGGTGTGATTGGAGGTACTCGTGTGAGACTAGATGAGAGGTTGTGAAAGATTAGTTTTGCTTAGTTCCCTTGATAGGGAAGGTGTAAATAGCAGTTTAAATATATAACATTTATTAATATATATAACCTATAAATTATATAACATGTATATTTTCTTTGGTAGCATATTATGTTCCGCTTGTACTGATCTCGCAATTGAATTTTAACTTTTCTTGAGAGGGTATTCCTTTCATTATGGTTCCTTGAAGCACTGGGTTATTTTTGTCATTTTTGTAACGTGTTCCTGCATCAGTTTTGAAATAATTACCTATTATGTAAACATGTGTAGATAAGGACTAGTTCTCTAAATTAATATTTTTGTATATATAGTGTGCACCTGTATGTTTGTATCGCTGGTGCAGTGATAAGTAGTGTGCACCTGTATGTCTGTATCGCTGGTGCAGTATTTGTATGTAATACATTCGCTGCCTGACCACGGTTGAGGGCGATTGTGCTCTGCACCCCTATGCTGTTTTCAGGCAAGCTACCTTGTACCAACATGGCGCTGAGTGTGAGAAGGCGCATTAATACCATCGGTATAGAGCTGCTTCGTAGGGCGATTTCACCCTCTTCAGCGCAGGTGTTACTCCCGACCATCATTAGGGAGACCTATGGTATTCAGGACGATGAGGTGTATGGTGTTGCCCTGAATGGGGCTTACAGAATCTTCGTCAAACTGAATTCTACGTCCGTGTACGAGTCTTTGGTGACGAGATTCCAAGACGTGAGTCTTGACGCTACTCCAGCTGTGAAGGTGCGTTTGATCGACGTATCTCGCCACTTTACGTGGGTTAAGATTCGTAATGTCCCATTTGAGGTAGATGAGGCTGACATCAGGAGTGTTTTCGAGGCATATGGGACCGAACATCTGGCACAACAGGGCAAGTGGACGGTTGGTGCTTACATGGGCCGTCTGGAGGGAACCTTTTCCCTGAAGATGACCCTGAGACATCCCATACCGTCCTACGTCGTGTTGGAGGACTTCAGGATGCAACTTATGGTATCGTACGCTGGACAGAGACGTACGTGCAGGTTATGTGGGGCATACGACCATATGGCGGCAGCATGTGTGAAGCTGAGGAGGGTACCTTCACAAACTGGTGAAGCACCAGTTACCAGCGTGGAAGCTGTTGTTGAGAGCCCCACGCGAAAGCAAGGACTTGAGCGCTTGTGGAGTGAAGTGAAAGAGATCCCATAGAGGAGACTGGTGTGTGTGAGGCAAGCTGTGACATAACAGGATCTGTTACTAGACAAGGGAAAAGTGCTGAAGTGCAAGTGCAGGAGGAGGTACAGGCTCTCGAGGAAGAGCTTCAGGAAGTGTTGAGGACATTGATGCTGCCTGCAGAGGATGTTGTTCCTGAGCTGGTGAGAGGCACAGCATTGCCTGTAGAGGAATGTGATGATAAAAAACATAGCAGGGTTGACGGGCCAAGTAGTAAGCGTGAGATGTCGCCATGTGCCATGGAACTAGGCGAGGTGGAGGTTGAGGTTCATCGTGAGAAAACCTCAGAAGATAACATGGAAGTGGAGGGCATCACGAGGAAAAGAGCGGTGGCGTCAGACTCTGATGATGTCCTGACGCCAGCGCAGAGGTCTGGGAGGAAGGAAGAGTACTGTTGAGGTAGTCAGGATAAGAGGCATCGCAAGAAAGGGGGGGGGGGCTGATGGTGTGAAGCCTTGTGCTGACTCTGGGGCAGGAGGCCCTGGGATGAATGAAGAGAGGAGGAAGGGTTGGAAACTATAAAGAGGCCTTAGGTGTATGACTGTGAACGTAAATGGACTGTGTAATAGTGTGAAGAGGGAATGGTTTCAAATGTTTCTGTGTAAGTATAGGGTGAATGTAGTGTTCCTGCAAGAACACAATTTCAAGGAGGGAAGAGAGCTGGAGGTGGTGGGGTTTCAGGTCATGACTCTGCCATCTGCACATCTGAAAGGTGGTGTGGGTATATTGATCAGGGAGGCGAGCCCGTTTGTGTTGATAAGTGAGGGGGGAGGGGGGATGGTGTTGCATGTGGATGGGTGGTGGATGGGGAAGAGGGTAACCTTTGTAAGTGTGTATGCACCAGCTGAGAACGATGTGAAAGTAAAGCAGGAATTTGTTTGTGATGACTTAGTTTTCTTCTTACGTGGTTTTCCTACGGTGGCCATCGTTGGTGGGAACTGGAACTGTGTTACCAGGGGGGCTGATGTGGAACCAAAAGGGGCGGGGCACATGCCGGTGGCCTTACGAGACCTATTGAGGGATATTCAGTTAAGGGATGCAGTTGGAGGGGGAGTGTGGGAGGTAGAACACACTTTCCTGAGGAGGGGTTATGCAGCTAGGTTAGATAGGTTGTACATTTCTCAAGGGGTCTTGGTAAATTTTTTTCGCACAATAGAGGTAGCTTATTTGGATCATAGGGCGGTCGTGGCAGAGGTGGGATGGGAGTCACTGGCGGGTATCTCTAGGGGTTATTGGAAATTAAATACGAGTGTGTTAGGAGATGAGGAGGGGTTGGAAGGATTTACAACACTCTGGGAGGGGTTAAGTGCGGAGGTACATGGGGTGGAGGATGTGGTAAAATGGTGGGATGGTGTGGCTAAAGAACGAATTAGGCAATATTACGTGAGAGAAGGAAAACAAATTAATTCTTTAAAATATAGGCTGGCCATCTATTTGGAGGACAGGTTAAGGGGTTGTTATGCGAGAGGGGCGGTGGTGGGTATTTATCCTATGGATGACATACTGACTCTTAAGGGGAGGCTGTGCGAGCTCCATGATGAGAGGTTCCAAGCGGTGAGGGTAATGGCAGGTGTGGAAGAGGTGTTATGGGGCGATAAGCCTTCGTCGTGTGTATTGCATAGGCAAAAGTAATGGCAGCAGGCAACAACTATTCCATGGCTGGAGGTTCATGAGTCGGTATGTGGGTATAGGGTGGGTCAGGTTATACACACCACAGAAGGAATGGGAGTGTTTGCGGACTAGTGGTATGGAAAGTATTGGCAAAGGGATGGGGTAGGAGATGGGGTTTTAAAACAGTCTGTTGGGAAACAGTGATAGGGAAGCGTTGGGTGGGGAAATAACTGAGGGAGAAACATAGAAGGCTTTAAGTGAAATGCTTAAGGGTAAAGCTCCAGGAATCGATGGACTCCCGGCAGAGTTTTATCTACAGCATTGGGAGTTAATGATGGTTTTTTTGGTTAGGTTGTTATATTTAATGAAGGAGAGGGGAGAGTTGGGGGAGAAGCAGGCAACAGCTGCTGTAGAATTGGTACCGAAGGGTAAGGGGCAACATACACTTAGGGACTACCGGGCAATATCGTTGTTATGCACAGATTATAAGCTGTTTGCCAAAATTTTGGGAAATCGGTTTAAATGCGTAGTGGATAGAGTAGTATCGAGAACTCAGTTTGAGTTGCCAGGGAGGACTATGGTGGAGGGACATGGGTTCCTAAGAGATTCCGTGGAAGCAGAAGGGGGGAAGGGGGGGTTTGGCGGCTTTGGACCGACAGGGTGCATATGACAGAGTGGAAAGTGAGGCATTGAGAGCCATCCTCAGGGGACAGGGGTTTGGAGAAGAAATAGTGGGATGGGTAGATGCTTTGCATCGCGGTGCAAAGGCGAGGGTACAGATTAATGGGAGAGTGGGTAGGAAGATTGTAATGGAAAGGGGACTTCGACAGGGGTGCCCTATGTCACAACTTTTATTTGCATGCATACAGGACCCCTTTTATAGGATGATGGAGAAGCGTATGTGCAATAGGAGGGGTGAAGGGAGTAGAATTGGGAGGGTTTGGCCAGTCTTAATAGGGTATGTTGATGACACTACTGTTCTGGTTAGGGAGGGATGTCAATGGATACCTTGGATCGGGTAGTATAATTGTTCTCCGATGCAACTGGTATGAAAGTGAATTCTGAAAAGTCCATGGTCATGGGGTTAGTAGCTTGGGCTGGGATGGTTGAGTGGGGTAGTTCAGTGGTGGGGAGGCGGGTGAATTTGTTAAAAATTTGTGGTCTTACCTCTGCAGACGATTTGGATGTAGCGCACAGGGAAAACTCGATAAGGTTGGTGGATAGCATTCAGGGGTGATTGGGTGCATTGAGGGCTTATCATTTGACCCTTGTACAGCAGGCCATTGTCATTAATGTCTTATTGTATAGTAAGGTATGGCACGTGGCGGCCGTGTTCCCATTAACACTGGCACGTGGCGGCCGTGTTCCCATTAACACTGACAGCGATAGCGGACATACTTAGGAGGGGCTCGGGATGTGATTGGCTTAAAAGGGACGTGGTAATGTTACCTGTGTGGCAGGGGGGGTTGGGTTTGCTGGACTTAAAGAGGAGGGTCAAATGTGTCTTTATTAAAAGGGAGGTGGAGAGGGAAGGTGTGGGTGGGGGGTGGGTATTGTTAGGATCCATGAAAGATTGAAATGAATGTACTTGGGAGTGGAGTTGCAGGAGTTTGAAACTGTTTTGAGGGCTATGGCGTGGGCTCGAGATCCGGGGAAGATCAAAATAGGTGCGATGTGTCGGTTGTTGGTGGGGAGGGTTGTGGCGCCTGTGGAGGAAATTTTCCCCATGTATACATGGGGAAGTATATGGGATAGGTTAAGTAGGATGAGGTTACAACCACGAGCACGTGACGTAATGTATCGTTTTCTGCACAGGATTTTTGCCGTCAGGTACAGTTCTGAGGGATAGACGTGTGGTTGAGGGGGGTGTGCGTGGAATATGTGCAGGTGAGGAGTCGGCATTTCATGTTGTATATTTTTGTGAGGGGGATGGGAAGCATCAGGGGTTGGTTGAGTAGAGTACTCCGTAAGATTGGGGGTAAAGGAATTTCTGTCTGAGAGCTTTAAGTCTTGACGTGGGGGGATTGGATGAGAGTATCATTAGGGCTGTGGGGTACATTATGGTAGATTGTACATATATATATCGTGGGGAATGAGGGGGAAACGGGTTAGTGAGGTGAAGAGGCGGGTTTTAGTGGTTACGTTTTATAAAACGTTGTGCCATAACAAGGAAATTTATTGGAGTAGGTGGGAACTGGCTTTCTCAGAGGAATATAGAGAACTTACGTTAAAGGTTTTATTAGATTTGTAAATCAGGTGGGAGGGGCAGGGTAGGGATGGTAAATGCTACTGTATGAAGGTGATGTCAGGGGTAGAAACGGGGTCGCCTCCTTGGGGTTGACAGTTGCAAAGATTGTGCGCGTCTTTAGTGTGGCAAGAGAGTTGGAATAATGCAACATGCGAATGTGTATGAACCTGTGTGTATGGGATCTGTAACGGCACATACAATAGTTGTGGCTGTCTGTGCCTGCTTGTGCCTTAGTTACACTGTTGTGATTAAGGATTGGTTGAACTTCATTGTTGGCAACATTCCTGGAATTGTTAAGCAATAGATATGTACCTTAACCTGGTTGAAGTGTCAATGTGTAAGACTTGGCCATGTTTTCCTTATGTTAATATTTGTTATTAAATGTACTGTGTCTTTGGTGTTACTGTTTCACCAATACTTATATAATTACCACTTAGGTTTATTCATATATGCCCAGTTAGGATGTAAGTCAACAAGCTGGTGATAACGGACATATTATTTCGGGGTGAGGGGGGGTAATTATTGTGTAATCATTCTCTGCTTGTCTGTTGGTGTGAGCAGACGTATGCCTGCTGCCCTCTCTCGGCGATTGGAAGACTTCCTGTTTTTTCCGATATGGCGCAGAGTGTAAGGAGGAGGGTAAATACCGTGGGTATCAAGCTGGTTTGCGGGGCGATTTCACCGCAAGCTGCTCCTGTGCTGTTGCCATTAATCATCCGGGATACGTATGGTATACAGGATGAAGAATTGTATGGTGTAACACTTAATGGTGCATACAGGGTGTTTGTTAAGTTATTGAACATCGGCATCTATGAGCAACTGGTAGAGAAATACCAGGATGTGCGAGTGGACGTCAATTCTGTGGTGAGTGTCCGCCTTCATGGGTTAGAGTGCGGAATGTACCGTTTGAGGCTGACGAAACGGACATACGCAATGTTTACAAGGACTACGGGACCGCTCACCTGGCACAGCCCGGCAAGTGGGTAGAAGGTGCATATGTGGGATACCCAGAGGGCACATTTTCACTGAAAATGACGATACGGCACCCCATACCGTCATATGTTATATTTGAGGCCTTCAGGACTCAGCTCATGGTGTCCTATGCTGGGCAACGCAGGACCTGCAGGCGTTGTGGCGGTTATGATCACATTGCTACATATTGTGAACCACAGACTCGACTTCATGGTTTGGAATGTACTGCTGCAGGGGAATCTGGGCAGGTTGGACGTGCTCTGGAGCTACAGGAAGGCCGTGGGCCTGGTCGTCTGTGGAGTGAGGAGGTGGAGCAAGTGGAGGCAGTGGCAGGTGCGGACCTGCTGGTCCCTGTGGCTGGGGGCCCTGTGGGACCCATTTTGCCTGATGGTGGGGGACGGCATGGTTCAACGGAGGAAGCCATCGACGAGGTACTAGAGACTGTGCTCACCTCACTGTTTCCCCAGTCCGATGGGGAGGCGAGTCTGTGACGAGGGCTGATGTGAGGAATGCTGCAGAACTGTGTGGACAGCAAAATGAGCCCATCGACTTGGTGGCATCTCACGGGGCAATGTGCCCAGATGGTGGGAAGGTTGGACATGTGGTGGAGGTGGAGGCTCACCGTGAGGTATCGCAGGAGATGAGGATAGAAACAGGTGGAGTCACGTGCAAGCGTGAGGCTGTGACATCGGATTCAGATGTCCTGACTCCAGCACAGAGGACCGGCAAGGTGGAGCTGGTGGTGGAGGAAGATGGTGGTGGTCCCTCGGGGACTTTGGACCCGGAGCTGGACCGGGGAGGGGTTAAGGCTGCCAGTAGAGACATGCATAAAGGAGGTCCGAAAGGACATGGTGGCATTGTGAGGAAGGTGTCAAAGCATAGGGGGAAGAAACCACCACTGGCCTAAGGTGTATGACAGTTAACATTAATGGTTTGTGTCAGGATGTGAAGCGTGCGTGGTTTGCAAGTTTCTTGTGCTGGCATAGAGTGGATATTGTATTTGTGCAAGAGCACAATATCAAGGTGGGGCACGTATTGGAGGTGAATGGATATAGGGCTTTTGTGATGCAGACGTGACGCTCGAAGGGAGAGGTGGGAGTCCTACTCCGGGATGCGAGCCCATTTGTGGTTAGTAGAAGTGAAGGGGGGGGGGGCGAGGGCGTATTATCAGAGTGGATGGATGGTGGATGGGCGGGCGAGTGGCGTTAGTGGTTGTGTATGCACTCACAGAGAGTGATGCACGTCTGAAAGCGGATTTTGTGACGGATGAGCTTGTTTATTATTTCCGTTCTTTACCATCTGTTGCTATTGTGGGAGGGGATTGGAATTGTGTTATTTGCAGGGCAGACGTTGAGCCACGTGGGGCAGAGCATTTTCAACTATCCTAGTGATCTTCTGAGAGATGTGTGTCAACGTGACGTATTTGGGGGTGGGGCTTGGGAGTGGAGCACACATTTGTTAGACATGGATATGCGGCGAGGCTAGATCGGGTATACATCAAAATGCGGGTAAGAGTGGAGTCCTTGCATATGGTGGAGTTTATTATCTGGAGAGAGTTCCGGGGGTCAACGCCCCCGCGGCCCGGTCTGTGACCAGGCCTCCTTAGGTCAGTGTCCCAGGATGCGACCCACACCAGTCGACTAACACCCAGGTACCCATTTTACTGATGGGGAACATAGACAACAGGTGGAAAGAAACACGTCCAATGCTTCTACTCTGGCTGGGAATCGAACCCAGGCCCTCACCGTGTGAAGCGAGAGCGTTAACCACCAGGGCGGTTAAGGTAGACCTGGGGTGGGATGGGCTGGCCAGGAGGAGTAAGAGTTATTGGAAACTAAACATGAGGATCCTGGGTGATGAGGAGGGGCAGGGAGGATTTGAGACATTGTGGGCTGAACTCAGTGAGGAAAGGCGGGGCATAGAGGATTTACTGGGGTGGTGGGATGGGGTGGCTAAGGCACAAATACGTAAGTTTTATGTGAGAGAGGGGAAACGCATAATGCAACAATCATATGGGCTCCTTCAGTACCTAGAGGGTAGGTTGAGGGATTGCTATGGGAGAGGTGGACACTGGGAGTATATCCTGTGGAGGAGATAGAAACGTTGAAGGGAAAGATTTGTGAGCTGCAAAATGAACGGTTTAATGCGGTGCATGTGCAGGGGGGTTGAGGAGGTGTTGTGGGGCGATCGACCGTCGGCGTGTGTTTTATGGGGTCAGCAGCGACGTCTGACAGCCACTGAGGTTGGTAAGTTAATCGTCTACTCTGATGAGGGGGGTAATCGTGAGGGGCAAGTGTTGAGGATGACTGAGGGGATGAGTGGTTATGCGGATGCATGGTATGAGCAGTATTTGGGAAGTAGTGCAGTGGGAGGGGCAGCACTGCATAGGGTCTGCGAGCTAGTGCCATGTTCATTGGGGCGTAGTGATCGAGTAGCACTGGGTGGGAATTTAGGTGAGGGCGAGGTTTGGTAGGCATTAGTGAGTATGCGTAAGGGAAAGGCTCCGGGGATTGATGGATTACCCTGTGAATTTTACCTGCAGAATTGGAAGTTAATGCATGGATTCCTGGTGGAGTTGATGAATATCATGAAGGAGAAGGGGGTGTTGGGGAGTTGCAAGCCAAAGCAGTGGTTGTTCTGGTCCCAAAGGGAGAGGTCCAGAATACCCTCAAGGATTATCGGGCAATATCTTTACTTTGTATGGATTATAAATTTTTGCTAAAATACTGGGAAATCGCCTGAAATGTGTCGTGGGGCATGTCGTATCTGGAGGGCAATATGGGTTGCCTGGCAGATCTATGGTCGAGGGCCACGGACGTCTTAAGGGGTTTGTAGAGGGTTTGGGGGGAAGGGGGGTGCTTACTTGTTTTGGATTGGCAGGGAGCATATGGTCATGTGGAACAGGAGGCATTGCAGCAGATCCTTCTGAAGCAGGGATTTGGGGAAGAAGTTGTGGAATGGGTGGAGACATTGTATCGAGGGGCGCGGGTGTGTGTGCAAATTAATGGTCACATAGGGGAAGCAGTGTGTATGGGGCGGGGCCTCAGGCAAGGATGTCCACTATCTCAAATCCTGTTTGCCTGTGTTCAAGACCCATTTTACAGACTCATTGAGGCACGTATCTGTTAGGGGTTGGGGACAGGGGAGGTGGGGTGTGGGCCGGGGATCATAGGATACGTCGACGACACGACGGTACTTGTGAGGGAGTGAAATAGTTTGAGAGAGGTGGGAGAGGTCATTCGTACGTTTGGGGAGGGTTCGGGGATGAGGGTTAATGTGGAGAAATCTTGCTTATTAAAGTTTGGAAATTGGAACTGGCAGGAGGATTGGGATGCTGGTGGGGAGTGGAGGGTGGTGGATAGTGTTTATGGAGAATCAAGTGCGGTCGAGAGAGGTGAACTCAGAGCGTTTTGTGGAATGGGTGCAGCATAGATTGGGGAATTTGCACCCATATCATTTGACATTGTTGCAGAGGGCCATCGTGGTAAACACGTTACTATACAGTAAAGTTTGGCACGTGGCGGCAGTTTACCCGTTAACGGTACAAGGAATTATGAGAATCTTAAAGCAGGTGTTTAGGTTTATATGGGGTTCTGGGTGTGATTGGCTGAGGAGGGAGGTGGTAATGCTGCCGGTACGTCACGGGGGGTTAGGGTTGTTGGATTTACGGCGTTGGGTAAAATGTGTCTTCTTAGGAAGGGAGTATATACGTGTCGGGTGTGGGGGGGCTAAAGCTTCTGTGTGAGGGAGTGCAGAGGTGGTATGTGGGTGCAGAGTTGAGGGAATGTGAGAAGGTGCTGCGTACCCTCATTGTCCTATGGGAGCCTGGCAAGATTCGCATAGGGGCTTTGGCGAGAGTAATTGGGAGCCGGGTGGTGGCGCTGGTGGAAAGAATATACACCATGTATGGATTGGGAGATATTTGGTGTCGTTTTCGTAAGTTGAAGCTCAGAAATCGGGTGTGGGAGGTTATGTTCCATTTCCTGCATGGCATTTTGCCATCAGGAGTGGTCCTACAGGCGAGGCGAATAGTAGAGGAGAGTGGGTGTGGAGCATGTGGTGACGAGGATACGGCATATCATGCGGTGTATTTTTGCGAATGTTTGGGGAATGTTAGGGATTGGATGATAGGAATAGTGAGGCTAGTGGGAGGGGGGGGCATACCCGTGTTGAAGCGCTCGTTTGGATGT
>NC_069485.1:16712710-16757697 GCF_026875155.1 Cherax quadricarinatus
GGTTTCCCCCCCCCCCCCCCCCCCCCCCTTTTCCAAACCCCAACCCCCTAACCAAAAACCCAACCCCTTTTTCCCCTCGGGTTCCCCCTTCCCTAAGAGCCACCCCTTTTCCCTCAACCCATTTACCCCCCTTCCCCCCCCAAGTAAACCATATTTCCCCCCGGGATCCAACCATTTTACCCCCCGGGAGTCCCCCCTCCCCTTTCCCCGGGGGTTTCCCCCCCTCCCCCCCTCAGGGCCCAAACCCTCTCTTCCCTCAGGGAGTCCAGACATTTACCTTCCCTCAGGGAGTCAGACCACTCTCCCCCCCCGGGGTCCAACCCTCCCTTCCCTGGGGGGTCCAGCCCTCTATTTCCCTGGGGGTCCAGGCCCCTCCCTTCCCTCAGGGAGTCCAACCCTCTCCCCCCTCGGGGACCCAGGACCACCTACCCCCAAATCCAAACCCCTTAACCTTTCCCTGGGGGGAGCCCTTTTCCCCTTTCCCTCAGGGATCCAGACCCTCCCTTTCCCCTCGGGGGTCCAGACCCCTTCCGGGGGGAAAAAACCCCCTTTCCCCCCAAAACCCAAATTTAATTTCCCCTCCCCCCCTTTTCCCCCTAAAACCCTTTTAAAAAATTTGGAGAAAAAAATTTTGGGGAAAATTTTCCCCCCCGGAATTTTTATTTTCCCTCTAAAAAAATTCCAAAAAAATTTTCTTTTTTAAATGAAAATTTTCCCGGGGCCCCCATACCTTTTCCGGGGAAAATTTATTCCAAATTTTAAACCCTTAAAGGCAATTTTTAAAAAATTTTTCCTTTTAAGGGGGAAACAAATTTTTCCCCAAAATTCCCCCTTCCTTTCAAAAAGGCCCCCAAAATTTCTGGGGGCTAAACCTTTTTCCCTTTTTATTTATTCCCCTTTTCCTTTTTTTTAAAACTTTTTTTTAAAATTTTTAATTTTTTTGGACCCCAAAATTATTTTTAAAAAATTTTTTAAAATTTTTATTTTAAATTTTTAATTTTTAAAAAAAAAAAATTTAAAAATTTTAAAATCCCCCCTGGAAATTTTTAAAATAAATTTATTTTTTAAAAAAAATTTTTTTGTTAAAAGTATTTAAAAAAACAACCCCCTTTAATTTTTAAATTTATTTACAAATTTCTCAAAAACCCCCGTTTTCAAAAATTTTAAAATTTTAAACCCAAAATTTTTAAAATAAAAATTTTAAATTTAGTTTAAACCCTTTAAATTTTAACAAATATTTAAAAATAATTTTACCAAAAGTCCAAAGGAAAGTTTATTTAAAATTTGGGAAATTTCCCCTTAAAATCACCATTAAAATTTTTTTCACCCCTTTAAAAAACCAATTTTACCTTTTTTTCTTTTTTAATTTTTTGGGTTTTAAAAAAATTTTTGGGAAAAAAAATTATTCTAGGGCCCAATTTTTTTAAAAAAATTTTAAATTTAAAGTTTTTTAAAAAGCCCTAAATTTTTCTCTTTTTTATTTAAATTCCCTTAAATTTTAAAAATCACCTGGATTTAATTATTAAACCTTTAATCCCGCCCCAATATTTGGGAAAACTTAAATTATCGGGTCCAAAAACCCCTGGGGGTAAATCCATTTTCCCTCAGATCCGTTTTCCCCCCCAGGGTTCCTATTACCTCATGGGGAGCCCAAACCCTTTTTTTACCTTTTTGGGGGTAAAAATCTCTTTCGGATCCCCCCCCTTTTTGGGAGCCCAAAACTTTACTTTTAGGGGCCCAGAATTCCCCTTAAAGAAAACCCTTATTCCGAGGGAGAGAAAAATTTAGGGATAGTCCCCCGTTTCCCTGAAGCCAGCCCCTTCCTTTTTGGGGAAAAAAAATAATTTTATTGATTAACCCCATTTTTTGGGGGGGAAAAATCTTTTTAATTCCACCCCCCTTAACCTTCTTAATCCTCCCCCACCTTTTCCCCTCAATAAAACCCCTCTTTCCCTAGTTATAACATCCTTTTTCCCCCCCCCAAAGAATCATTCCTCAATTTAAAACCCTTTTCCCGGGGATCCGAATTATTCCCTAATATTTTTAAAATTCCTGGAGTCGCCACTCTCCTTATGGGGGAGCCCAGAACCTCCTTCCCCCGGGTCCAGTTACCTTCCCAAAGGGGAGTCCAGACCTTTCTATTCCCTAGGGAGCCAGTCCACTCTCCTTTCCCCCAAGGGAACAGTCCACGCTACCTTCCCCCTCGGGGAGTCCAATCCACACTACCTTCCATCGGGGAGTCCAAGCACTCTCCTTTCCCCTCATGGAGTCAGACCACTCATTTTCCCCTCAGGGAGTCCATCCACTCTCCCTTTCCCTTTCGGGAGTCCAGCCACTCTTCTTCCCTCGGGGAGCCCAGTCCACTCCACTTCCCTCGGGGAGTCCGGGACCACTCTATTTTCCTCAGGGGGTCTAGACCACTCTACCTTCCCTCTGGGAGTCCTGACCACTCTCCCTTTCCTTAAGGGGTCCAGACCACCTACCTTTCCCCAAAGGGAGTCCAGCCCACTTCCCTTTCCCCTTTAGGAGTCCAGTCCACTCTCCCTTTCCCTTCGGGGGTCCACTACTTACTTTCCCCTAAAGGATCCAGTCCACTCTAATTTTCCTAAGGGATTCCAGCCCACTTATTTTCCCCTAGGGAGTCAGACCATCTACCGCCCCATAAAGAGTCTAGCCACTGAACCTTCCTCAGGGAGTCCAGCACTTACCTTTCCTCGTGATCCATCCACTCATTTTCCTCAAAGAGTCCAGACACCTTGCCTTTCCTCGGGAGTATAGTCCACTCTCCTTCTTGGGGGATTTAGAACACTCTCCCTTCCGTAAGGGAGTCCAGACCACTCTACCTTCCCTCAGGGAGCCCAGCCCACTCTACCTTCCTTCAGGGACTCCAGCCATTTACCTTTCCCTCAGGGAGCCGGGACCACTCTACCTTCCTCAGGGAGCCCAGACCACTTCCCACCCCTCAGGAGTCTAGACCACTCTACTTCCCTTTCAAAAAGTCCGTAAACTCTACTTCCCCTCGGGGAGTCCAGTCCACTCTACTTCCCTCAGGAGCCCAGACCCCCTTTACCTTTTCCCTTCAGGGTGTCCCCCATTTCCCTTTCCCCTCAGGGGCCCAGACCCTCACCTTTCCCTGGGGGAGTCCAACCACTCAAAACCTTCCCCTCGGGGAGCCCCAGACCACTAAAAGTCCATCAAGGGGTTAGACTACTCAAATTTCCCTGGGAGTCCAGTCCACTTCCCTTCCCTCAGGAGTCCATACCACTTACATTTCCCTAAGGGGCCCCATTTCACTTCCCTTCAGTGGGGGAGTCCAGCCCCCCTTACCTTCCCTCGGGGAGCCCAGACTACTTCCCTTTCCCTCAGGAGTCCAGACCACTTACCTTCCCTCAGGGAGTCCAGTCCATTCACCTTCCCTATGTGTCCGACCCACTCTACCTCCCTCGGGTTTTCCATCCACTTACCTTCACTGGGGAGTCCAGACCCTCTACCTTCACTCGGGGACCCAAAGACCATCTCCTTTCCCTCAGGGAGTGCGCCCTCTACCTTCCCTAGGGATCCACCCCCCACTCTACCCCCCTCGGGGAGCCCCGCCACTTACCTTCCCCAAGGGGAGTTAGACCACTCTACCTTCCGTCAGGGAGTCCATTCCACCTCCCTTTTCCCTCGGGATCCATCCACTCTGTTTTCCCTAGGAGTCCGCCCACTCTACCTTCACTCAGGGAGCCCCAGACGACTCTACCTTCCCTCAGGGAGTCCAGACCACTCTCCCGTCCCTAAAGGAAAAGTCTATACCACTCTTCCTTCCCTCAGGGAGTCAGTCCACTCTCCCTTTTCCCTCAGGGAGTCCAGTCTCTCTCCTTTCCCCTCGGGGGATCCGTCTCTCCCCTTTCCCTCAGGGTCCGACCACTCTACCGCCATAAAAGAGTCTAGACCATCAACCCTTTCCCTCGGGAGTCCAGTCCACTCTAGCTTCCCTCGGGAATCCGAATCTACCTTTCCCCTCAGGGTCCGACCACCTACCTTTCCCCTCGGGGAGTCCAGCCCACTCAAAACCCCCCCCCCCTAAAGGGGTTTCTAAACCACTAAAAACCTTTCCCTCAGGGGTCCAGCCATCTATTTCCCTCAGGGGTCCAGACAACTCTACCTTCCATAGGGAGCCCAGCCCCACTCTACCTTTTCCCCTCGGGGAGTCCAGACCACTCTACCTCCCTCAAGGACTAACACTAAACCCTTTCCCTCAGACAGTCCCAGCCCACTCAAACCTTTCCCTCGGGGAGTCCAGACCACTTACCTTCCCTAGGGAGCATGACCACTCTACCTTTCCCCTAGGGAGTCCAGAACTCAACCTTTCTCAGGAGCCCTGCCACTCTACCTTCCCTCAGGGAGTCCAGCCCACTCTATTTCCCCGGGGTCCAGACCACTCTACCTTTCCCTCAGGGAGTCCGACCACTCCCCTTTCCCTCAAGATCCAGCCCACTCACTTCACCAGGGAGCCCAGCGCTCTACCTTCCTTCATTAGTCCAGACCATTTTCCCTTCCCAAAGGGGATCAACCACTCTACCTTCCCTCAGGGTTTCCCAGTCCACTCTACCTTCATCAGGGGCCCAGCCACTCAAAACCTTTCTCAGGGAGTCCAGACCACTCCCCTTCCCCAGGGAGTGCAGACCATCTACCTTCCCTCAGGAGTCCCACCATCTACCTTCCCTCAGGGGTCCAGACCCTCTACCTTCCCTAAGGGAGTCTAACCACTCTCCTTCCGTCGGGACCCAGTCCATCTCCCTTTCCCCTCAGGAGTCCAGTCCACTCTGTTTTCCCCTCAAGAGTCCAGACCACTCTACCTTCACTCGGGGGGTCCAGACGACTCTCCCTTCCTTCATTGAGTCCAGACCATCTTCCTTCCCTGGGGGACCAACCACTCTCCCTTCCCTTGGGAGTCCAGCCCACTTACCTTCCTTCGGGAGCCCAGTCCACTCTCCCTTCCCCTCAGGGAGTGCAGACCACTCTTTTCTTCCCTCTTTAGTCCAGCCCCTTTTCCCTTTTCCTAGGGGTCCAGCCACTCTACCTTGGCCTCAGGGTCAGACCCTTACCTTCCCACGGGGAGTCCAGACACTCTCTTCCCTCAGGGGGGGTCCAATTACTCTCCCTTTCCCCTCGGGAGCCCAGTCCACTCTGCCTTCCCTCGGGGGAGCCCAGACCCTCTCCCTTCCTAAGGGAGTCCAGACCACTTACCTTCCCTAAGGGGGTCCGACCCCTTTCCCTTTCCCCTCGGGGGATCCAGTCCACTCTCCCTTCCAAAGGGAGAAATCCACGACCTTCCCAGGGAGTCCAATCCACACTCCCTTCCATCAGGGAGTCAGAGCACTCTCCCTTTCCCTCATGGAGGCAGACCACCTATTTTCCCTCAGGGGGCCCAGTCCACTCACCTTCCTTTCAGGGAGCCCCAGTCCCTCTCCTTCCCTCAGGGATCCAGTCCCTCCCCTTTCCCTCAGGGAGTCCAAACACTCTTTTTTCCCCTCGGGGATCTAACCACTTACCTTTCCCCTTGGGGTCCTGCCATTCCCTTCCTTAAGGGAGTCCAGACCACTCTACCTTCCCAAAGGGGGTCCGCCCACTCTACCTTCCCTTTGGGGATCCAGTCCACTCTCCCTTTCCCTTTTCAGGGATCCAGTTCTCACATTCCCCTCAAGGAGTCCATCCACCTAATTTTCCTGGGGATTCCGACCACTCATTTTCCCTCGGGAGTCCAGCATTTACCGCCATCAAAATCTAGCCCACTGAACCTTCCTCAGGGACCCCCGTCCACTCTAACCTTTCCCTCAGTGAGTCCAGTCCACTCTACTTTCCCTAAAGGGGTCCAGACCCTTGCCTTTCCTCAGGGGTATAGTCCACTCTCCTTCTCAAAGGGAGTCTAGACCACTTCCCTTCCTCAGGGAGCCAGACCACTTCCCTTCCCTCGGGGAGTCCATCCATCTCCCTTTCCCTTGGGGACCCCAGCCATTCTCCCTTCCCCGGGGAGTCCAGACCACTCAACCTTCCCTGGGGGCCCCAGACCACTCTACCCCCCTCAGGGAGTCTAGCCCACTCTACCTTCCTTAAAAAAGTCCAGTCAATCTTTTCCCCCTCAGGGAGTCCAGTCCACTCTATTTCCCCTCAGGAGTCCAGTCCACTCTCCCTTCCCTGGGGATTCCAGACACTCTACCTTTTCCCTTCAGGGTGCCCGGGGACCATTCTACCTTCCCTCTGGAGCCCAGACCACTCTCCCTTCCCTCGGGAGTCCGACCACTCTACCTTCCCTCAGGGAGTCCAGACCACTCACCGTCCTCAAAGACTAGATACTAAACTTCCTCAGGGGGCCCCTCCACTCTCCCTTCCCTCATGGACCCATACCACCTACATTCCCTAAGGGGTCAGTTCACTTCCCTTCAGTGAGGGAGTCCGCCCCCTCCCTTCCCTCGGGAGTCCAACTACTCTCCCCTTCCCCGGGGAGCCCAGCCCACTCTCCCTTCCTCAGGGATCCAGTCCACTTCACCTTCCCTCATGTAGCCCAGACCCCCTTACCCCCCTCAGGGATTCCAGTCCACTCTCCTTCACTCGGGGAGTCCAGACCACTCTACCTTCACTCGGGGGAGTCCGACCCCCTTCCCTTCCCCTAGGAGTGCAGCCACTCTCCCCTTCCCCTCGGGGAGCCCCCCCAAACCACTTACCCCCCCTCAGGGATTTCCAGCCCTTACCTTCCCTAAGGGGCTAGACCACCACCTTCCGTCAGGGAGCCCATTCCACTCTCCCTTTCCCCTCGGGGAGTCCAGTCCCCTGTTTTCCCTCAAGAGTCCAGACCATTCCCTTCACTCAGGGAGTCCGACGACTTACCTTCCCGGGAGTCCAGACCACTCTACCGTCCCTGGAGTCTATACCATTTTTTTCCCTTCCCTCAGGGAGTCCTCCACTCTACCTTCCCCGGGAGTCCGTGCTCCTCCCTTCCCTAGGGAGTCCCCCCTCTCTACCTTCCCTCGGGGAGTCCAGCCACTCTACCGCCCATCAAAGAGTCAGACCACGAACCTTCCTCAGGGAGTCCAGCCCACTCTAGCTTCCCTAGGGAATCCAGACCACTTACCTTCCTCAGGGAGTCCAGCCCACTCTCCTTCCCTCAGGGAGCCCAGACCACTCTACCGCCCTTGGGCTAAACCATCAACCTTCCTCAGGGAGTCCAAAACACTCTACCTTCCCCGGGGAGTCCAGACAACCTACCCCCCCCATGGGAGCCCAGACCACTCTACCTTCCCTCAGGGAGCCCCAGACCATCTCCGTCCCTCAAGGGCTAACCAACTCAATTTTCCTCAGACAGTCCAACCACTCTACCTTCCCTCGGGGAGTCAACCCACTCTACCCCCCTCGGGGAGTCAGACCCTCTCCCTTCCCTCGGGACCCAGACCACTAAACCTTTCCTAGGGAGTCCTGACCACTCTACCTTCCCTCAGGGAGTCCAACCACTTACCTTTCCCCTCAGGGAGTCCAGCCACTTACCTTCCCCGGGGAGCCCAAAACTCTCCCTTTCCCTCAGGGGTCCAGACCACCTACCTTCACTCAGGGAGCCCAGACACTCTACCTTCCTTCATGAGCCCAGCCCCCTCTTCCTTCCTAAGGGATCCGGGACCACTTACCTTTCCCTTAGGGAGTCCAGTCCACTCTACCTTCCTTCAGGGAGTCCGTCCATCTCCCTTTCCCCTAGGGAGTGCAGACCACTCCTTTTCCCTCAGGGATCCAGACCACTCTTCCTTTCTAGGGGTCCAGACCACTCATTTTGCCTCAGGGTTGGGACCCACTCTACCTTCCCACGGGGATCCAGACCATCAACCTTCCCTCAGGGAGTCCAGAACTCCCTTCCCTCAGGGAGCCCCAGCCCTCTCCCTTACCGGGAGTCCAGACCCTCTACCTTCCCCAAGGAGTCCAGACCATCTCCTTCCCTAAGGGGAAAACCCATTCCCTTCCTCAGGAGCCCAGCCCACCTCCTTCCCACGGGAGAACAGTCCACCTACCTTCACTCAGGGAGTCCAATCCACACTACCTTCCATCAGGGAGTCCGAGCACTCTACCTTCCCTTGGGAGTGCGACCACTCAAAATTTCCCTCAGGGAGTCCAGTCATTACCTTTCCCTTCAGGGAGTCCAGTCCACTCTCCCTTCCCTCGGGAGTCCATCCACTCCCCCTTCCCTAGGGAGTCCAGACCACTCTATTTTCCCCCAGGGGTCTAGACCACTCTCCTTTCCCCTCGGGGCCAGCCCTTACCTTCCTTAAGGGAGTCCAGACACTTACCTTCCAAAAGGGATCCAGACCACTCTTTTTCCCCTTAGGGGCCCCACCCATCTACCTTCCTTCAGGGGCCCAGTTTACTCTACTTTCCCCTCAGGGAGCCCAGTCCACTTAAATTTCCTAAGGGATTCAGACACTCTACTTTCCCTGGGGGAGCCAGACCACTTACCGCCCATAAAAGGGGTCTGACCACAAACCTTCCTCGGGGGGCAGCCCTCCCTTTTCTCAGTGAGTCCGTCCTCTTTTTTCCCCCAATAGTCCCAGCCCACTCTGCCTTTCCTAGGGAGTATAGCCCACTTCCCTTTCCTAAGGGATCTAGACCACTCTACCTTCCGTCAGGGAGTCCAGACCCCCTTTACCTTCCTCGGGGATCCAGCCCACTCTCCCTTCCTTAGGGACTCCAGACCTTTCTCCCTTCCTCAGGGAGTCCAGCCCCACCTACCTTCCCTCAGGGAGCCCGCCCATTTTACCTCCCCCCGGGAGTCTAGACCACTCTCCCTTTCCTTCAAAAGTCCAGTCCAACTCACCTTCCCTCAGGGGTCCAGCCACTCTATCTTCCTCGGGGAGTCCAGTCCACTCTCCCTTTCCCCTCGGGGTCCAGACCACTCTACCTTTCCTTCGGGTGTCCGGGCCATTCTACCTTCCCCTCATGGACCCAGACCCTCTCCCTTCCCTCAGGGGCCCAGCCCCACTCTCCCTTCCCCGGGGGGCCCAAACCCATCTACCGCCATCAAAAGTCTGGGACTACTAAAATTCTCAGGGAGTCCATTACTTCCCTTCCCTCATGGAGCCCAAACCACTCAAATTTCCCCTAAGGGAGTCCAGTTCACTTACCTTCAGTGGGGGAGTCCAGCCCATCTACCTTCCCTCAGGGAGTCCAGCCCTTCCCTTCCCTCGGGGAGTCCAGCCACTTCCCCCTTCCCTCTGTACCCCAGCCCCACTTACCTTTCCCCTCGGGGATTCCAGTCCACTCTACCTTCACTCGGGGAGTCCGACCATTACCTTCTCTCGGGAGTCCGACCACTCTACCTTCCCAGGGAGTGCAGACCACTCTACCTTTTCCCTCAGGGGGTCCACACCACTCAAAACCCCTCAGGGGTCCAACCACTCTACTTCCCAAAGGGATTTTTGACCACTCTACCTTCCTCAGGGAGTCCAGTCCACTCTCCTTCCCCCAGGGAGTCCCAGTCCCTCGTCTTCCCTCAGAGAGTGCAGACCACTTTTTCCCTTCACTCAGGGGTCCGAGCTCTACTTCCCTCAGGGGCCAGACCATCTTCCGCCCCTCGGGATTTATACCCCTCTTCCTTTCCCTCAGGGAGTCCACCCACTCTCCCTTCCCCTCGGGGGAGCCCCAGTGCTCTCTCCCCCCCCCTCAGGGAGTCCGCCCTCTCTACCTTCCCCTCGGGGAGTCCAGACCACTTACCGTCCATAAAAGAGTTAGACCACAAAAACCTTCCTCAGGAGTCCATCCTTTCTAGTTTCCCTGGGGAATCCAAACCACTCTCCCTTCCTCGGGGGTCCAGACCCTACCTTCCCAGGGAGTCCAAACCCTCCCGTCCCTCAAGGGTAAAAACCACTAACCTTTCCCCTCGGGAGCCAGACCACTTCCCTTTCCCCCCAGGGAGTCCAAACACTTCCTTTCCCCAAGGGGGAGTCAGACCACCTATTTTCCCTCAGGGAGCCCCGACCACCTACCGTCCCTCAAGGAGTTAGACCATAAAACCTTTCCTCAGCCCGTCCAGCCCCACCTCCTCCAGGGAGTCCAGCCCCATTTACCTTCCCTCAGGGGCATAAACCACTTCCCTTCCCTAGGGGTCCAGACCCTAACCTTTCCTCGGGATTTCCTGACCCTCTCCCTTCCCAGGGGAGTCAGACCATTTTAACCTTCCCTCGGGGAGCCCAGCCCCCCAAATTTACCTTCCCTCAGGGAGTCCAGACCACTCAAAACCCCTTTCCCCCTCGGGGGACTCCAGACCCTCTACCTTCCCTCGGGGAGTCCAGACCCCTCCCTTCCCCTCAGGGACCCCCAGCCCACCTACCTTCCCTCGGGAGTCCAGACCACTCTACCTTTCCCCGGGACCCCCAGACCCCTCTACCTTCCCTCGGATTCCAGCCACTTCCCCTTCCCTCGGGGACCAGACCAATCTACCTTCCCTCAGGGTCCAACCAAACCCTTCCCTCAGGGACTGAGCCCACTTTACCCCCCTGAGGGATCCGGACCACTCTACCCCCCCTAGGGACTCCAGCCCCTTTTTACCTTCCCCGGGGAAAGTCCAGACCACTAAACCCTTTCCCTCGGACTCCGACCACTTCCCTTCCCTCAGGAGTCCAGCCCACTAAACCTTTCCCTCGGGACTCAACCCATTTTTACCCCCCTCAGGGAGCCCCGCCCTCTATTTCCCCTCAGGAGTCCAACCACTTCCCGTCCCATTTGGGAGTCCAGACCATTGCCTTTCCCTCGGGGGACCCCGGGCCAGACCACTCTACCCCTTCCCCAGGGGATCCAGACCCTCTACCTTCCTCGGGAGCCCCAGTAAACCCTCTCCTTCCCTCAGGGAGTCCAGCCACTCTATCTTCCCTCAGGGAGTCCATTTCCACTCTACCTTCCCCTCAGGGGTCCAGACCATTACTTTCCTTCAGGTGCCAGACCATTTACCCCCCCCCTATGGAGCCCAGACCACTCTACCTTCCCCCCAGGGAGCCGACCACTCTACCTTCCCTCGGGGAGTCCAGCCACTCTACCGCCATAAAGAGTTGACTATCAAATTTCCCTCAGGGAGTCCGCCACTCTCCCTTCCCCTCATGGAGTCCATCCCACTCTACATTCCAAAGGGGGGCCCATTTCACCTACCTTCGTGAGGGAGTCCACCCAACTTCCCTTCCCTCAGGAGTCCAGATACTTACCTTCCCTCAGGGAGTCCAGACCACTCTACCTTCCCTCGGGGGAGTCCACCCATTCACCTTCCCCTCATGTAGTCCGACCACTCTACCTTCCCTGGGAAATTCCAGCCCACTCACCTTCACTCGGAGTCCAGCCATCACCTTCTTCGGGGAGCCCCAAAACCACTCTACCTTCCCTCAGGGATGCAGCCACTTACCTTTCCCCTCAGGGAGTCCACACCACCTACCTCCCTCAGGGAGTCCGCCACTCTACCTTCCCAAAGGGGGTCTGACCCTCTACCTTCCGTCAGGGAGTCCATCCACCTACCTTCCCTCAGGGAGTCAGTCCACTCTGTTTCCCCTCAGAGATCCAGACCACTCTACCTTCATCAGGGAGTCCAAACGACTCTACCTTCCCTCAGGGAGTCAGCCACTCTACCGTCCCTCAAGGGTCTATACCACTTTTTCCTTCCCCAGGAGTCCATCCACTCTCCCTTCCCCTCGGGGATCCAGTGCTCTCCCCCTTCCCCGGGGGAGCCCGTCCTCTCTCCTTTCCCCTCGGGAGCCAAAACCACTCTACGCCCATAAAAAGAGTCTAGACCACTAACCCTTCCTCGGGAGTCCAGTCCACTCTAGTTCCCTGGGGGAATCCAACCCCTACCTTCCCTCAGGGATCCAGACCACTCTACCTTCCCTTTCTGGGAGCCCAGACCACTCTACCGTCCTAAGGGGAGTTAAACCACTCAACCTTTCCCTCGGGGAGTCCAGACCCCCTACCTTCCCTCAGGGGCCCCAGACCACTTATTTTCCCCATGGGATCCAGACCATTTTTACCTTCCCTCAGGAGCCGACCACTCTACCGTCCCTCAAGGAGTCTAGCCCATCAACCTTTCCTAAGACGTCCAGACCACCTCCTTCCCTCAGGGAGTCCAGCCCCACTTACCTTCCCTCAGGGAGTCTACCATTTAAACCTTCCCTGGGGATCCAGCCACTCAACCTTTCTCAGGGAGTCCGACCACTTACCTTCCCTCGGGGAGTCCAACCACCTACCTTCCCTCAGGGAGTCCAGCCCACCTACCTTCCCTGGGGGAAGTCCAAACTCTCCCTTCCCTCAGAAGTCCAGACCACTCTCCCTTCACTCAGGGAGTCCAGCGCTCCCCTTTCCTTCATTGACCCCAGACCACCTTCCTTCCTAAGGGAGTCCAGACCACTCTACCTTCCCTTAGGGAGCCCAGTCCATTTCTCCCTTCCTTCAGGGGAGTCCAGTCCCTCTACCTTCCCTCAGGGTGCAGCCATCTCCTTTTTTCCCCTCAGGGGTCCGCCCCTTTTCCTTTCCTCGGGAGCCCAGACCACTCTACCTTGCCTCAGGGAGCTAGACCCCCTCTACTTCCCACAGGGAGCCCCAGACCCCCACCTCCCTCGGGAGCCCATATACCTCCCTTTCCCTCGGGAGTCCAGTCCACTTGGCCTTACCTAAAGGGGAGTCCAGAACCAACTCTACTTCCCTCAAGGAGTCCAGACCCTCTCCCTTCCCTAAGGGAGCCCAGACCATTCTCCCTTCCTCAAAGAGTCCTTTCCACTCTACTTCCCACAGGAGAACAGCCACCTACCTTCACTAGGGAGTCCAATCCACACTACCTTCCATAGGGAGCCAGAGCACTCTCCCTTTCCCTCATGGAGTTCAGACCACTCTTTTTCCCCTGGGGAGTCCTCCACTTACCTTCCTTCGGGGATCCAGTCCACTCTACCTTCCCCGGGATCCAGTCCACTCCACCTTCCTCGGGAGCCCAGACCACTCTATTTTCCTCAGGGAGTCTAGACCCCTACTTCCCCCGGGAGTCCAGACCACTCTCCCTTTCCTTAAGGGGTCCAGCCCCACTCTCCCTTTCCCTAAGGGAGCCAGACACTCTACCTTTCCCCTTTGGGAGTCCATCCACTTACCTTTCCCTTCAGGGAGTCCAGTCTACTCTACATTCCCTCAGGAGTCCATCCACTCAAATTTTTTCCAAAGGGGATTCCAGCCCACCTATTTTCCCTCAGGGAGCCCAGACCACCTCCCGTCCATAAAGAGTCAAAACCACTAACCTTCCTCAGGGGTCCAGTCCACTTCCCTTTTCCCTCATGGTCCAGTCCACTCAATTTTTCCCCTCAATGAGTCCAGACCACTCTGCCTTTCCCAGGGAGTATAGCCCACTCTCCCTTCTCTAAGGGAGTTAGACCACTCTACCTTTCCCGTCAGGGAGCCCCCCAGACCCTCACCTTCCCTCAGGAGTCCAGTCCACTCTCCCTTCCCTTCAGGACTCCAGACCATTTACCTTCCCCAGGGAGTCCAGACCACTCTCCTTCCCCTCAGGGAGCCCAGACCACTCTCCCACCCCTCAGGGAGTCAGACCACTCTACCTTCCTTCAAAAATCCGTAAACTTCCTTTCCCCTCAGGGAGTCCATCCATCTATCTCCCCTCAGGGAGCCCAGCCCCACTCTACCTCAGTGAGGGAGTCCAGCCCACTTCCCTTTCCCCTCGGGGAGTCCAGACCACTCTACCTTCCCCTCAGGGGGTCCAGTCCACTCATTTTTCCCCTCGGGGAGTCCATTTTCACTCAAACCTTCAGTGAGGGAGTCCGCCCACCTACCTTCCCTCGGGGGTCCAGACCATTTACCTTTCCCCTCAGGGATTCCAGCCATTCCCTTTCCCCTCATGTAGTCCGACCACCAAAACCTTCCCTCAGGGATTCAGTCCACTCTACCTTCATCGGGACCCAGCCATCTCCTTCTCTCAGGGAGTCCAGCCACTCTACCTTCCCTCAGGGAGTGCAGCCCCTCACCTTCCTCAGGGAGTCCACACCACTCTACCTCCCTCGGGGATCCAACCACTCTACCTTCCCAAAGGGAGTCTAGCCCCACTTACCTTCCGTCAGGGAGTCCTTCCACTCTCCTTCCCTCAGGGAGTCCACCACTCTTTTTTCCCTCAGAGAGGCAGACACTCTCCCTTTCCCCTCAGGGAGCCCAGACCACCTCCGCCCCTAAGGAGTCATACCCCCTTTTCCCTTCCCTCAGGGGTCCAGTCCCTTACCTTTCCCAGGGGTCCAGTGCTCTCCCCCCTCGGGGAGTCCAGCCCCTCTCTACCTTTTCCCTCAGGGGTCCAAAACCATCTCTACGTCCATCAAAGAGTCTAGACCACCCCAACCTTTCCCCTGGGGGAGTCCAGTCCACTCTAGCTTCCCTCGGGGAACCAGACCACTCTACCTTCCCCAGGAGTCCCAGACAATTACCTTCCCGGGGAAGTCCAGACCCCCTTACCGTCCTCAAGGGAGTCTAAACCCCAAACCCTTTCCCCCAGGGGGTCCAGACCACTCTCCCTTCCCTCGGGAGTCCAGACCACTCTCCCTTTCCCAAAGGGGAGTCCAGACACTTACCTTTCCTCAGGGATCCAGACCACTTACCGTCCCCAAGGAGCCTAGACCACTCAACCTTTCCCTCAACTTCCAGACCACCTCTCCCTTCCCCCTCAGGGAGTCCAGACCACTTCCCTTCTCGGGGGGGTCAGACCACTATTCCCTCAGGGAGTCCAGACCATAAACCTTCCTAGGGAGTCCTGACCCCTCTACCTTCCCTCAGGGAGCCCAAACCCTCTTACCTTCCCTCAGGGAGCCCAGACCATTTTAACCTTCCCTCAGGGGGGTCCAACCACTCTACTTCCCTCAGGGACTCCAGACCACTTCCCTTCCCTCAGGGGCCAGCCCCACCTCCCTTTTCCCTCGGGACTCCAGCCCCACTCACCTTCCCTCAGGGAGTCCGACCACTCTCCCTTCCCTGGGGGACCCCCAGAACTTACCTTTCCTCAGGGATTCCAGACCACTCTCCTTCCCTCGGGGAGTCCAGACCACTCTCCCTTTCCCTCAGGGAGTCCAGACCACTCAACCTTCCCCTCGGGGGCTCCAGACCACTTTACCTTCCCCTGAGGGAGTCCAACCACTTACCTTCCCAGGGACCCAGACCACTTTTCCCCCCTTTCCCCAGGAGTCCAACCATAAAAACCTTCCCTCAGGGACCCCAACCACTTTACTTCCCCCAGGGAGCCCAACCATAAACCCTTCCCCCTCGGCCCAGACCACTTTAATTCCCAAAGGAGTCCAGACCACTCTCCCTTCCCCCTCAGGGAGTCCAGCCCACTCACCGTCCCTCAGGGAGCCCCAGACCACTCTCCCTTCCCCTAGGGACTCCAGACCACTCTACCTTCCCTCAGGGAGTCCAGACCACTCTACCTTCCCTCAGGGAGTCCAGACCACTCTACCTTCCCTCAGGGAGTCCAGACCACTCTCCCTTTTCCCTCGGGGAGCCCGGGACCACTCTCCCTTCCCTCAGGGACTCCACCCACTCTACCTTCCCTCAGGGAGTCCAGACCACTCTACCTTCCCTCAGGGATTTCCAGCCATCTACCCCCCTCAGGGGTCCAACCACTACATGAGTGGGTTTTGCAAACCCTCCACACTTTCTTAATTTTATTTCCCTCGCTCTCTCTCTTTCTTTTTTAACTCCTTTTTGAAAATGTTCGTACATGAATTTGTAGGAGAATTGATAAAGTTTGTTAATTTCTGAAGTGTATCTTATTTTCTCTATATATATTATCATTTCGATTTCTCACTCATTTATTATCTTTAACTTTAAAAAAATTATACAGTCATTAGTCTTAAAGTTCACTAAGTCATTAGTCTTAAAGTTCACTAAGTCTTTTCAGTGACTTAATAAAAGTTTAAATTCATTTTTAAAAGTTTATCTTTCATGTGTATATTTGAGGGAAACTTTAATAATTTTGTTCATTATTTAAGTTCACTTTTCATAAAATTTCATTTAGATTTGCAGAGAATTCTGATTGTTTTCCTCATTTAATTTACCATTAAAATTTACTCTCTATAAAATGCCACATATTTTGTTACCACAATATATATTAAGATATCATACATACTATACCATATAATAATATGATCAGGAAATCTGTTATACATTATTTATGGTAGCCAGATCATTATATTAACCCTTTATTACTAGGATGATGAATGAAAAATGCATAATAATGTTAAACAATCACTTACATGGCAAACTGTCCATTTAATATGTGAAAATATATATGATGAATATATTAACAACCCATTTTGGTGTTAAATGTATTAACAACAATTCGCCTAAGTACATCATTAAAACTTACTTTCACGACCTTTCATCAATAATAACTAAACTGATTTCCATAGCTTATTTTATTACATCACATTGGTTTACTTAAGTAATTTGTGCAATTTCTCAAAGTTAACTAAAATTGCAATCGTTGATAATAATTGGACTAAATATCTACTATGTTTAGTCCACATTGTTTACATAGCGAGTCTGCACTCAAGTTACTTATTTCTAAGAGTCCCGAGGAGGACTTTCTTCCTCACTGATAACAGTTGGGATGAATTACTTCACACTAAGGACATCAAACTGGCTTACGTATATTATAATACCCAAAGTTCTCAAGAGTGACTGAAGTCATCATCTTTGACTATAGCTGGAACGAATTTCTACCGTATTCCATTTAGTAAATGCACTGAAGGTTCTCTGATAGGTGATTGATGTTTCCTTCCTCACAACTATGTGCAGGGGGAAGGGAAAAGAGGAGGAGGAACATTCCTGATCAAACTTATTTCATTGCTCCCTCATTTTGCTTCATTAATCACAGTTCTAAGTTTCTTATGAATCGTAATTTTTTCTCTATTTGACATACTTCAGAGAGGTATTTCAAATGGAGACTGTGAAATAGCTCACTGATAATTTCTTGTAATTGCATCTGATCTCATGACAAAAAATTATCAGTTTAAAAGCAATTCGTTCAGTCTGAGAGCCTACAGCAGAGTCATCTTAATCTTCTTCTGTTGCTAGGACACTAGTCACAGCATACAACACATAGATTGTCGTCGCCTCTTCTTTCAGAATTGTCATTCCTCCCAAGACCACTTACATCTTTCCCTTCAAAAGAAAAATATGACCGTTAATCAGATCTAAGTACCATTCACCCCACAAACAAACATACCCACTACTACGACGTCTACAGTATATAAGCCGCTTCCTGTCACTAATGCTGTATTCTTTTCAAGATTGATGGACTGATTACATCGACTCTTGGCTGAGGGACTGATTGCCTCGAACTCCTCCTGCTCTTCACCATTCTCCTTTGTATGGACTGATGAAACCACTGTGTGGCGAAACTTTACTTCATTAAACATACCCAAGTGTTGCAAATGTGTCTAATTTATCAACTTGTCAGTTCTGTGAACCATTTATCTCAAGATTTGTGATACATGAGGTCATCTTTGTCATCCACCTATATATGTTTCAAGCGCATTTATATCCGTTCTGTAATACGGCGATCAGAACTGTGCAGCATAATCTAAATGAGGCGCAGCCAGTGATATACAGAGTTGAAGAATAACCTGAAGACTCCTCTTAGTTATATTTCTTGAAATGAAGTCAAGAATTCCATTCGCTTTATTTTGAATAAATACACACTGTTGTCTGGGCTTTAGATTACTGCTAACCAGAACTCTTAAATCTTTTCTCGCAGTCAGAGATGTTAAGATCAACATTATTTAGTTAATAAATGTCATAGTTATTTACCTTTCCATCGTTTAGAATTTTGCATTTGTCTATGATAAACTGCATCTGCCACTTCACCAACCATTGTAACAGTCTATTCAGATATTCCTGGAGCACTCTAGCGTCCTTGTCAGAATGAATTCGACGCCCAGGTTTCATGTCATCGGCAAACTTGCTTATGTTGCTATTAATACCCTCATCTATATCGTTTATGGTAAATGTGAACAACAAAGGGCCCAACACTGACCCCAGCGGAACACCACTTGTGATGCTTCCCCACTCTGATTTCTCCCCGTTTATGCAAACTCTTTGCTGCCACGCCTATAACTAGGAAAACAAAAATTCCTATTCTGTGTGCCTCGACTTTCCTCAACAGTCTCCGAAGTGGGACTGTCACAAACCTTACTGAAGTCCATATACACAATATCAAATTCATTACCATGATGTACCTCTTCAAATACCTTAGCGAAATAAGTTAGTTTGTTTATAAGGTAGGAACGCCCTTTTGTGAAACCATGCTGAGATTTATTAATCAATCTGTCTTTCAAGATGGCTACGGATAGCCTTGGCAATTATAGATTCCATCAATTTTCCCACTATGAAGGTTAGGCTTATTGGTCTGTGGTTCAAAGCTAAAGACCTGTCACCTGATTTGTAGATAGGTATCACATTTGCCGGTTGCCACTTATCTGGTACTATGCCAGTTTGTAGAGATAAGTTGAAAAGACTAGCCTAAGGCTCATTCAGTTCTGCTTTATATTCTTTTAAAACCCTTGCAAACAGCTCGTCAGGCCCAGGGGATTTGTTAGGTTTTAATTTATCTATTTGTCTGAGAACTGTCACTTGTGACTTGGATCGTGCATAACTTTTCATCGTTCTGTTCATCACAGTTCATTATTTCTGGAATTTCACTCGTATCTTCCTGCATTAAAACCTAGAGGAAATAAGTGTTAAAAATTTTACACATTTCCTTATTTCAGTCAGCGAGCTGACCTGAGTGAGAGAGAGAGAGAGAGAGAGAGAGAGAGAGAGAGAGAGAGAGAGAGAGAGAGAGAGAGAGAGAACGGAATCAGCAATACATCCTATTGGGGCAAGTGTTCCACAGAAAGCGTGCTGGGACCATTATTATGGAATGTCTACTTCAATGACCTTCTTCACCTCATCCCAGAATCACATGCATATGCACACGACTGTACACTGACATTCACTTATCCAAGAGAAGAAATGCCAGCTGAGAGCTATATCAGCTTGGGGAAATAGATGGCAAGTAACATTTGCACCTGAGAAAACGCAAATGATGATGGTCTCTAGGCACCATGATGGTAATGCTGGTGCAGTAGTAAGGATGAATGGGAGGGTGTTGGCACCTGGAGAAGAAGTTGATATCCTTGGAGTGAAATTTGACTCCAAACTGACCATGAAGAACCATGTAAATCTTGCAAACAAGTCAGCCAGGAAGCTTACAGCACTTCGCCGTATCTCGTATTTGCTTGACAGTAGGGGTTGCAAGATTCTGTACTAGGCACAAGTACGCTCACACCTTGAGTATGCTCCACTTTCATGGTTTGCCTGCCCCCCCCCCCCTCTCATCTGCGACTGCTTGACAGAGTAGAGAACAGAGCAAGACGTCCCGTATCTCACCTGGACCAATCCTGGATAGATCTGTCATTTGAGCAGAGCCTTCAACACAGGAGGGATGTGGGTGGCCTTACTGTTATGTACAAGGCCAATATTGTCAAAATACCACACTTGGATCCACTTCGAGGACAGCGTGAAACAAGCTTTTATGCCACAAGACGGGCAGAAAGCAGCAACTTCACTCTGGCTGTACCCTTCTGCAGAACATCACTCCATCTGAGATCATATATACCCAGGATGACTCGAGTATGGAACACATTCGTACAGCATAATGATGTCAACGAGATAAAGTCAGTTGATCAAATGAAAATGCTGGCCCACAGATGGCTTCAACTTCATCCAATTTCCTAATTGTATGTCTCATAACAATAGAAATGCTTTCAAATGAGCTGATGTAGGTAACAGCTCTTAGCTTGCCAATAAAGTTAGGAATCTAATAAAGTTGGTAGAATTACCGACGATATGTAAAGTAAAAGGACACAAGTGCAACTAATGTGACATTTATTGTGGCAACGTTTCGCTCTCCAGGAGCTTTATCAAGCCATTATCGTAATGGCTTGATAAAGCTCCTGGAGAGCGAAACGTTGCTACAATAAATGTCACATTAGTTGCACTTGTGTCCTTTTACTTTACAAAGTTAGGAATCCTTTACCTGTAAATAGAACATAAGAACATAAGAAAGGAGGAACACTGCAGCAGGCCTGTTGGCCCATACTAGGCAGGTCCTTTACAATTCATCCCACTAACAAAACATTTGACCAACCCAATTTTCAATGCTACCCAAGAAATAAGCTCTGATGTGCAAGTCCCACTCAAATAAGAACATAAGAACATAAGAAAGGAGGAACACTGCAGCAGGCCTGTTGCCCCATACTAGGCAGGTCCTTTACAATTCATCCCACTAACAAACATTTGCCCAACCCAATTTTCAATGCCACCCAAGAAACAAGCTCCGATGTGCAAGTCCCACTCAAATCCAACCCCTCCCACTCATGTACTTATCCAACCTAAATTTGAAACTACCCAAAGTCCTAGCCTCAATAACCCAACTAGGTAGACTGTTCCACTCATCAACTGCCCTATTTCCAAACCAATACTTTCCTATGTCCTTTCTAAATCTAAACTTATCTAATTTAAATCCATTACTGCGGGTTCTCTCTTGGAGAGATATCCTCAAGACCTTGTTAATATCCCCTTTATTAATACCTATCTTCCACTTATACACTTCGATCAGGTCTCCCCTCATTCTTCGTCTAACAAGTGAATGTAACTCAAGAGTCTTCAATCTTTCTTCATAAGGAAGATTTCTAATGCTATGTATTAATTTAGTCATCCTAGGCTGAATGTTTTCTAACGAATTTATGTCCATTCTGTAATATGGAGACCAGAATTGAGCTGCATAATCTAGGTGAGGCCTAACTAATGATGTATAAAGCTGCAGTATGACCTCTGGACTTCTGTTGCTAACACTTCTTGATATAAATCCCAGTAATCTATTTGCCTTATTACGTACGCTTAGGCATTGCTGTCTTGGTTTTAAGGTTGCTGCTTACCATAACCCCCAAGTCCTTTTCGCAATCTGTATGGCTAAGTTCTACATTATTTAACTTATAAGTGCTAAGGGTTATGGACACTCCCGAGCTTCAGAACCTTGCATTTATCTACATTGAACTGCATCTGCCACTTTTCTGACCAAGAGTAGAGTTTGTCTAAATCCTCCTGAAGTTCCCTAACATCTACGTTTGAATCAATTATCCTACCTATCTTCGTGTCATCGGCGAATTTGCTCATATCACTAGCAATTCCTTCATCAAGATCATTGACATATATTATAAACAACAACGGGCCCAAGACTGATCCCTGTGGAACGCCACTTGTTACTGATCCCCACTCGGATTTAACCCCATTTATGGACACTCTCTGCTTCCTGTCTGTGAGCCATGACTCGATCCACGAGAGCACCCTTCCCCCAATGCCATGAGCTGCTACTTTCTTCAACAGTCTTTGGTGCGGAACTGTATCAAATGCCTTACTAAAATCTAAGTAAACAATATCAAATTCTTTATCGTGGTCAACAGCCTCAAAAGCTTTACTGAAGAAAGTTAATAAAATTAGTTAGACAAGACCGGCCTCTTGTGAATCCATGCTGAGTATCATTAATCAAGCTATGCTTATCGAGATGGCTTCTTATAATCTCGGCTATAATTGACTCTAGCAACTTGCCTACAATTGAGGTCAGGCTTATTGGGCGGTAATTTGACGGTAACGACTTGTCCCCTGTTTTAAAAATAGGAATTACATTAGCCATCTTCCACATATCAGACACTACACCTGTTTGAAGAGATAAATTAAAAATATTAGTTAATGGTTCACAGACTTCCATTTTGCATTCCTTAAGAACCCTTGAAAAAACCTCACCAGGACCCGGTGACTTATTTTGCTTCAGTCGGTCTATCTGCTTCACAACCATTTCACTAGTGACTGTGATGTTGCATAATTTATCTTCTTCTGATCCACTATAAAAATTAATTAACGGAATATTATTAATGTCTTCCTGTGTAAAAACCGAGAGAAAATAATTATTTAAAATCGAGCACATTTCATTCTCTTTGTCAGTAAGATCCCCATAGTTATTTTTAAGGGGACCTATCTTATCTCTGACTTTTGTTCTATATACCTGGAAAAAACTTTTTGGATTAGTTTTAGAATCCCTAGCAACTTTAATTTCATAGTCCCTTTTAGCTTTTCTTATCCCCTTTTTAATGTCCCTCTTAATGTCAATATACTGATTCATAAGATGACCCTCGCCTCTTTTGATACGCCTATAAATTCCTTTCTTATGCCCTAGTAGATATTTCAGCCTATTATTCATCCATTTTGGGTCATTTCTATTTGATCTAATTTCCTTATAAGGGATAAACGTTCTTTGAGCAGCATGTATCATATTGATAGCTCTCTTCGTTACCCCAGTCAACAGATGATAAGTGTTCTCTAAGCCCATCGTAATCTGCTAAGCGAAAATCTGGGACTGTTACTGAGTTATCCCTACTATCATACTTCCATTCAATTCTAAATGTAATTGATTTGTGGTCGCTAGCACCCAGTTCCTCTGAAACTTCTAAATTATTAACAAGGGATTCATTGTTTGCCAGAACTAAGTCAAGCAGGTTATTACCCCTTGTAGGTTCTGTCACAAACTGCTTCAAAAAACAATCCTGAACTACTTCTAAGAAATCGTATGATTCTAAATTCCCAGTCAAGAAATTCCAATCAATATGACTAAAGTTAAAGTCTCCTAGAATTACTACATTATCGTGCCTTGTGGCCCTAACAATTTCCTCCCATAGTAGTCTCCCTTGGTCCCTATCCCTATCTTAATTTTTCATGCCCCTCTGAAAATTCTATCCAAACAGACTCTTCAGACTTAATACCCGTTTTTATGCAACAGTTCAAGCGATCTCGGACATACAATGCCACCCCACTCCCCTTCCCGATACTTCTATCTACTTGGAACAATTTAAAACCCTGAATGTGACATTCTGCAGGCATGTCCCGACTTTTTGAATTAAACCACGTCTCAGTAATGGCAAATACATCTATGTTACCTGCACTAGCAACTAGTCTCAACTCGTCCATCTTATTCCTAGCACTGCGACTATTTGTGTAATAAATTTTTAATGACCCTCCTCTCTCTTTACCCTTCCTGCTCCTTTCTATTATTCCACTAAACCTATTACTGTCCTTGTCAATTAGTGCCACTGGCTTTCCAATATCCACCTCATTTTGCCTATTACTAGTTCTCCTAGTACTCATATTACTACCCTGCGACTTCACAGTTTTCCTGCCAAAACCCATACCACTAACTATTCCTAGTTTAAAGACCTAACAGCTCCCTCCACTGCGTTGGCCAGTGCTCCCTCCCCACACCTAGATAAGTGAACCCCATCCCTGGCATACATGTCATTTCTGCCATAGAAGAGGTCCCAGTTGTCAATGAATGTTACCGCATTTTCCTTACAGTATTTGTCTAGCCAGCAATTGACACCAATTGCTCTGGACAACCATTCATTTCCAACTCCTCTCCTTGGCAAAATGCCACATATGACAGGTTTCCCACCCTTCCTCCTAATTATCTCTATTGCTGACCTATACCTGCTAATCAGGTCCTCACTCCTACGTCTGCCAACATCGTTGCCTCCAGCACTGAGACAGATAATAGGATTGCTCCCATTACCTCTCATGATGTCATCCAGACGGCTAACAATATCCTTCATCCCAGCCCCAAGCAGAATGCCCTATCCATGTACCTAATCTGGCTATCCCCAACAACAACAATGTTTTTACCTTCCTTGGCGTCGTCCGTCGTGATGCTCCGAGTAGTCGACTCACATTCGCCAGGTAGCATTACACCACTTGTAGAATTCGTCAAGACGTTCTCGATGGTCTTCGTTGGGGTTTCTAGGGATGTCTTACTCACGTCTGCCAATGCTTCTTTGGTGCTCGTTGTGGCATTCCCTGTAGAACACTCACATTCGTCAGGTAGCACCGAGAATGAGTTGGAAGTTTCCAACCCCTCCCACTCATATATTTATCCAACCTAAATTTGAAACTACCCAAAGTCCTAGCCTCAATAACCCAACTAGGAAGACTGTTCCTCTCATCAACTACCCTATTTCCAAACCAATACTTCCCTATGTCCATTCTAAATCTAAACTTGTCTAATTTAAATCCATTACTGCGGGTTCTCTCTTGGAGAGACATCCTCAAGACCTTATTAATATCCCCTTTATTAATACCCATCTTCCACTTATACACTTCGATCATGTCTCCCCTCATCCTTCGTCATAGCCTGTCAATAAAGCTAAGGATCCTTAACCTAACCTTGTCAAACCCTGTGTAAAAAAAAGAGAGAGAGAGATAATGTTAGATATATACGGACTCCATGATGAAAGGTGGAGTGATCTGAGTCCCTTAGCGAGTCCTAGACAGGTGGTGACCTGGACTCCCTCACCTTGAGGGGCGGCAGATGGTCGATGAAGAGGTATTATGTGTGTGGGGAAACTTGAGGGGTGAAGGGAAGGTAGGAGGAACGGCGAAGGCGACGACGGATGAGGCGACAATGCAGCAGGCGGTAGGGTGGACAGTGGGGTGGGCCCTCGGGCGGGTGGGCAGTGGGGCGGGCCAGCGGACGGGCGAGCAGTGGGACGGGTCAGCGGACGGGCGAGCAGTGGGATGGGCCAGCGGACGGGCGAGCAGTGGGACGGATCAGCGGACGGGCGAGCAGTGGAGCGGGCCAGCGGACGGGCGAGCAGTGGAGCGGGCCAGCGGACGGGCGAGCAGTGGGACGGGCCAGCGGACGGGCGAGCAGTGGGACGGGCCAGCGGACTGGCGAGCAGTGGGACGGGCCAGCGGACGGGCGAGCAGTGGGACGGGTCAGCAGACGGGCGAGCAGTGGGACGGATCAGCGGACGGGCGAGCAGTGGAGCGGGCCAGCGGATGGGCGAGCAGAGGAGCGGGCCAGCGGACGGGCGAGCAGTGGGACGGATCAGCGGACGGGCGAGCAGTGGAGCGGGCCAGCGGACGGGCGAGCAGTGGAGTGGGCCAGCGGACGGGCGAGCAGTGGGACGGGCCAGCGGACGGGCGAGCAGTGGAGTGGGCCAGTGGACGGGCGAGCAGTGGAGCGGGCCAGCGGACGGGCGAGCAGTGGGACGGATCAGCAGACGGGCGAGCAGTGGAGTGGGCCAGCAGACGGGCGAGCAGTGGGATGGGCCAGCGGACGGGCGAGCAGTCTGACGGGTCAGCGGACGGGCGAGCAGTGGAACGGATCAGCGGACGGGCGAGCAGTGGAGCGGGCCAGCAGACGGGCGAGCAGTGGGATGGGCCAGCGGACGGGCGAGCAGTCTGACGGGTCAGCGGACGGGCGAGCAGTGGGACGGCCAGCGGACGGGCGAGCAGTGGAGCGGGCCAGCGGACGGGCCAGCGGACGGGCGAGCAGTGGAGCGGGCCAGCGGACGGGCGAGCAGTGGGACGGATCAGCGGACGGGCGAGCAGTGGAGCGGGCCAGCGGACGGGCGAGCAGTGGGATGGCCAGCGGACGGGCGAGCAGTGGGACGGGTCAGCGGACGGGCGAGCAGTGGGACGGATCAGCGGACGGGCGAGCAGTGGAGCGGGCCAGCGGACGGGCGAGCAGTGGGACGGGCCAGCGGACGGGCGAGCAGTGGAGCGGGCCAGCGGACGGGCGAGCAGTGGGACGGGCCACCGGACGGGCGAGCAGTGGAGCGGGCCAGCGGACGGGCGAGCAGTGGGACGGATCAGCGGACGGGCGAGCAGTGGAGCAGGCCAGCGGACGGGCGAGCAGTGGGATGGGCCAGCGGACGGGCGAGCAGTGGGACGGGTCAGCGGACGGGCGAGCAGTGGAGCGGGCCAGCGGACGGGCGAGCAGTGGGACGGGCCAGCGGACGGGCGAGCAGTGGAGTGGGCCAGCGGACGGGCGAGCAGTGGGACGGATCAGCAGACGGGCGAGCAGTGGAGTGGGCCAGCGGACGGGCGAGCAGTGGGATGGGCCAGCGGACGGGCGAGCAGTCTGACGGGTCAGCGGACGGGCGAGCAGTGGAACGGATCAGCGGACGGGCGAGCAGTGGAGCGGGCCAGCAGACGGGCGAGCAGTGGGATGGGCCAGCGGACGGGCGAGCAGTCTGACGGGTCAGCGGACGGGCGAGCAGTGGGACGGGCCAGCGGACGGGCGAGCAGTGGAGCGGGCCAGCGGACGGGCCAGCGGACGGGCGAGCAGTGGAGGGGGCCAGCGGACGGGCGAGCAGTGGGACGGATCAGCGGACGGGCGAGCAGTGGAGCGGGCCAGCGGACGGGCGAGCAGTGGGATGGGCCAGCGGACGGGCGAGCAGTGGGACGGGTCAGCGGACGGGCGAGCAGTGGGACGGATCAGCGGACGGGCGAGCAGTGGAGCGGGCCAGCGGACGGGCGAGCAGTGGAGCGGGCCACCGGACGGGCGAGCAGTGGAGCGGGCCAGCGGACGGGCGAGCAGTGGGACGGATCAGCGGACGGGCGAGCAGTGGAGCGGGCCAGCAGACGGGCGAGCAGTGGGATGGGCCAGCGGACGGGCGAGCAGTCTGACGGGTCAGCGGACGGGCGAGCAGTGGGACGGGCCAGCGGACGGGCGAGCAGTGGAGCGGGCCAGCGGACGGGCCAGCGGACGGGCGAGCAGTGGAGCGGGCCAGCGGACGGGCGAGCAGTGGGACGGATCAGCGGACGGGCGAGCAGTGGAGCGGGCCAGCGGACGGGCGAGCAGTGGGATGGGCCAGCGGACGGGCGAGCAGTGGGACGGGTCAGCGGACGGGCGAGCAGTGGGACGGATCAGCGGACGGGCGAGCAGTGGAGCGGGCCAGCGGACGGGCGAGCAGTGGGACGGGCCAGCGGACGGGCGAGCAGTGGAGCGGGCCAGCGGACGGGCGAGCAGTGGGACGGGCCACCGGACGGGCGAGCAGTGGAGCGGGCCAGCGGACGGGCGAGCAGGGGGACGGATCAGGGGACGGGCGAGCAGTGGAGCAGGCCAGCGACGGGCGAGCAGTGGGATGGCCAGCGGACGGGCGAGCAGTGGGACGGGTCAGCGGACGGGCGAGCAGTGGGACGGATCAGCGGACGGGCGAGCAGTGGAGCGGGCCAGCGGACGGGCGAGCAGTGGGACGGGCCAGCGGACGGGCGAGCAGTGGAGTGGGCCAGCGGACGGGCGAGCAGTGGGACGGGCCAGCGGACGGGCGAGCAGTGGAGCGGGCCAGCGGACGGGCGAGCAGTGGGACGGGCCAGCGGACGGGCGAGCAGTGGAGCGGGCCAGCGGACGGGCGAGCAGTGGGACGGGCCAGCTGGACATGTAATTGAGACTAAAATATTCATTCACAGTCATTCAAGCATCGCTGGGGAGGTACCGAGCAGACATGTGGATCCGTGACAAAAAAAAAAAAGAAAATAGTATTCACTTCAAAATTCACCGGTCGGCGGTGCATCCTGAGGGTATAATGTATCATGTCACCGCTGGGTGACAACGATCACACATAAAATATATATTAATTTCATACAGGGCAATCTGTATTATACTGGTACAGGTATATTGGGAGGACACCACTGGCAGAGGCACCCTGTTTTTTTTCTTTATTATTATTCTATATCATTCTTACTGATATCCTCTGATAACCTTCCAGCTTCACACTGTTTCATATTGATATCCTCTGATAACCTTCCAGCTTCACACTGTTTCATATTGATATCCTCTGATAACTTTCCAGCTTCACACTGTTTCATATTGATATCCTCTGATAACCTTCCAGCTTCACACTGTTTCATATTGATATCCTCTGATAACCTTCCAGCTTCACACTGTTTCATATTGATATCCTCTGATAACCTTCCAGCTTCACACTGTTTCATATTAATATCCTCTGATAACCTTCCAGCTTCACACTGTTTTCTTGTAATATGTTTTCAACGAAATGAAATGATGGCAATAATGTGTTTCGTTTGGCAAAAGTCAGCTTCAATATTGTTTGTTTTGTGGCGGGTAGTTCATATGTCTTACAGTAATGCATTTCAGCAGTACGTTTATCAGAAGATAATGTTGCAGGTTAAAATTCACTTAATGGTAATGTATTTAAAAGGAATTCTTTTGAGAAAATGGTTAATAATGGCAATTCAGACTTTTGGGTAAACATAAGAACATGAGAAGGGAGGAGCACTCCTACAGGTCTGCTGGCCCATGATAGGCAGGTCCAATTCTCACCAACCGACACTGATTCACCTATTTTTAAAGCTATCCAAGGTTTTCGCTTCATTGACGATACTCGGGAGTTTGTTCCACTCATCTACAACTCAGTTACCAAACCAGTGCTTTCCTAAAGCTATTTTAAATTTAAAATTTTCCAACTTGAGCCCATAGCTGGGAATCCTGTCTTGGTTAGAGGTTTTAAGCACGTTGTTTATATCCCCTTTATTTAAACACCTCAATCATACCCCGTCCCCTAATTTTACACTTTTCCAGAGAGTGTTGATTCCATGCCTATAGTCTCATAGTAGAAAAGATTTCACATACATGATATCAACTTTGTAATTCTTTTCTATATATTTTTCAGCGCATTTATGCATATTCTGTATAACTGTGACCAAAACTGTGCAACATAATCTAAATAAGGCCTTACCAAGGATATAAAAGTTAAAGTATAACCTGAAGACTTGTTTTTATATTTTAAACAAACCAAGAATTTTGTAAGATTTATTGCGAAATATTGTGCACTGTTGTCTTGGCTTTAGATTACTGACAACCAGAACTCCTAATTCTTTTTCGAATTTAGGTTAATTGAGATCTACAATATTCTGTTTTTATGCGCAGAGGTCGAAGTGGCATCTGTCATTTCTCCAATCACTGCACCAAACTGTCCAAATCTCGTAGGTGCACTCTAGTGTCCTCATCAGAATTAAACTGACAGCCTACTTTAGTGTCTTCGGTAAATTTGCTTATTTTGCAATCTATTCCTTTGTCTCTTATGTATATTGTTAAGAACGAAGGACCCAGCACTAGCTGCTGTGGAACACTGATTGTGACACGTCCCAACTCTAATTCATCAAATTTTCATGAAATTTTTCTGTCACCAATCTGTTAATCACGCCCTGATCCATGAAAAACAAAAATCCTCAACTTTTCTCGAGAATTTCCTGTATGATAGTTTATCAAAGGCCTTATTGAAGTCCATAGATAAAATATATACATTAACTTGATCAACCGCCTCAAAATCCTCAAATAAAATCACTTCAAATTACTTGAAAAAATTATTAAATTCGAAAGCTAGGAACGTCCCTTTGTAAAACTGCGCTGAGATTCACTGATCAATTTATGTCTTTCACTATGACTTCAGATTGTCTCAGTAATTACAGATGCCATCAAATTTCACACAATGGAGGTTAGCTTTATTGGTCTTTTAATTCTAAGCAGACGACCCATCTCCGTTGTAGATTGGTATTGCATTTGAAATCTTCCAGTTATCTGGCACTATATTAGTTTTCTGTGGCATGATAAAAAGACTAGTTAATTTGTAAGGCTTTAATCTACGTATTTATATGAGAACCATGTCACCTGTGACACTGATCATGCATAACTTATTTTTACCCCTGATATGCTTTTATCATTTCTGGAATTTCGCTAGTATCTTCCTGTGTAAAGAGTGAGAGGAAATAAATCTTGAAGGTTGTACACATTTCTTTGTCACTGTCACTGAGCTAACGTGAGCTTATCTTCTCTCTAATCTTACTCCTATATTCCTGAAGCACACCTCTTTGGTTGCTCTTGGATTCGCTTGTGACTTCAGTTTCACAATCCCATTTGATTTTTCTTACTCCATTCTTGATATCTCTCTTTAACAGAATATATTAATTCTTTAGGTATCCATCCCCACTTTTGATATATGAGTTGTTTTAAACTATAGTTTATTTTTAGGGTCATATTTACTAAATCTAATCTTCCGAATTGGAACATATATTGCTTGGGCAGCTTAAAATATGCTTTAACAAATGTCATTTTGGCATCCATGTCCACCTGCTTGCCGCACTTGTCGGGTTTATCAAGACGGCTCCACCCAGATAATATCTCTGCCCCACAAAATCGCCTCACGAGAATCTGGGACCTTGATTTGATTGTAGTTATCAGGGCAATTCCATCTTATTTATTAAATGAGTGATTGTGATCACTTGTCCCAAGCTCATCATTTAGTCGTCATTGGTCACGAGAAGTCGTACCCGTCCTGAGCTGCTTTGGGGGATATGTATGGAATGTATAGAGCACTATGGTTTGTTTCTGTAGTGTCTTAGAGTCTGAGTTCAAGGTGATGAAGGAAGAGGTTCTACTTCTCAAGGAGGAAAATAAGAAACTGAAAATTTGCCTTGACAAGTTAAGCAATGAATGTGAGGTGACTGGGGTTAGTAAAGGGTAATAGATTACCAGAAGTGAAGAGTAGAACAGTTGCAAGTGGGTAGACTTTTACAGTGAAGGAAGAAACGTCAAAGTGAGTAAAGTTAAAAGAACAGATTAGATGGCAGCAAATCGCTTCTCTATTCTCAAGGACAACTATACTACAATGGATAAAGAGGATAAAGATACCATTAACTCCTATGTTAATTGGAGCAGGAATATCCATGTGGTCGGTGACTCACAGGTAAAATATATTGACAATGCCTTCTATAACAGAGTAAGGAAGGTGAAACAGGTGTTTCCCAGGAGCTGGTGTTGGTGACATAGTCAACAGATTGGATAATATCATAAAAGCAAAGGGAAATAAGCCCATTATTTGCCTCATTTGCTGGTGGAAATGATATTGGAAAAGGCAGGAGACAGGAGCTACTAGATAACATCAGGACTTCTTTAGATTTAATGACTAAGGTAGGGGGGGTCCCGATCATATGTAGCATTTTGCCTAGGAGTAAGTGGGCAGTGATGGATGCCCCAGGGCAATTGGTGTAAATTACCGGTAGAGAGGTACTGCAAATAACTTGCAATATCATTATTAATAACTAGGGCAATTTCTATGACAAACATCAAAGTGTGCAAGGATGGGTGCATCTTTTAGGGAAAAGGTGGCAGCATTAGGCAACTCTGTAGAGGGGGAAAGGCCCCTTGCTGAGCTGTCTGGGGCTTCAAAACTGATAGGATGAAGCTATGTGAGTGTGTGGGAAATAAATTGGTTACAGTATGAGGGATGATTCACAAAAAATTGCCAGGACATTGTTCATCATAAATTTATTAATAAAAAAAACTGAATTGGTCAATAAACAGAGACAATAGAGGGCAGTGAGTGGCAAACACCCATTAAGTTTACTACACAAAATAGTAGGAGCATAAGAAATAAGATAGATAAGCTAAGTTTTAATTGGCATATACAGGAAGCATAAATATTATTGCTATAAAAAGAGACCTGATTCAACCTGATAGAGAAATCCCTTTCCCGAATGTCACACACAAAGCTAAAAATTATTCCACATGAATACGGTCAATAGGAAGTGTGATGGGTGGCGATGTATGTCAGAAATAATTTAAACTGTTGCATTAGACAAGATATAAGAAGAAACTGTTGCATTAGACAAGATATAAGAAGAAACGACGGACATTGAATGTGTTTGGCTTCAGTTTCTGGAGGGACGTAAAAACTAATCTTTGGAAGTGATTTACAGTCCCCGACACCTTGATAGGTGTGGCGTGCAAACAGTACGTAACCTTCATTCGGCACATGTACACACCTCATTGAAAGGCTATCCCCCCCAACCAGCGAACCAGTAACTAGGGTCGACGATGGGGCCCCGTCGTTCGATCAGTACCCAGGTTCCAGCCAATGAGAAGATGATTTTGGCAATCGCAGAGGTGTTGTGGGTACTACCCGCCTGCCTGCTGTTGTTATTCCCATTCTAGAGCTGGTTGAAGCACGGTCTGCTCTCTATGGGCTTCTATTCTGCCCTGTATTTGCACTAATACCTATTGTTGTAATGTTATATAGTGTACATAATTCTGTTCTTACTTGGTGAAGGATAAATAATCAAAGTTTTTCGCTGTGTTTATTTTGCCCCTTTACACCCAGGATAACAGGCCTGTGGACTCCTGGGTTGTAATAATAGGGATCATGGCAAATTTAAATGGAACGAAATTCATAAGGCATCCAGTTTACAGTGGACCCTCGACTAACGTTATTAATCCGTTCCTGAGAGCTCATCGTTAGTCAGAATAATCGTTAGTCAAGTTAATTTTCCCCATAAGAAATAATGGAAATCAAATTAATCCGTGCAAGACACCCAAAAGTATTGAAAAAAAAAATTTAACGCATAAAATATTAATTTTAATACACCAAACTAAAAGAAGACATGTACAGTTACATGACACCTACCTTTATTGAAGATCGGGTGATGATTGAGGGGATGGAAGAGGGGAGTGTGTTGATGGTCTTAGTGTTTAGAAGGGGAATCCCCTTTCCATTAGGCTTGAGGTGGCAAGTCCTTTTCCGGGGTTACTTCCCTTCTTCTTTTAATGCCACTAGGACCTGCTTGAGAGTCACTGAACCTCTGTCGGCACAACATATCTGCCATAGAGGCCTGTACCTCCCGTTCCTTTATGACATTCCTAAAGTGTTTCACACATTGTCAGTGTCACCATTAAATACTTGTTCAGGTTTCAGTCCTTCACTGTCTATGTACTCCTTGAATTCCTGCACATAATTTTCAGCTGCTTTTTGGTCCAAATGGCAGCCTCACCATGCCTTATCACACTATCACAAACCAACCTTTGCTGGCCTTTTAAAATTTACTCACATCACCACTATTGCTGGCATTTTTCTAATTAAATCGTCATCCAACTTCCTAGCCTTTTCACACCCTGATCGCTTGAGAGATGCAAACTCCTCTATCTGTTTTTAGTTTTTCCATACCAATAACACTCTCTCAAAATCTTCTTCACTTGCGATCTCAGTTTCGAAAACATAGTTGCACCTTTGGCAAGAACAGCTTCCTTGATTGCCGTTTTCTTGGCCACAATAGTAGCGATGGTTGATTGGGGTTTTGTGTACAACCTGGCCGCTCGGAGGCATGCACTCCATTTCATACTTAGCAATGATCTCTTTCTTCATATCCATAGTAATTCTCACCCTTTTTGCTGTAGGGTTGGCACTAGAAGCTTTCTTGGGGCCCAAAGGTGACTTATTTTGCAGGTGCAATCACTAAAAAGGCTGTGATAATATGAAATGTTCCGATTGTATGCTTGGAAGCAACCGCGGTGGCTGGCTGGCTTGTAAACACTGGCCAGAAGTGGACGCGTCTCAGACGGAACGAATAGTGTTGGTCGAGTTTTTTAGCCCTAATCGAGGCAAAATTTTTGGGATAAAATGTATCGCTAGTCAGATTTATCGTTATTCGATGCCATCGCTGTTCGAGGGTCCACTGTTGTGTTAATAGATTTTATGTTTAGACAAATCGATTGGAGCAGTCTGACAAATCTTCAGTCTAGCGACTTTCATGATAATATTCAGGAGTGTTTTTGAGCAGTTTGTAACAGAACCAATTAGACTTGGTTCTTGCTAATAAGGAATCACTAAACAGTTATTTTGAGATTAATGATTATCTTGGGGAAAGTAATCACAAATCACTCAGTTTCAATATATCATGGAATTACCTTAATAAATACAAGTAAGTCAATGTCCCTGACTTCTGTTTGACCAATTTCATAGGGCTGAGAAATTACCTGGGTGGGTTGAACTGGTGTGATCTGACTGGTCATTATCCTGAAGGTCACGGAGGTGGTGATGGATGCCAGTATGACATTTTTCAAAGCATTATTCAAGCAGCCGAGACTTATGTTCCAAATAGGGAAATTAGGTCAAACAAAAAAGACCCTAAATGGATAAACAACAGATTAAAACATCTCAGTGGGTACAAAGGAGGAATTTACAGGTAAATCAGATGGGTAGAGGAGCACATAAGAAATCAATATATTCAGTTAAGGAAAATAAAAAATGGAAAAAGATACCATAAGAGATTATGAAGTTAAAGTCGCAAAGGATTCGAGGAGTAACCCAAAAGGTTTCTTTTAGGTATATAGGAGTGCGAAGGACAAGTATATAGGAGTGCGAAGGACAAGTATATAGGAGTGCGAAGGACAAGTATATAGGAGTGCGAAGGACAAGTATATAGGAGTGCGAAGGACAAGTATATAGGAGTGCGAAGGACAAGAAGGCCACAAAACTTGCCACTGAGAGTGACAAAAACATGTACTCAGTTTTTAAAACTTATTTCCTCTCAGGTTTTATGAAAGAAGATACCAAAGAAATTCCAGAAATAAAAAAAATATGTAGGCGAGGACAAAAATAAATTGTGCTCGATCCATGTCATTACTGTCAAAGCTTTCAGACACATAGATTAAAACCTAAAAAGTCGTCGGGCCCTGATGAACTGATCTCAAGCGTTGTAAAGGAATGCAAGTAAGAACTTAGCAAACCATTGGTTAGTCTTTTCAATATATCACTACAAACTGGTATGAGGAAATGGTATGGTGATACCGACAAGATGTGGAAAAAACACTTATGTACAGTTCAGGACATTTATTAAAGGAAACGTTTCGCCACGAGTGGCTTCTTCAGTCCTAATACAGAGAAAACTAAGAAAACACATATATATATAGTGGCGGGAGTCAGGTGAGGTGATGCGTGGGTAGAGGTGGTAGTAGTAGTAGTAGTAGTAGTAATGGAACTAAGGAGGTGAGGCAAGAAGAGAGGGACCTGCTGGCATCAAGTAACACCAGTTCCCAGGATGGGTAATATCCTCTTGCTTAGTAATTTTGAAATACTGTAACTACCGGATTTTTGCTTTATAGTGTTACTGACAGAAATTAGTGCAGCTTCAATGCATTTTCTCCGTCTTAAGTCGTCTTCTTTAATAACTAGTTTAGCTTCATTGAATTTCATGAGGTGTCTAACATCGTCTCTATGTTGAACACATGCGTTTTTGCGGTCATCATTTCTGCAAGCATTTTTGTGTTCTGGCTGTTTCCCCTACATATACTTTGTCACACCCCCCACATGGTATAGTGTAGATTCCTGCACTTGTCCCAGAATCATGTTTGGGGTTTTTGTATCAGGTTCCTAATAGTAGTTGAAGAGCTGGTAGATATTTTAGCCAGTTTTCTATCAAACATTTTTGAAACATTAGTGGCAACGTTGCTGACCGGTAAAACGATGTAACTTGGAGGCTTTTCTTCAATTTGATGGGTGTTGGTCTTGCTGAGGATACGTGTTGCACGTTTCCTGCAGTCACGTATGAAGTGTAGGGAAAGTGTAGTGAAAATAAAAGAGTTGGGGATGTATGACATTCTTCTTCGAGAACTGCGGACTGGAAATTCTGTAGGCTCTCAGAAAGAAGCCAATAACTACCCCTCTTTTAGTTCTTGTGTCATGGTGAGAGAAGAAATGTAGAAGATCATTCTTGTAGGTAGGCTTCCGGTAGACTTTAAAAGAAAGTTTGCTTTCCCCTGTGCGTAAGAGAACGTCGAGAAAAGGTAATTGGTTGTCCTTCTCCTCCTCTAGAGTAAATTTAATAGTAGGTTCCAGAGTGTTGATGGTGTTGAGGATGCCCTGTACGTCAAGATTTTTTGGGTACAATGACCAAATATCATCTACGTATCGCATCCAAGTAACAGAACGAGGGATGTTACTGAGGATCCTTCTTGATTCCAGGTCCTCCATATATAAATTGGCAAGAACTGCACTAAGGGGGGATCCCATAGCTAGTCCGAAGAGTTGTTTGTACTTCTTGTCCTCGAACCTAAAACAGTTATAACGAACACAAAGTTCGACAAGGCTCACAAAGTCTTGGCGGGGTACAGGTAACTCTGTATCATCTTTAATCACCCTGCGAAGAAGATCAGTGGCTTGATCAACTGGGACATTGGTGAATAAGGCAGTCACGTCAAAACTTGCAAGCTTCTTATCACTCATGTCGAGATCCCTGATACGGTTAAGGAGGTCACCCGAATGCTTTAGATGAGCCTGACTGATTGTACCCAGGAGCTTTGACAAATATAGGATAGCAGAACACAAAAATGCTTGCAGAAATGATGACCGCAAAAACGCATGTGTTCAACATAGAGACGATGTTGGACACCTCATGAAATTCAATGAAGCTAAACTAGTTATTAAAGAAGACGACTTAAGACGGAGAAAATGCATTGAAGCTGCACTAATTTCTGTCAGTAACACTATAAAGCAAAAATCCGGTAGTTACAGTATTTCAAAATTACTAAGCAAGAGGATATTACCCATCCTGGGAACTGGTGTTACTTGATGCCAGCAGGTCCCTCTGTGAACATTAAAATGGTATGAAATACCGACAGATTGTTAGGTAAGACACATATGCAACAGTTAGGTATCTTTATTTCGAAACGTTTCGCCTACACAGTAGGCTTCTTCAGTCGAGTACAGAAAGGTTGATAGAAGCAGAAGATACTTGAAGACGATGTAATCAGTCCATCACCCTTAAAGTTTTGAGGTGGTCAGTCCCTCAGTCTGGAGAAGAGCATTGTTCCGTTGTCTGAAACAATATGAAGTTGAAGTGACAGAATGGGGCCTTTATATAGTGCCAGGAGGTGAGACGTAGGTTGCTTTGGGAGGGCAGGTCCTTCTCAAACCCAGCCGTTCTCACTAGTAGAGGTTGTCGAAGTGGTCTGTACCAAGATACCCTTGTGTTGCAGTGTCTGACAGAATGAACATTAAAATGGTATGAAATACCGACAGATTGTTAGGTAAGACACATATGCAACAGTTAGGTATCTTTATTTCGAAACGTTTCGCCTACACAGTAGGCTTCTTCAGTCGAGTACAGAAAGGTTGATAGAAGCAGAAGATACTTGAAGACGATGTAATCAGTCCATCACCCTTAAAGATTACATCGTCTTCAAGTATCTTCTGCTTCTATCAACCTTTCTGTACTCGACTGAAGAAGCCTACTGTGTAGGCGAAACGTTTCGAAATAAAGATACCTAACTGTTGCATATGTGTCTTACCTAACAATCTGTCGGTATTTCATACCATTTTAATGTTCATTCTGTCAGACACTGCAACACAAGGGTATCTTGGTACAGACCACTTCGACAACCTCTACTAGTGAGAACGGCTGGGTTTGAGAAGGACCTGCCCTCCCAAAGCAACCTACGTCTCACCTCCTGGCACTATATAAAGGCCCCATTCTGTCACTTCAACTTCATATTGTTTCAGACAACGGAACAATGCTCTTCTCCAGACTGAGGGACTGACCACCTCAAAACTTTAAGGGTGATGGACTGATTACATCGTCTTCAAGTATCTTCTGCTTTATTTATTTTTTTATTTATTTATTTATTTCCAATTTGTGCACACATACAGAGGTACAAAAAAATACAGATAAGAGCAGTATGCCAAAGCCACTTATACTATGCATAGCATTACGGGCTGGCTTAAAATTAACTTAAGATTAACTAAGCAATGATTATTATTATTATTATAATCAAAAGAAGCGCTAAGCCACAAGGACTATACAGCGCCGCTACTAAGCAATGATGAAATCAGTGATAAAACATTAATGTAAACAGATAACTATAAAGCACAAGTGAGTATTACAAAGACAGGTCATATGGTTGCATTCAGTTAGGTAGTGATTCTGTAGGTAGTGTATTTAAAAATAATAAGTTAGATTGGGTTTTAGGTTTAACATTTATGTGATATAATTGTGAGAAACATTTAAGATATACAATTTATAATGTTCAGTTATTCAGTATTTATTTGGTTTTGGGTGAGTAAGTAATCTTTGAGAAGAGACTGAATTTATAAACAGGTTGTGTTTCTTTTATATTTACAGGTAATGAATTCCAGATTTTAGGGCCTTTATGTGCATTGAGTTTTTGCATAGTGTGAGATGGACACGAGAACATCAAAGAGTGATCTGTGCCTTGGTTATGGTCATGTGTTCTGTTGAGGTTGGCAAGAGATGTTTGAGGGGAGGGTTAATATCAGAGTTAAGTGTTCTATGTATGTAATAGGTGCAGTAATAAGTATGGATGTTTTGTATGGTGAGTAGGTTTAGTGTATTGAATATTGGTGGAGTGTGCTGCTGTAGTGAGAATTTGTTATCATTCTAACTGCAGCCTTTTGTTGGGTAATTAGTGGTCTGAGATGGTTAATTGTTGTTGAGCCCATGCACAAATTCCATAGGTGAGATAGGGGTAAATAAGAGAGTGATATAGGGCCAGGAGGGCTGACTGTGGAACATAGTACCGTATCTTCGATAGTATGCCTACAGTCTTGGAAATTTTCTTAGAAATTTGATGTATATGTGTATGAAATTTGAGTCTATTATCAAGGTGGATTCCTAAGAATTTTCCCTCTGTTAGTTTGTGATAGGTGATCCATTTATCATTATGTTAAGAGGGACATCTGTAGCTCTGTTACCAACTGAATGAAGTAGGTTTTGTCAATGTTTAGTGTAAGTTTGTTAGTCCTCATCCAGGTAGATATTTTCTGTAATTCGGTATTTACAGTATTGGCTAGCGTGACTGGGCTCGGGTGAGAGAAGACGTATGTAGTGTCATCTGCAAATAGTGTTGGTTTGAGTAATTGCGAAGCATTTGGAAGGTCATTTATGTATAGGAGAAAGAGAAGAGGGCCAAGGACACTTCCCTGTGGGACACCAACTGTAATTGGTTGTGCAGAAGAGTTTGCCCCATTTGCGTACACATATTGGCTTCTGTTGCTGAGGTAAGACTTGAGGTAGTTGAGGGAGTGCCCTCTTATACCATAGTGACAATTTTACGTGGAGCAAGTCATGGTCAACTTATCAAAAGCTTTACGTAAGTCAATGAAGATCCCAGTGGACTTCTTTTTTCTCTATTGCAGTGTATATATGTTCTAGCATGTGTATAATAGCATCATTAGTATTTTTATTAGGCCTGAATCCAAATTGGCAGGGGTTGAGTATGTTTTGGGAGATAAGGTAGGAGTAGATTCGTTTATGAATTAATTTTTCGAAGATTTTTGAGAGAGGGTGTAAGTTGATATTGGCCTATAGTTATTCAACTCTGTTTGGTCTCCTCCTTTGTGGATCGGGGTGACCCTTGCTATTTGAGTACTGTAGGGAAGGTGGAGGATTCAATGGATTTGTTAAAGAGTGTTGCAATGATTGGTGATAGCACTTGTGACACTTTTTGTATATAAGGGGTGGTAAGGTATTTAAAATCTCCTGCCTTGTTTTTAGTGCGTTGATAATAAGGGAGACTTCGTATGGTTAGTCGGAGCTAGGAACAGTGTGTTCGGGTAGTTGCCGTGAGGTAGTCATTTGGTGGGTATCTGAGCTTGGGATTTTATTGGCAAGGTTTTGTCCTATAGTGGAGAAGAAATCATTGAGTCTGTTTGCTGTTTCTGTTGGTGGGATTTGGGGTTCATCTGTTTTTGCTAATTTTATTTCGCTATTTGTGATATCTTTTTTGTTCCCAGAATTTCTGATAGGGTTTTCCAGGTCTTTTTTATATCACCTCGTAAGTTGGATAATCTGTTCTCATAATACAATTTTTTTGCCTTCTTATCAGGCTGGTTTAGGATTGACGAGTAACGTTTTGTTTGGTCTCTGGTTATGTGACCCATTCTGTACTGTTTTTCATATTGGTGTTTTGTATTTATGGATTTGAGAATGCTGGGTGTTAGCCAGGGACTGTTCAGTCTCTTTGCTGTCATCTGTTTAGTTTTTTTGGGGCAGTGCTTGTTATAGAGGTATTGGGTTTTTTTTAGAAAATTATTTAATACATTCGTCAATATCTGTATAGGTTTCTAGCTCAGTGTGCCAATCAATGTTTGCTATTGCTGTTGTGAAGTTATTAATGGCTGCCTCATTGTGAAGTCTGAAGGTGACTTTAGTAGTGTCTTGGGGTAGTTTACCAAAGTTTGTTATATGAGGAAAGTAGGGTAGTGGTCTGTGGTATTATCTGTAATTATGCCTGATTTTTAAAGGGGATATGGTGTTGGTCCAGATGTGGTCAAGTAGGGAAACCACTAGTCTCTGTAACTCTTGTAGGTTTAGTTACTGTTGGTAGTAACATACAGTTACTCATTGTGTTTGTGATTCAGTAACGTGTGGGTCCTGGTCTTGCAGGAGATTTATATTGAAGTCACCTGAGAGTAGTAAGTGATCTTTGTTCATGCGTGCATCAGTTATCATACTTCCTAGATTTTGACTAAATTGGCTAAATGTTTGACTGTGGAACTCTGTAGATGTTTATCAATGTGAGAGGTTTTTTGTAGGTACTTTGATTTGAATTTAGCTATTATATATTCCCCATGTTCATCCCTTGTGCAAGTATTAGTGATACATTCTAGTTGGTCTGAGTAGTATATGGCTGTGCCACCCCCTTGTTGATCTGGCCTACAGTTGTGTATGGCTGTGTAACCAGGAATGGCATAGACATCTGTACTATCAGGCTTTAGCCAGGTTTCAGTTAGTGTAATGATGGACATATTGGCATGTAAGGAATTTAGTAATGCTATGAGGTCATCGTAAGCTTGCTTAAAGATCTGATATTGTAGTTAAATATAGTTATGTTGTTGTTGGCACTGAGAAGTGCTTTGATTGTTCTGCAGTGTAGTAATTACAGTTACTGTTTGATTCATTAAGTCATTAAATAAGAGGTTGGTATCAGGATCAATGCTTGTAATCATAAGATTTGTAGTGAATCTATAGTTTGAATTAAGTATAAAACAAAGTAAATAGTCTTAAGCTAAAAAATAGCACCTGGATTATTTAACAAATGTAAAATAATGAGCTAAGGGACTAATACAAATAAAGTGATGATCAAATAGTGGAGCTTGGGAGTATGATAGTAGGTAGTACTATAAAGGTAATTTTTTAAAGTTAGAATTATAGTATAAAATTATAATATAAAAGGGACTAATATAGGTTGTGGTGACCAATAAAGTGGTAATCAAAAAAATGAGCTTTGGAATATAATGGCAAAAATGTGAACTTATTCTACTTTAGCACCTAAGAATAGCACCTTGATTATTTTAACAATTGTGAATATATAAACTAGGATAGTTATATAAAGCTAAAATAAAGGAGAAAACATATAAGGGACTAAAATTAAGTAATGGTAAGCAAAGTTAAATGGGCAGATGGTAGGAATTATAATATAAACTTATAATATAAAAATACAATTTGAAATGGTACTTGCAATTGCACTAGAGTCTGGTAAAGGTTGTTGACAAGATCAAGATTATACCTAGATTTAAATTGACAAAATAAAATTCACAATTAAAGTACCAAAAGAATAATAGTAAAAAAATAACAATGGTAATGTCTTGATTATAATATGATAGTAAGAGGGTAGACAGGTACACAGGTACAAGGGATAATATAAAGGTTGGGGTTGAATATAAAAACTTGAAAATTTGGCTACAAAATGTTATGAGAAGTATAAAATAATGTTTAATGTACAAAATTAAAATTGACTGGTAGTAAATATGGTGTTTAATAAAATTTTAGTAAGTAATAATGATTACAAAAAAGTGAAAAAGTAATGTTTATTTCATTCAATATTGCACTGGTAGTTATACTTGAGGTTATATGGCAGTACAAGGTAATTAAGAGTAATCTAGGATAGTAAATGTGGTATTAAAACAGGTAAAGGTAATTAGACAAGTAATGGTTATTAAATGTCAAAATTGTTAAGAGTAAATTGAAATTTTAGTAAAAAAGATATTTATTAATTTTAGTAAGTAATATCAATTGATAGTATTTAAAAAAAAATATGAGGTAGTAATATGGACAGAGAAAGTATCAATTCAGCTAATGTTAGCGAACAATAGTAAATAACAAAATCACATAAGGTGACCTATGCTTACTAGTAAAATCACAAAATGGTAGTTGATTATTTAATTACTAAGAGATTGTACAATGAAATTTGAACAATAATGGAGCAAAACGTACACTACACTACGTAGGCTTTTTAGTTGGACATTGTTTAGTTATTCTCTGTAAGATTGGTATCCCTGAGAAATCGTGATAGATCATTCTCGTTCGTGATTGTGTACAGTTGACCTACATTTGTTTTCCTAACTAGAATTTTCCCATCCCGTGTGAAGCATTGGTGTATTGTGTCATTATTCTCTCGCTTAAGTTTTCTGACTCTATACAGGAGGTTTTGACGTTTTTTGGTAAGACAACTCGTTTATATATCCTCTTTCTTTACTTTAATAGATGTAATAATTAAGTCTTTTTTTTCTGTCATGTGAGTGGGAAACTAAGCATAACACTTTTTCTACCATGGGATCCTAGTAACCTGGCTTCTTTTATTTCTGACTCTGGTACAATAACACTTGTTTGGTCCTTTATGATCTGCAGAGTAATTTCTTTACTGTTTGTTTGGTTCATATCACTGGGAAAAAGTGGACTGTTAACTATTACTGCGTCCGATAGTTTATCTTGTTCAGTTTTATCTTCTTGGAGAGCAAAGTAGTCACTGAACTGGTTATCTAAGTTGCTCTTCCATTCTTTTACTGCTTCTTCAACCTTTGTATTAAGAGATATTATTTGTTGGGTATGGCTATCTATGACTGTCTGGATGGTCTTGTCGCAGTTAGTCGTTCCTGGTGTTGAAAACTTTTGTTCCAGACTGAGGATTTTGTTTTCGAGTTGTGTCATCCTGGTGTCTTGTTTTGCTAGCGTCTCTCGAAGATTCATATTTTCAATAACTAAGTTGGAGATGCATGACTTTAGGGTATCTGGATCGTTGGTCATACCTGAGAGACTACTTGGTAGGTTGAATCCGGGGAAGAGAGGGGAGGATGGGCTGGTGGCAGCCATGTTTGTTGTTATTGTTGTGGTGTGGCCTTGAGTGGTGGTGAGTGGGGTGGTTGCTGGGCCGGCGCCCCTGACTACATTTGTTAATAGTTATTTTTGGGTTTTTTCTTGCGGCCTTGGGCTGTTTTCCTCTAGATTGCCCCTAAAAATTCTACGGAAGTTGTATTAAAAAAATTTGTATATACAAAGCTTGGGGTTATTTGTTCGGCTGGCAGGGGGGTTTTTAGGTTTAGTTTCATCCCCTTTTGATCTTATTTTTTCATTTGTAGGTTTCACTTTTGGTAACTTTGGTCATTGGGGTCTCTTGGTATCATTTTTCTTGTAATATCTCATGGGAGCATTGTAGCTCGGGTATTGGGGAGAAAAAGAGTTTGGGAAGTCGCTGCCGCTCCCTGAGAGGGAACCAACCTTTCTGTATCGACTGAAGAACCTACTGTTACAAACTTTTCAAATAAAATACCTAATTTGCTATGTGTCTTACCTAACAAGCAGGTCCTTCTTCCTACCTCCTTATCCATTACTACTACTCCCAAACAAATACCCACCTCACCCACGCGCACCTCACCTGACCCCCCACTATTATTTTTTTCTTAGCTCTGTATTAGGCAAAGAAAAGGCCATCGTCGAAACTTTTCCCTTTAAAAAATGCCCCTAAACTGAACATAAGTGTCTTTTTCCACCAAACGGTATAGTCCGAAAATGGAAAATTGAAAATGAATTTATTTAAAAAAAACCGAAGGGGGTCCTTAGCTTTCAAATATCCATTAGCCAAACCCTCCTTTTGGGAAAATTGGGGGTTTTTAAAAATTTGTCGATCTATTCAAAGCCCCCTTGAAAGAGTAAATCTACCAATGAGTTCAGCACGTTTTACAAAGGGGGCATTCCTGCCTTAGAATTCCCAACCCTTTTCAAAAAGGGTTTTTATGGTATTATAATGAATATAAATGATTCCACATCGTGATTGTTGATAAATAGACACAAAAATGGGAGAATTTTTTTTCCGGGATGGGGGCGTGGTTAAGATGGGAAAACAAGAGTTTACATAAATGGGGAAAAATCATAGTAGGGGAAGGGGCCAAGCGATGATTTCCGGGGGCCCCTTTTGGGTTTTTTTGTTGTTTCAGATACATAAAGACGATAGGGGAAAAAATAGCGACGTAAGTAAGTTGGGAATGACACCAAATAGACGACAGATTAATTTTTACAGACATTACATATACAAGAAATTTAAAACATAGGGGAGAAACTTACCCCATGATTAATGGGCGTAAAATGGCGATGCACTTTAATTATAGAAAAACAAAGTACTAACCAAAAAAGAAAAAAAACCATGGTCTTTAAACTAAATGATTAAATCTTAATCATTCTGAAGCGAAAAAAAATTTTCAAATTTTGGGTTTGCAGTCTTTAAAACAAGACAAAAAAGGCATAAGTGAATGGTTTTTTTGGGTTTTTCATCAAAAAATATAAATAAAGACTCCCCCAGGTGTTCAACTCTATATATCGTGGCTACCTTAATTTTAATTTTACTACAAGTTCTAGTCACTTATTATGGGAAAGGGCTTTTTCTTTTGGGCTAAATAAAAATTTATAAGGTTTAAAAGAGGTGGAAATCATTCATGATCATATACCACATTTAAAAAAGAGGGTTTAAAAAAGGATAAAAAAAGCAAAGAACTATAAATTTAAAATGGGGAAATATTAAAAACAATCCCAAAAAACATGTAAAGGCATAGGAATATAGAACAAAGGTTTGACAAAAAATTTGGTTCTCAAAATAACTCTGGAACCTTACTGGCAAAAAATAAAAAATTCTCTATTTTTTTAAAAATTATTTTCCCCTCTTTTTTTTTATACAAGAAACCTAATGATTCTCGGTACCCCGGGGAATGCGAGCTGATTATTTGGGGGCGTGACTCACGACTAACCTTGCTGTTGGGGGCAGTCAATTAGGGACATGGGGTTGGGCCTTCGCATGATATAAGAGTAGGGGAAAAGAGGATTTCTTTCCTGGGATGGGGTGGGGATATCTTAGCCGACTTGACATCATCATGAAAGGGAATGGGGGGGTGGGAAAAAGAATGGGTTCCCAGAGCAAATTTGGGGTTTTTTGTTGGGTGAAAACACTTTAA
>NC_069485.1:16758197-16803582 GCF_026875155.1 Cherax quadricarinatus
AAATCCCCAAAAGGTTTCCCACCCCTTCCAAAAATTATCTCTATTGTGCCCTATACCTCTAATCAGGTCCTACCCCTAGCGCCAACATTTTTCCCTCCGCACTGAGACGAAATAGGATTGCTCCATTCCTCCATGATGTACCCAGACGGCTAAAAAATTCCCTTTTCTCCCACCCCCGGGAAAAAACAACTCCTGCCCCCTTTTTTCCTATCCTTCAAACGAATGCCCTATCCGGCCCTAATCTGATATCCCCCAACAAAAATGTTTTTCCTTCCTTGGCGGTCTCCGTAGTATGCTCCGGTATCGCCCTCAAATTCGCCGGGTTTTATTTCACCATTTTGTAGAATTCGTCGACTTTTCTCGTGGTCTTCGGGGGGGTTTTTGGGAGTCCACCACTTGCCAATGTCCTTGGGCTCGTTGGGGAAAATTCCCATAGAACACTCAATTCGTGGGGTACACCGAGAAGGGTTTGGAAGTTTCCACGGCAGTCTTCTGGTTTCTCGTTTTTCTCCCTCTCCAACCTTTTTTCTTATTTCTTCAGCTTTTTTCCATGTTGCCCGACCACTGCCCAAGCCCCCCTTTTAAACCTGGGGGACTCCAACAGGGGATTACAAAAATCCTCTTTTTCCCCTCCTCCTTTAATCCCCCGTATCCCATTTAGAAAAACTCTGGTTCTTCTCTCGCTGCGGAAAGCTGTCAAGGGGGGGCTCCTGGTTCAGTTCACAGGAGCACACAAAAACGGGGTCTTCACAGAGCTAAGTAAAAACGTCACCACTGAAGCTAGTACACGTCCCACTGAAAGTTTAAGACAGTCACCACTGACAAATAAGTCCCATGACTAAGTACCACGCAGTATCTCACTGGCCAATCCTGGATAGATCTTTAATTTTTTAGCAGGCCCCTTTAAAACCCGGGGGAGTGGGTGACCTTACTGTTAGTAAAGGCCAAATTGTCAAAGTCCACACTTGGATCCACTTCGAGGAACAGGTGAAACAAGCTTTTATGCCACAAGACGGGCAAAAAAAGCAGAACTTAAATTGGCTGTACCCCCTTTCCCGAACTCACTCCATTTTGAATCATATTACCCAGGGGTATCGAGGTTTGGAAAAACATTTTGTACAGCTAATGATGTAAACGAGATAAAATCAGTTTTCAAATGAAAAGCTGGGCCCCCCAAGAGGGGTTCAACTTCATCCAATTTCCTAATTGTATGTCTCATAACAATAGAAATGCTTTCAAATGAGCTGATGTAGGTAACAGCTCTTAGCTTGCCAATAAAGTTAGGAATCCTTTACCTGTAAATAGAACATAAGAACATAAGAAAGGAGGAACACTGCAGCAGGCCTGTTGGCCCATACTAGGCAGGTCCTTTACAATTCATCCCACTAACAAAACATTTGCCCAACCCAATTTTCAATGCTACCCAAGAAATAAGCTCTGATGTGCAAGTCCCACTCAAATCCAACGCCTCCCACTCATGTATTTATCCAACCTAAATTTGAAACTACCCAAAGTCCTAGCCTCAATAACCCAACTAGGTAGACTGTTCCTCTCATCAACTACCCTATTTCCAAACCAATACTTTCCTATGTCCATTCTAAATCTAAACTTGTCTAATTTAAATCCATTACTGCAGGTTCTCTCTTGGAGAGACATCCTCAAGACCTTATTAATATCCCCTTTATTAATACCCATCTTCCACTTATACACTTCGATCATGTCTCCCCTCATTCTTCGTCATAGCCTGTCAATAAAGCTAGGGATCCTTAACCTAACCTTGTCAAACCCTGTGTAAAAAAAAGAAAGAGAGAGATAATGTTAGATATATACGGACTCCATGATGAAAGGTGGAGTGATCTGAGTCCCTTAGCGAGTCCTAGACAGGTGGTGACCTGGACTCCCTCACTTTGAGGGGCGGCAGATGGTCGATGAAGAGGTATTATGTGTGAGGGGAAACTTGAGGGGTGAAGGGAAGGTAGGAGGAACGGCGAAGGCGACGACGGATGAGGCGACAATGCAGCAGGCGGTAGGGTGGACAGTGGGGTGGGCCCTCGAGCGGGTGGGCAGTGGGGCGGGCCAGCGGACTGGCGAGCAGTGGGACGGGTCAGCGGACGGGCGAGCAGTGGGACGGATCAGCGGACGGGCGAGCAATGGAGCGAGCCAGCGGACGGGCGACCAGTGGAGCGGGCCAGCGGACGGGCGAGCAGTGGGACGGGCCAGCGGACGGGCGAGCAGTGGAGCGGGCCAGCGGACGGGCGAGCAGTGGAGCGGGCCAGCGGACGGGCGAGCAGTAGAGCGGGCCAGCGGACTGGCGAGCAGTGGGACGGGCCAGCGGACGGGCGAGCAGTGGGACGGGTCAGCGGACGGGCGAGCAGTTGGACGGGCCAGCGGACGGGCGAGCAGTGGGACGGATCAGCGGACGGGCGAGCAGTGGAGCGGGCAAGCGGACGGGCGAGCAGTGGGACGGGCCAGCGGACGGGCGAGCAGTGGAGCGGGCCAGCGGACGGGCGAGCAGTGGAGGGGGCCAGCGGATGGGCGAGCAGTGGAGCGGGCCAGCGGACGGGCGAGCAGTGGGACGGGCCAGCGGACGGGCGAGCAGTGGAGTGGGCCAGCGGACGGGCGAGCAGTGGATCAGGCCAGCGGACGAGCGAGCGGTGGAGCGGGCCAGCGGACGGGCGAGCAGTGGAGCGGGCCAGCGGACGGGCGAGCAGTGGGACGGATCAGCGGACGGCTAGCAGTGGGACGGATCAGCGGACGGGCGAGCAGTGGAGCGGGCAAGCGGACGGGCGAGCAGTGGGAGGGCCAGCGGACGGCGAGCAGTGGAGCGGGCCAGCGGACGGGCGAGCAGTGGAGGGGGCCAGCGGATGGGCGAGCAGTGGAGCGGGCCAGCGGACGGGCGAGCAGTGGGACGGGCCAGCGGACGGGCGAGCAGTGGAGTGGGCCAGCGGACGGGCGAGCAGTGGATCAGGCCAGCGGACGAGCGAGCGGTGGAGCGGGCCAGCGGACGGGCGAGCAGTGGAGCGGGCCAGCGGACGGGCGAGCAGTGGAAAGGGCCAGCGGATGGGCGAGCAGTGGAGCGGGCCAGCGGACGGGCGAGCAGAGGGACGGGCCAGCGGACGGGCGAGCAGAGGGACGGATCAGCGGACGGGCGAGCAGTGAAGCGGGCCAGCGGACGGGCGAGGAGAGGGACGGATCAGCGGACGGGCGAGAAAAGGAGCGGGCCAGCGGACGGGCGAGCAGTGGGACGGGCCAGCTGGACATGTAATTGAGACAAAAATATTCATTCACAGTCATTCAAGCATGGCTGGGGAGGTACCGATCACACATGTGGATCCGTGACAAAAAAAAAAAAAGAAAATACTATTCACTTCAAAATTCACCGGTCGGCGGTGCATGCTGAGGGTATAATGTATCATGTCACCGCTGGGTGACAACGATCAGACATAAAATATATATTAATTTCATACAGGGCAATCTGTATTATACTGGTACAGGTATATTGGGAGGACACCACTGGCAGAGGCACCCTGTTTTTTTTCTTTATTATTATTCTATATCATTCTTATTGATATCCTCTGATAACCTTCCAGCTTCACACTGTTTCATATTGATATCCTCTGATAACCTTCCAGCTTCACACTGTTTCATATTGATAACCTCTGATAACCTTCCAGCTTCCACACTGTTTCATATTGATAACCTCTGATAACCTTCCAGCTTCACACTGTTTCATATTGAATAACCTCTGATAACCTTCCAGCTTCACACTGTTTCATATTAATATCCTCTGATAACCTTCCAGCTTCACACTGTTTCATATTGATAACCTCTGATAACCTTCCAGCTTCACACTGTTTCATATTGATAACCTCTGATAACCTTCCAGCTTCACACTGTTTCATATTAATATCCTCTGATAACCTTCCAGCTTCACACTGTTTCATATTAATATCCTCTGATAACCTTCCAGCTTCACACTGTTTCTTATTGATAACCTCTGATAACCTTCCAGCTTCACACTGTTTCATATTGATATCCTCTGATAACCTTCCAGCTTCACACTGTTTTCTTGTAATATGTTTTCAACGAAATGAAATGATGGCAATAATGTGTTTCGTTTGGCAAAAGTCAGCTTCAACATTGTTTGTTTTGTGGCGGGTAGTTCATATGTCTTACAGTAATGCATTTCAGCAGTACGTTTATCAGAAGATAATGTTGCAGGTTTAAAATTCACTTAATGGTAATGTATTAAAAGGAATTCTTTTGAGAAAATGGTTAAATAATGGCAATTCAGACTTTTGGGTAAACATAAGAACATGAGAAGGGAGGAGCACTCCTACAGGGTCTGCTGGCCCATGATAGGCAGGTCCAATTCTCACCAACCGACACTGATTCACCTATTTTTAAAGCTATCCAAGGTTTTCGCTTCATTGACGATACTCGGCAGTTTGTTCCACTCATCTACAACTCAATTACCAAACCAGTGCTTTCCTAAAGCTATTTTAAATTTAAAATTTTCCAACTTGAGCCCATAGCTGGGAATCCTGTCTTGGTTAGAGGTTTTAAGCACGTTGTTTATATCCCCTTTATTTAAACACCTCAATCATACCCCGTCCCCTAATTTTACACTTTTCCAGAGAGTGTTGATTCCATGCCTATAGTCTCATAGCAGAAAGATTTTCTCATACTGATATCAACTTTGTAATTCTTTTCTATATATTTTTCAGCGCATTTATGCATATTCTGTATAACTGTGACCAGAACTGTGCAACATAATCTAAATAAGGCCTTACCAAGGATATAAAAGTTAAAGTATAACCTGAAGACTTGTTTTTTATATTTTAAACAAACCAAGAATTTTGTAAGATTTATTGCGAAATATTGTGCACTGTTGTCTTGGCTTTAGATTACTGACAACCAGAACTCCTAATTCTTTTTCGAATTTAGGTTAATTGAGATCTACAATATTCTGTTTTTATGCGCAGAGGTCGAAGTGGCATCTGTCATTTCTCCAATCACTGCACCAAACTGTCCAAATCTCGTGGGTGCACTCTAGTGTCCTCATCAGAATTAAACTGACCAGCCTACTTTAGTGTCTTCGGTAAATTTGCTTATTTTGCAATCTATTCCTTTGTCTCTTATGTTAATTGTTAAGAACGAAGGACCCAGCACAAGCTGCTGTGGAACACTGATTGTGACACGTCCCAACTCTAATTCATCAAATTTTCATGAAATTTTTCTGTCACCAATCTGTTAATCACGCCCTGATCCATGAAAAAAAAAATCCTCAACTTTTCTCGAGAATTTCCTGTATGATAGTTTATCAAAGGCCTTATTGAAGTCCATAGATAAAATATATACATTAACTTGATCAACCGCCTCAAAATCCTCAAATACAATCACTTCAAATTACTTGAAAAAATTATTAAATTCGAAAGCTAGGAACGTCCCTTTGTAAAACTGCGCTGAGATTCACTGATCAATTTATGTCTTTCACTGTGACTTCAGATTCTCTCAGTAATTACAGATGCCATCAAATTTCACACAATGGAGGTTAGCTTTATTGGTCTTTTAATTCTAAGCAGACGACCCATCTCCGTTGTAGATTGATATTGCATTTGAAATCTTCCAGTTAACTGGCACTATATTAGTTTTCTGTGACATGATAAAAAGACTAGTTAATTTGTAAGGCTTTAATCTACGTATTTATATGAGAACCATGTCACCTGTGACACTGATCATGCATAACTTATTTTTACCCCTGATATGCTTTTATCATTTCTGGAATTTCGCTAGTATCTTCCTGTGTAAAGAGTGAGAGGAAATAAATCTTGAGGTTGTACACATTTCTTTGTCACTGTCACTGAGCTAAACGTGAGCTTATCTTCTCTCTAATCTTACTCCTATATTCCTGAAGCACACCTCTTTGGTTGCTCTTGGATTCGCTTGTGACTTCAGTTTAACAATCCCATTTGATTTTCTTACTCCATTCTTGATATCTCTCTTAACAGAATATATTAATTCTTTAGGTATCCATCCCCACTTTTGATATATGAGTTGTTTTTAAACTATAGTTTATTTTTAGGGTCATATTTACTAAATCTAATCTTCCGAATGGAACATATATTGCTTGGGCAGCTTAAAATATGCTTTAACAAATGTCATTTTGGCATCCATGTCCACCTGCTTGCCGCACTTGTCGGGTTTATCAAGACGGCTCCACCCAGATAATATCTCTGCCCACAAAATCGCCTCACGAGAATCTGGGACCTTGATTTGATTGTAGTTATCAGGGCAATTCCATCTTATTTATTAAATGAGTGATTGTGATCACTTGTCCCAAGCTCATCATTTAGTCGTCATTGGTCACGAGAAGTCGTACCCGTCCCTGAGCTGCTTTGGGGGATATGTATGGAATGTATAGAGCACTATGGTTTGTTTCTGTAGTGTCTTAGAGTCTGAGTTCAAGGTGATGAAGGAAGAGGTTCTACTTCTCAAGGAGGAAAATAAGAAACTGAAAATTTGCCTTGACAGTTTTAAGCATGAATGTGAGGTGATTGGGGTTAGTAAAGGGTAATAGATTACCAGAAGTGAAGAGTAGAACATTGCAAGTGGGTAGACTTTTACAGTGAAGGAAGAAACGTCAAAGTGAGTAAAGTTAAAAGAACAGATTAGATGGCAGCAAATCGCTTCTCTATTCTCAAGGACAACTATACTACAATGGATAAAGAGGATAAAGATACCATTAACTCCTATGTTAATTGGAGCAGGAATATCCATGTGGTCGGTGACTCACAGGTAAAATATATTGACAATGCCTTCTATAACAGAGTAAGGAAGGTGAAACAGGTGTTTCCCAGGAGCTGGTGTTGGTGACATAGTCAACAGATTGGATAATATCATGAAAGCTAATGGAAATAAGCCCATTATTTGCCTCATTTGCTGGTGGAAATGATATTGGAAAAGGCAGGAGACAGGAGCTACTAGATAACATCAGGACTTCTTTAGATTTAATGACTAAGGTAGGGGGGTCCCGATCATATGTAGCATTTTGCCTAGGAGTAAGTGGGCAGTGACTGGATGCTCAGGGCAATTGGTGTAAATTACCGGGTAGAGAGGTACTGCAAATAACTTGCAATATCATTATTAATAACTAGGGCAATTTCTATGACAAACATCAAAGGTGTGCAAGGGATGGGTGCATCTTTCTGGGGCAGAGGTGGCAGCATTAGGCAACTCTGTAGAGGGGGTAAGGCCCCTTGCTGAGCTGTCTAGGGCTTTAAAACTGATAGGATGAAGCTATGTGAGTGTGTGTGGGAAATAAATTGGTTACAGTATGAGGGATGATTCATCAAAAAATTGCCAGGACATTGTTCATCATAAATTTATTAATAAAAGAAACTGAATTGGTCAATAAACAGAGACAATAGAGGGCAGTGAGTGGCTAACACCCATTAAGTTTACTACACTAATAGTAGGAGCATAAGAAATAAGATAGATAAGCTAAGATTAATTGCATATACAGGAAGCATAAATATTATTGCTATAACAGAGACCTGATTCAACCTGATAGAGAAATGCCTTCCGAATGTCACACACAAAGCTATAAATTATTCCACATGAATACGGTCAATAGGAAGTGTGATGGAGTGGCGATGTATGTCAGAAATAATTTAAACTGTTGCATTAGACAAGATATAAGAAGAAACTGTTGCATTAGACAAGATATAAGAAGAAACGACGGACATTGAATGTGTTTGGCTTCAGTTTCTGGAGGGACGTAAAAACTAATCTTTGGAAGTGATTTACAGTCCCCGACACCTTGATAGGTGTGGCGTGCAAACAGTACGTAACCTTCATTCGGCACATGTACACACCCTCATTGAAAGGCTATCTCCCCCAACCAGCGAACCAGTACTAGGGTCGACGATGGGGCCCCGTCGTTCGATCAGTACCCAGGTTCCAGCCAATGAGAAGATGATTTTGGCAATCGCAGAGGTGTTGTGGGTACTACCCGCCTGCCTGCCGTTGTTATTCCCATTCTAGAGCTGGTTGAAGCACGGTCTGCTCTCTAGTGGCTTCTATTCTGCCCTGTAGTGCACTAATACCTATTGTTGTACATAGTGTATATAGTGTACATAATTCTGTTCTTACTTGGTGAAGGATAATATAAGTCAAAAGTTTTTCTGCTGTGCTTATTTTGCTCCCTTTACACCCAGGATAACAGGCCTGTGGACTCCTGGGTTGTAATAATAGGGATCATGGCAAATTTCAATGGGACGAAATTCATAAGGCATCCAGATACAGTGGACCCTCGACTAACGTTATTAATCCGTTCCTGAGAGCTCATCGTTAGTCAGAATAATCGTTAGTCAAGTTAATTTTCCCCATAAGAAATAATGGAAATCAAATTAATCCGTGCAAGACACCCAAAAGTATTGAAAAAAAAAATTAACGCATGAAATATTAATTTTAATACACACAAACTGAAGAAGACATGTACAGTTACATGACACCTACCTTTATTGAAGATCTGGTGATGATTGATGGGATGGGAAGAGGGGAGTGTGTTGATGGTCTTAGTGTTTAGAAGGGGAATCCCCTTCCATTAGGACTTGAGGTGGCAAGTCCTTTTCCGGGGTTACTTCCCTTCTTCTTTTAATGCCACTAGGACCAGCTTGAGAGTCACTGAACCTCTGTCGCACAACATATCTGCCCATAGGGGCCTGTACCTCCCGTTCTTTTATGACATTCCTAAAGTGTTTCACAACATTGTCAGTGTCACCATTAAATACTTGTTCAGGTTTCAGTCCTTCACTGTCTATGTACTCCTTGAATTCCTGCACATAATTTTCAGCTGCTTTTTGGTCCAAACTGGCAGCCTCACCATGCCTTATCACACTATCACAAACCAACCTTTGCTGGCCTTAAATTCACTCACATCACCACTAGTTGCTGGCATTTTTCTAATTAAATCGTCATGCAACTTCCTAGCCTTTTCACATATGATCGCTTGAGAGATGCTATCTCCTGCTATCTGTTTTTAGTTTATCCATACCAATAACACTCTCTCAACATCTTCTATCACTTGCGATCTCAGTTTCGAAAACATAGTTGCACCTTTGGCAAGAACAGCTTCCTTGATTGCCGTTTTCTTGGCCACAATAGTAGCGATGGTTGATTGGGGTTTTGTGTACAGCCTGGCCAGCTCGGAGACATGCACTCCACTTTCATACTTAGCAATGATCTCTTTCTTCATATCCATAGTAATTCTCACCCTTTTTGCTGTAGGGTTGGCACTAGAAGCTTTCTTGGGGCCCATGGTGACTTATTTTGCAGGTGCAATCACTAAAAAGGCTGTGATAATATGAAATGTTCCGATTGTATGCTTGGAAGCAACCGCGGTGGCTGGCTGGCTTGTAAACACTGGCCAGAAGTGGACGCGTCTCAGACGGAACGAATAGTGTTGGTCGAGTTTTTTAGCCCTAATCGAGGCAAAATTTTTGCGATAAAATGTATCGCTAGTCAGATTTATCGTTAATCGATGCCATCGCTGTTCGAGGGTCCACTGTACTAAAATGTTGTGTTAATAGATTTTATGTTTAGACAAATCGATTGGAGCAGTCTGACAAATCTTCAGTCTAGCGACTTTCATGATAATATTCAGGAGTGTTTTTGAGCAGTTTGTAACAGAACCAATTAGACTTGGTTCTTGCTAATAAGGAATCACTAAACAGTTATTTTGAGATTAATGATTATCTTGGGGAAAGTAATCACAAATCACTCAGTTTCAATATATCATGGAATTACCTTAATAAATACAAGTAAATCAATGTCCCTGAATTCTGTTTGACCAATTTCATAGGGCTGAGAAATTACCTGGGTGGGTTGAACTGGTGTGATCTGACTGGTCATTATCCTGAAGGTCACGGAGGTGGTGATGGATGCCAGTATGACATTTTTCAAAGCATTGTTCAAGCAGCCGAGACTTATGTTCCAAATAGGGAAATTAGATCAATGGATAAACAACAGATTAAAACATCTCAGTGAGTACAAAAGAGGAATTTACAGGTAAATCAGATGGGTAGAGGAGCACATAAGAAATCAATATATTCAGTTAAGGAAAATAAAAAATGGAAAAAAATACCATAAGAGATTATGAAGTTAAAGTCGCAAAGGATTCGAGGAGTAACCCAAAAGGTTTCTTTTAGGTATATAGGAGTGCGAAGGACAAGTATATAGGAGTGCGAAGGACAAGTATATAGGAGTGCGAAGGACAAGTATATAGGAGTGCGAAGGACAAGTATATAGGAGTGCGAAGGACAAGTATATAGGAGTGCGAAGGACAAGACAGGCCCACTAAAACTTGCCACTGAGAGTGACAAAAACATGTACTCAGTTTTTAAAACTTATTTCCTCTCAGGTTTTATGAAAGAAGATACCAAAGAAATTCCAGAAATAAAAAAAATATGTAGGCGAGGACAAAAATAAATTGTGCTCGATCCATGTCATTACTGTCAAAGCTTTCAGACACATAGATTAAAACCTAAAAAGTCGTCGGGCCCTGATGAACTGATCTCAAGCGTTGTAAAGGAATGCAAGTAAGAACTTAGCAAACCATTGGTTAGTCTTTTCAATATATCACTACAAACTGGTATAGTGCCAGATAAGTGGAAAATTGCAAATGTAATGCTTATTTACAAAAACCGGAGATGGGTCCTTAGCTTTCAATAATAGTCCAGTTAGCCTAACCTCCATTATGGGAAAACTGGGGGAATTAATAATTGTCGACTCTATTCGAAGCCACCTTGAAAGATGTAAATCTACCAATGAGTCTCAGCACAGTTTTACTAAGGGGCATTCCTGCCTTATGAATTTACCAACCTTTTCTAAAAGGGTATTTGAGTGAGTATATCTGGGTAATGAATATGATATGATAGAGTTCCACATCGGTGATTGTTGTTAGGTAAGACACATATGCAACAGTTAGACATCTTTATTCCGAATAAAGATGTCTAACTGTTGCATATGTGTCTTACCTAACAACCTGTCGGTATTGTATACCATTTTGATGTTCATCGGTGATTGTTGATGAAAGTAGAGGCACACAGAATAGGAGAATTCTTTTTCCTGGATAGAGGCGTGGTTGACAGATAGGAAACAGAGAGTTTACATAAATGGGAAGAAATCATAGTAGGGAAGGGTCACAAGCGATGATTCACAGGGGTTAGTTTTGGGTTCTTTGTTGTTTGCAGTATACATGAACGACACAGATGAGGAGAATAAATAGCGACGTAAGTAAGTTGGTAGATGACACCAGAATAGACCGACAGATTAATTTTTACGAGGACATTACAGTACTACAAGAAGTATACACATAGGAGAGAGAAGCTTACCACAGTGATATAATGGTCGTAGAAATGGCAGATGCACTTTAATATAGAGAAATGCAAAGTACTAAGCCATGAAAAAGAAAATAACCATGGTGCTTTAAACTAAATGATGTAAATCTTAATCATTCTGAAAGCGAAAAAGATTTAGCAATTATGGTTAGCAGTCATTTAAAACTAAGACAACAGTGCATAAGTGAATGGAATTCTTGGTTTCACATCAAAAAGTATAAATAACAGGACTCCTCAGGTTGTTCAACTCTATATATCGGTGGCTAGGTCTTATTTAGATTATACTACAAGTTCTAGTCACTATATTATGGAATGGACTTATGTCTTTTGGGGCATAAGATAAGAATTTATAAGAGTGTCAAAAGAGGTGAGAGTCATCTCATGGATCAATATACCCACATTAAGAAAGAGGTTAAAAGAAGGATAAGAAAAGCTAAAGGAGACTATGAAATTAAAGTGGCAAATGATTGAAAAACAATCCTAAAAGGCATGTAGAAGGCATATAGGAATATAGAACAAAGGTTAGACGAAAATTAGGTTCTCTCAAAACTAACTCTGGACGGCTTACTGGCAAAGAGAATAAAATGTTCTCTATTTTTAATAATTATTTCCTCTCTTTTTTCATACAAGAAGACACTAATGATATCTCGTGCTACCCTAGGAATGCGAGCTGATTATTGGGAACGTGACTCACGACTAACCTTGCTTGTTGGGGACAGTCAGATTAGGTACATGGATTGGGCCTTCTGCATGATGGATAAGAGTAGGAGACAGAGGGTTTACTTTCCTGGGACTGGGATGGAGGATATCGTTAGCCGACTTGACATCATCATGAACGGTAATGGGGTGTGGGAAATGAATGGTTGCCCAGAGCAATTGGTGTTAATTGTTGGCTGGACAAACACTTTAAAGATAATGCAGTACCATTCATTGACAACTGGGACCACTTCTTCGGTAGAAATGACATGTATGCCAGGGATAAGGTTCACGTATCCAATGTAGGTGTGGGTTTTCTCGCTAGTACAGTTGAGGGTGTTGTTAGGATTTTAAACGAGGATTAGTTAGAGGTATGGCTTTAGAAATGGAAAATAATGAGTGTGGAAATATTGGTTTAGACTTGATATTACGAATCTTAATAATAACAGTCATCGAGTAATGATAATAACAGAAACTGTAAAAGTAAAGGTGAATAGGAAAAGGGTGCAGAAAAAAATATTAATGTATTTTTTTGAAAATAATCGAAGTGCCAGAAATCAAATTAATGAATTATGTTTGGTAGTAAGTGCTGGGAACCTTGATATCATTGCAATAACTGAAACATGGTATAATTTAAAGAGTCGAGATATGATTGCTGAGTGTCATATTCAAGGGTTTAAGTTGTTCCATGTAAATAGATATAACGGGAAAGGGGGTGGAGTTGCAATGAATGCACAAGAAAATATAAAATATAAATTGTTGCATAAATACAGGTATAAAAATAGATAGATTAGTAACAGAATCTGTTTGAGTAGAATTTCTAGAAAGTCAAGAAAACCTAATTTTAGGTGTAATATACCGACCTCTAGACATAAAAAACAATAGAGGGAGACTTCTTTGGGACGAACTTGTTAGAGCTTCTAGATACGATAATGTAGTAATAGTTGGGGATTTTATCTTTAGTCAGATTGGCTGGACTTCTTTGACTGATAATCTGGAGTCCAGTGACTTTATGGAAGTAGTTCAGGACTGCTTTATGAATCAATGTTTAGCTGAGCCTACCAGAGGTAATAGTTATCCTGACCAAGTCTTGCTAAATAAAGAAACCCTCGTAAATAACCAGGAGATCACTGAAGAGCTTGGCGTAAGTGATCACAAATTTATTATCTTTAATATTACCTGAGAGTACGAAAATAAGGATAATAAGGTAAAAGACATGGATTTTCGTTCTTCAGATTATAATGAACTTAAGGAACACCTATCTAATCTCGACTGGGGGTATTCTAGCTAATGATTATGTTGACGATGATCTTACTCGCGATAACATGCACAGAGTATACATATTCTCCACAGAGAAATTGAATCAAATGAGAATGATCTTAGATGGATTAATAATAGACTAAAGCATCTATTGACCAATGTGCTCATTTTAAGAGAGAAGTAAAAAAAGGGGATTAGAAAGGCTAACCACGACTTTGAAATTAGAGTTGCTAATAAATCAAAGATTAAACCAAAGGGTTCTTTCAAGTGTACAGGACAATAGTCAGGGAAAAAGTGGAACTGCTGAGAACTAGAGATGGATAGCTGACTGAAAATGAACAGGAAATGTGTTCTCCATTTTATGGTTATTTCTTGTCAATCTTTACACAGGAAGACATAAATGATATCCCTGAAACTTACAATTATTCAGTTCCTGAAGAAAATCAATTAAGAAATATTAGTGTCACAAGGGAAATGGTTATCATACAGGTAGATAAAATGAAGCAAAATAAGTCCCTGGGCTTCCATGAATTATTTGCAAGAGTGCTAAGGTATGCAAATTGGAACTTAGTCGGCCACTAATGAACGTTTCTAATGCATCCATCCAATCTGGTGTTGTGCCAGAGATGTGGAAGATGGTTAATGTAATTCACATATTTAAATCAGGGGATAAGTCCATTCCATAAAATTACCGTCCAATGCGCCTGACGTCTATAGTAGGCAAATTGATGAATTAGACAAACGTGCAATACTTTCGTATCTTTATTGAGGAGACGTTTTGCCCCACAATGGCTTCAGCAGTCCATACATAAAGGAATGCTGAAGAACAGGAGGAGTTTGAGATAATCAGTCCCTTAGCCTTGAGTCGATGCAATCAGTCCGTCAATCTAGAAAAGAACATCATATGCACGAGGAAGTGGCTTATATACTGTAGACAGGTGAGGTAAAGCAGTCGCAGGTGGTATAACAAGAGCATAAGAATGTAGGAATACTGCAGAAGCCTACTGACTCATACAAGGCAGGTCCTCATGAAAACCACCGCTACCCAAAGCTACCCTATAATTTTTTCCCATATGCACGACACTAATCACACCCAGCCCCTCCCACTCGTATATTTCTCCAATCTCTTTTTATAGCTACCTAAGGTCCTAGCCTCTATCACCCTACTCGGAAGATTGTTCCACGCCTCCACAACTCTGTTCGAAAACCAGTACTTACCCATGTCCTTTCTAAATCTAAATTTAGCTAACTTAAATCCGTTATTTCTCGTTCTTACCTGATTCTATATCCTTAGTATTTAATTAATATCCCCTTTGTTAATGCCTATCATCCACTTATACACATCGATGATATCTTCCCTCATTCTACGTCTCTCCAGAGAGTGAAGATTCAAGGCTCCAAGCCTATCTTCATATGGGAGAATCCTTATACAGCAATTAATTTTAGTCATCCTTCTCTGTATGTTCTCCAATAAGTCTATATCCATCCTGTATATATGTTGGTAGAATTACAGACAATATGTAAAGGAAAAGGACACAAGCGCAACTACTGTGATATTTTATTGTGTCAACGTTTCGCTCTACAGGAGCTTTATCAAGCCGTTACAAACATTACATGGACACAGAGGGTGTATATAGGCATAGAGTGAGGTGTAATACTAGTGGTAGTAGAGGTAGTAGTGTTATAAGTTGCAGTAGTAGTGGTAATACAATATGGTAAAACATATATATAAAAGTTATTACACGGGGTAGCATAAAAATAGGTTACACAAATATTTTTATTGGAGGTTGGATTAGAGAAGGCCTATTTCAGTGTTCATCCTCTGGAATGTGCTTGTGTAGTATTAACAGGAGAGACTATGTGATGGCAGGGTTTACTGTTTTCAGGAGGATTCTTGCTAAGACTTCGGAGATGGTGAAGCTTTCTTTGTTTTGAACATCAAAATGGTATACAATACCGACAGATTGGTAGGTAAGACACATAGGCAACAGTTAGGCAACAGTTAGGCAACAGTTCCATAGTTCCTGACTATGAAACTGAACTTCTCCAGGCTGAGGGACTGACAACCTGAAATTCTACGACTTCAAGGGTGATGGACTGATTACATCGACTTCACATCTCTACTGTTCCTGCCTACTTTCTGTATTCGACTGAAGAAGCCTACTGGGTAGGCGAAACGCTTCGGAATAAAGTTGCCTAACTGTTGCCTATGTGTCTTTCTTTGTTTTGTTTAATTATATTAGAAACATCGATTAGTGCTGATTCAAGGCACTTGCGTCTGCGGAAATTAGTTTTTTTGATCACTAATCAGGGCGTCCCTGAATTTCATGAGATGATTGGTGGAATTTCGGTGTTGTACGCAGGCGTTGTTCAAGTTATCTCTCCTACATGCATAAGTGTGTTCATTGAGGCGTGATTCGATGTTCCTTGCTGTTTCACCTACATAAATTCTGTCGCAGCCTCCACAGTGTATACTGTAAACCCCTGCATTGACTGGTTCATGGAGCTTGGATTTTGTCCTGGTTAGATCATTTATTGAAGTGCTGGAAGCGATGACGACTAAGTGTTAGCTTGTGAAAGTACTTGAAAAAAGTTCTAAGCAACCTGACTATTGGGAAGAATTATAAATGTTAGGAGTGGTGTTGGTGCATGGAGAATTTATGATCTGAAGACTGGTTTTCATTCAAGCAGATTGTCCACAACTTCCTGGGAAACAGGCGCTCCCTCGAATATGAAAATATGATCCAAGACCTGATTTCAAGTTTCCAACAACTTGGGTCTAGAATGAGTGTGAAGATGCACTTTTTGCACTCACTTCTTAACTACTATCCCAACAATTGTGTGGACTACAGTGAAGAACAAGGAGAGCGGTTCCATCAGGATATTTGCACCATGGAAACTCGATACCAGGGCAAATGGAATGTCAGCATGATGGCGGATTACTGCTGATAATTGAAACGTAATGGTTTCGATGCACAGCACAAGCAAAAATCCTTCCTTTGATTCAGTATATTGGCTATCCATTAGGAGCATATTTTTTTAATAAAATCATTTGATTTCATTCATGTCGATTTAGAATTCATATGTTTTTAGAACTAACAGAATGCACTTTTCCATGATTAGTTGCCTAATTTTAATATATTAACAATTTATTAAAAATTCACATTTTTTATTATCATTAATTTGTATTTTATTCAAAATCCTTACGTGATAGAGCAAAATGGCTTAAATATTTACAATCAACAGCCGAAGAATGTTTAAGATTGCAATCATGAATAAAAATAAAAATTAAAAACATTCCAAATGCAGACCAATGAAATTAATCCATATAGGGTCATTCTTATTTGACGAAATTTCTCTCTGGGGAATATATATATACCTTGTGCACGTTGAACATTATTAAGAAATAAATGATAAACGCAGATCCGTTCGTTATCGCGAGTATGATCATCTTCAATATAATCATTAGCTAGATTACCCCAGTCGAGATTAGGCAGGTATTCCCTGAGTTCATTATAATCTGCGAGAGTTATTTACGAGAGTTTCGTTATTTGACAAGACTAAGTCTAGTAAATTATTACCTCTGGTAGGCTCAGTTACACATTGTTTCAGAAAGCAGTGCTGAACTACTTCCATAAAGTCACTGGACTCCAGATTACCAGTCAAAGAAGTCCAGTCTATTTGACTAAAGTCAAAATCTCCCAGTATCACTACGTCATCCTGTCTAGAAGCTCTAACAATTTTGTCCCAAAGAAGTCTCTCTCTGTTGTTAGGTAAGACACATATGCAACAGTTAGGTATCTGTGTCTTACCTAACAATCTGTCGGTATTTTATACCATTTTAATGAAGTCTCTCTCTATTGTTATCCAAACCTGAAGGTCGGTTTATTATACATAAAATAAGTTTTTATTGACTTTCTAGAAATTCTACCCACACAGATTCTGTTACTAATCCATCCATTTTTATACCAGTTTTTATTCAGCAATTTATATTTTCTCGTACATACAACGCTACTCCCCACTTCCCCTTCCCGTTATATCTATCTACATGGAACAAATTAAACCCTTGAATATGACACTCAGCAATCATATCCTGACTCTAAATTATACCATGTTTCAGTTATTGAAATGACATCAAAGTTCCCAGCACACGCTACCAAACGCAATTCATTAATTTTATTTCTGGTACTTAGACTATTAGCATAAAATACATTAATGTGTGTATGTAAATACATTAATATGTAAATATTCAGCTTATCTTTTACACAAATTCTGCTATTATCATTACCCAGTGATACTCTATGACTGATGTTATTAAGATTCATAACATCAAAGGCAATGGCAATATTTCCACACTCATCACTCACTATTCCTAAAACCATCCGACTTACGACCGAGCTTGGTACCGACCGACTGGTCGTGAGTCAAAATGGACGCAAGTCGAACCTTAGAAAAGGGGGAGGGGGGAGGGGGAGCACTCTTCTTTATAAACATACTGAGATTTGTTTGAATTTTCCTTTTCTTCTTTTCTTCATAAATTTCTCTGTATTTACGCATCACTCAGGCAGCATCACCTTCAGTGATGCTGCCTGAGTGATGTGAGAGTTCTCCCGTGATGGTGCATTGCCGTGAGTAGCGGCCAACCGTCGTACGGTGGTATGCATCGGCCCGCCCAGCCCTGCTGCCATACGTACGGTCGTATGTACGAATGGTCGTATGTCGTATGTCGTAAGTCGGATGGTACTTTATTCCTAATTTAAAGCCCTAAAAACACCCTCTACTGAACTAGCGAGAAAACCCACACCTACCCTGAATCCATTTTTGAGGGTTCTCTCTTACAGGGATATCCTCAGGACTTTATTTATATCTCTTTTGTTAATACCCATCTTCCTCTTATACACTTCAGTTATGTCTCTCATTCTTTGTCTTTATACGGATGATTTCTTTTGCTGTGTATTAATTTTGCCCTTCTTCTCTTAATGTTTTCTAACGAATTTTTATCCATTCTGTAATATGGACACCAGAACTGAGCTACATAGTCTGAGGCCTTACTAATGATGTGTAGAGCTGTATAACTAATGGACTTTTGTTGCCTTATTATATATGCTTAGGCATTGCTGTCTTTTCACATTTTGTATGGCTAAGTTCTACATTAATTAGTTTGTATGCGCTAGGGTTATGGATATTCCAGAGCTTCAGAAATTTGCATTTATCTATATTGAATTGTATCTGCTACTTTTCTGAATACGACGTGAATTTGTCTAAAAACTCCTAAAGTTCAGTGACATCTTTCCCTGAATCATTTATCTTATCTATCGTCGTGTCATCAGGGAATTTAGTCACTAGTAATTCCCTCGTCAAGGTCATTGGTATATACAGTAGACCGTCATTTAGCACGAGTTTATTTGAGTTTATTTATTTGGCACAGAGGGTCCGTCGTCTTATCCATAAAGACGATTACCATCGACCAATGATCTTGAGCAGTCTCCCAGCAGATGAAGATGATTGGGTAACACCAGAACCCTTCTATGTTTTCTGAGAAAATCATCGCCCCCAATTAGGGAGACATCTTGTATAACATTCTACTGTTAAAATTATGCTACATTTACTATGGCGGGACACCACCTTGTAAGAAGCTGATGTGTCAAGTAAATCTTTATAAACTGGTCAGAAAATTATTGCCTTCATTGTCGTTTAAATATCCATTGTGCAATCGGAAAAAAAAAGCAATTTCAACTTGTATATTTACTGCCAATTCAGAGTCATGTACTTCTATATCTGTTATATCTATGTGACTCTGATGGGTTAGTATTATACCCCTTCATGAATATCTTATTATTCCACATACACTTTTTAAATTACACCAAAGTGGTTGTGTCACTTACCTTTTATATCCTACCTCTCTCCCCCCTCCCACCCTTTTCCAATATTTCTATCCTTACCCATCCTTCTTCCTTACCCATCTTACCAAAGCTCTGGTCATAAGAAGAAGAAGGGAATAGCACGACTGAAGAATTGTTGCACAATTTTATGTAACACGTCATATGTGAATTTAACACAGTTCAGTTTGGGGGAAGGAAAAGAAAAACTTTCCTTTCCTCAAGCGGCCGCCTTTTTGTGGTTCACCTGGGGAGACCTCCCACCGTCCCCCCCCCCTCCCCGACACCACCCCACCATCACTTGACTGACTTACTGAATCACTTGACTGACTTACTGAATCACTTGACTGACTTACTGAATCACTTGACTGACTTACTGAATCACTTGACTGACTTACTGAATCACTTGACTGACTTACTGAATCACTTGACTGACTTACTGAATCACTTGACTGACTTACTGAATCACTTGATTGACTTACTGAATCACTTGACTGACTTACTGAATCACTTGACTGACTTACTGAATCACTTGACTGACTTACTGAATCACTTGACTGACTTACTGAATCACTTGACTGACTTACTGAATCACTTGACTGACTTACTGAATCACTTGACTGACTTACTGAATCACTTGACTGACTTACTGAATCACTTGACTGACTTACTGAATCACTTGACTGACTTACTGAATCACTTATTGATACATTAGACACATGTGCAACTCTTGGGTATCTTTATTGAGGAAACGTTTCGCCACACAGTGGCTTCATCAGTCCATACAAAGGAGAATCTTGAAGAACAGGAAGAGAATGAGGTAATCAGTCCCTCAACCTTGAGTCGATGTGGTCAGTCCATCAATCTTGAATAGAATTTTGTTCAAGATTGATAGACTGAACACATCGTCTCAAGGTTGAGGGACTGATTACCTCATTCTCTTCCTGTTCTTCAAGATTCTCCTTTGTATGGACTGATGAAGCCACTGTGTGGCGAAACGTTTCTTCAATAAAGATACCCAAGATTGATTGACTGACCACATCGACTCAAGGTTGAGGGACTGATTACCTCATTCTCTTCCTGTTCTTCAAGATTCTCCTTTGTATGGACTGATGAAGCCACTGTGTGGCGAAACGTTTCTTCAATAAAGATACCCAAGATTGATTAAACTGACCACATCGACTCAAGGTTGAGGGACTGATTACCTCATTCTCTTCCTGTTCTTCAAGATTCTCCTTTGTATGGGCTGATGAAGCCACTGTGTGGCGAAACGTTTCTTCAATAAAGATACCCAAGAGTTGCACATGTGTCTAATTTATCAACATGTCGGTTCTCTGAACCATTCATCTACAAAACTGAATCACTTAACTGACTAACTGAATGACTTGACTGACTTACTGAACTACTTGGCTGACTTACTGAATGATTGACTGACTTACTGAATGACTTGAGACTTACTGAATGACTTGAGGCTTACTGAATCACTTGACTGACTTACTGAATCACTTGATTGAATGACTTAAAGTTAGACACTCCAGTACAACCATCAACTTCAATATAAGAACCTCTACCATCCACCTCCGACCAGTAGCGCCGCTGCATAACTCTCCACTCTCTTCACAGTCATCCACAAACACCAGCATTTCTGCTACATTTGTAGTCTTAAGCGTAACAATAACATAATACATCATAACAATGATCTACAATTACATTTTCACTTTTATTTTTGTAAGATGTGGATGCCTAAATAAAGTTGTTTGGCTTTTTTGGGGCTCTCAGAAATGTAACCCTATTTTTCCCATAATTTCTTCAGTTCATGTAACACGGTTTTACCTAACACGGTGTTTTCAGGAACGTAACTACCGTGTTAAATGACGGTCTACTGCATTGTAAACAACAAAGGGCCTCAAAGTGATCCTTGTGGAACGCTACTCGTTACATTTCCCCATACCGATTTTATCCCATTTATGCACATTCTCTACTTCCTGTTGGTGAGCCATGACAAGATCCATGATAGTACCTTTCTCCCAATGCCATGAGTTGCCACATTCAAAATAAGCAATATTGATCAACCGCTCAAAAGCTTTACTGAAGAAAGTTTGTAAATTAATTAGGCAGGAACGGCACCTCGTGAAACCATGCTGAGCATCATTAATCAGATTATGCTCATTAAGATGGTTTCTTTTAAAATCAGCTCTAATTGACTCTAGTAATTTGCCTACAATTGAGGTCAAGGTTATTGGCTAGTAATTTGACGGTAACTACTTGTCCCTTGATTTAATTAAAAATAGGAATTGCATTAGCCATCTTCCACGTATCAAACACTACACCTGTTTGAAAAGATATATTAAAAATGTTAGTCAATGGGTTCACAAAGTTCCATTTTGCACTTTATAAGAACCCTTGAAAAAATCCATCAGGGCCCGGGGATTTATTTTACTTCAATCGGTCTACCTGTTTGATAACCATATCCTTAGTGACTGTGATATTACATAATTTATCTTCTTCAGGCCTTCTATAAAAAATTATAAATGGAATATTGCTAGTGTCTTCCATTGTGAAAACTGAGATGAAATAATTAATACAAATCTAACACATTTCATTCTACATGTCAATTAGATGCCCAGAACTATTTTTAAGGAGGCCTATCTTTTCTCTAGCTTTAGTTCTATATATCTGGAAAAAACTTTTTGTGGTTAGTCTTCGAATCCCTAGCATCCTTAATTTCATAGTCCCATTTAGTTTTTCTTATCCCCTTTTTAACCTCCCTTTTAACCTGATCATATTGATTCGTAAGATGACCCTCCCCTCTTCTGATATATCCATAAATTTCTTTCTTCTGTTCTACAAGATGTTTGAGCCTATTGTTTATCAATTTCGGGTCATATATATTGGATCATATTTCTTAATACAGAATAAATGCTCTTTGGGCAGCGTGTATACTGATAAATTAGACACATGTGCAACACTTGGGTATTCTTCACTTGCCTAACCCTTGGGCATGACTTATTTCCACATTCGTCAAATGTGATACCACCTTCGACTGCTGCACCTCTCCTGCCTACAGTATATAAGCCACTTCTTTGCACATATGCTGTATTCTTTTCAAGATTGAAGGACTGATTACATCGACTCAAGGCTGAGGGACTGATTGCCTCAAACTCTTCCTGTTCTTCACCATTCTCCTGCGTATGGACTGCTGAAGCCACTGTGTGGCGAAACGTTATCTTTTTTCCTCACTAAAGATACCCAAAAGTTGCACATGTGTCTAATTTATCAAGTTGTCGGTTCTTTGAACCATTCATCAGTATGTATAGTATTTAGAAAACTGTCATATTGATAGCTCTTTTCGTTACACCAGCCCACAAATGGTAGGTGTTCTCTAAGCCCATTAAAAAATTCTAAGCTGCAGTCTGGGACCATTTCTGAATTATCCCTGCTGTCGTACTTGCATTCAATGCCAAGTTCTTCTGTAATTTCTAAATTATTAACAATGGTTTCCTTGTTTGTTTGCTAGAACCAAGTCAAGCAGGTTATTTTTCCTTGTAGGTTCTGTAACAAACTGCTTTAAAGAAAGCATTCATGAGCTACATGTAAGAGGTCGTTAGACTCATAATTCCCAGTCAAGGAATTCCAATCAGTCTGATTACTACGTTATTGGTCCTTGTGGCCTAAACAATTTCCTCCCAGAGTAGTCTCCCATATTCCCTATCCAAGAGTGAGGACGGAATATCACTCCTGAAACTAATTTTTCATGCCCCTCTGAAAATTTTACCCACACAGACTCTGTATATGTTATTTCAGACTTTATACCCATATTTGTGCAACAATTCAATGATCTCGGACATACAGTGCCACCCAATCCCATTTCCAATGCGTCTATCGTCGTGGAACAATTTGAAACCTTGAATGTGAAATTCAGCAAGCATATCCTGAGTTTTCATATTAAACCACGTCTCAGTTAAGGCAAGTTCATCAATGTTACCAGCACCTGCAACTAATCTCAACTCGTCCATCTTATGTCTAACATTACGACAATTTGAAAGCCAACCAGCTCCCTCCACTGCATTGGCCAATGCCCCCACCCCAGACCTAGATAAGTGACCCCATTCCTGGTATACATGTCATTTCTGCCACAGAAGAAGTCCCAGTTGTCTATGAATGTTATTGCATTTTCCTTAAAGTGACTGCCCAGCCAGCAGTTGACACCAGTTGCCCTGGACAAGCATTTATTTCCAACTCCTCTCATGTGATAGTGTGTAGAAGCCAAAACAATATATATAGAAGGGAGTTGTACTCAGGACCAAGGATATAGTGTCTCATGATACACAACCTCTGATAACGTCAAATAATACTAAGTCTAAATAATGCTCTGTGAACTGAGTTGTACAGAGTTACGGAGTTACGAGAAGTATGTTCCGGCTCACTAATGGATACACACACTACTGAAAACTGACTCAAAATAACATGAATTGAGAAGAATAGTGTTCTTCCAGAGAGAGGTGTTTCCTCCACGAGCACCAGGGAGAGAGAGTTAGGCACAGCCTCATTATCCAACGTTTGGTGACTTATACTGGCCTATCCCTGGCACTAACTATGAAACAAATAGGCAGGTAGCGTGCAGCATAATGCAGCGTAGTGCAGCATAATGAGAGGTGTAGTTGCTACATTCTGCCTATGTTCACAAGCTAATAATCTATGTCAGATAATAATATAAAGCAAGAAATTTTCGTTTTAGCCATTAACGAAAAACGTCAGCAATATATTATTAGACAAAAAAGCAATATATACAATAATAATGGCATCTTTTTTTCTGAGGTCGCTACATTATTAAATAAATAAAGAATGCTTTTTCTCATTGTCTTCAAAACGTTATTTACGATACATTCTATGAGACGGATGATAACTCATAAATTAGTTCCCTATAGGTGCATATTATAAATTTTACTGAAATGGTTAAAAAAAATGTGGAATCGTTGAAATCAAATCAATTCCTCGAGAATGCGATTTATGATAGGATTCAGAATTTTATCATTGGTGGAATTTATTAAAACACAGCTTGTCACTCATTTTGAACTGAATAGATTTTAAATTGCAAATTTTGTTAAGCAAATTGTTTTCCAAGTAATAACTAGAACACATTCGCTGCCTGACCACAGTAGAGTGCGGTTGTGCTCTGCACCCCTCTGCTGTTTTTAGGCGAGTCCCTTGTCAGTTACCTGGCTGCAGTGGTGTGAAGTGGTGCTGTCACGCCTCTGCTAACAATATAGGTGCATTGCGATTGTCAAGATGGCGGTTAGTCTGAGACGCCAGATAAATACTGTAGGCATTGAGCTACTTAGAGGAACGATAACGCCTAGTTCGGCGCAAGTCTTATTGCCAAAGATTATCCAGGAGACGTATGGCATATAAGATGGTGACTTGTATGGAGTAGCATTAAATGGAGGCCAAAGAATTTTCGTCAAACTGCTAACGGCAACGGTTTATGAATCTTTGGTCACCTGGTTTCAGGACGTAAGTCTTAACGTCACACCAGCTGTCAGTGTAAGAATGATAGATGTTTCACGGCATTATACGTGGATCAAGTTACGCAACGTTCCCTTTGAGGCGGACGAGGCGGATATCAGGAAAGTTTTTGAGACGTATGGAACGGTGCATTATGTTCAACAGGCGCCTATGCTGGTCTGCCAGAGGGTACGTTCAACCTCAAAATGACTTTGAGGCACCCAATACCGTCCTATGTTTATCTACATGAATTCAGGACGCAGGTTATGGTTATGTATCCAGGGCAATGACGTACGTGCCGCCTATGTGGTATGATCACATAGCGGCGACCTGTGACAAGCGAAGACGTGTGCCTGGACCTGTGGTGGACGTCGCAGCCCCTGCTTCATAGGTGGCAGGTGAGGAACAAACATTGGATGGAGGGCGTGGTGTCTTGTGGAGCGAGGTAGTGGATCGGGCACACAGGACTGGCGGTGAGTTGGAGTCCCTCCTCCAGCTGCCTGATCAGGTGTCGTCTCCTGTGGATAAGGAGGAGCAGCAATTACAGGAGAAGGTTCTTGAGATTGAAAAGGAATTGGTCGAGGTTTTGAAGACTTTGTCACTGCCTGAGGGGGACGTTACATCTGAGCGAGGTGCCATCGGTGAGTCGTCGTTTCCAGAAAGTCGGGGACGTGATATTTTGGGACGTGGTGGTGGTATGGAGTCGTCCGTTGAATCACTAAACCATTCTCAGGTGGAGGTGGAAGTTCATCGAGAGGCAACACCTGACAAAGACATGTGCAACGTGACTGTCACGAGAAAGAGGCCGGCTACATCAGATTCTGATGACGTCCTAACGCCTGCTCAAAGGCCTGGGAAACAGACTGAGGTGGAGTGTGAAGGTAGTGGTTTAGGTGGTGGTAGCCATGATAGGAGGCACCGGAAGAAGGGGGAGGGGAAAGAGAGCACTCTGAAGGTCTCAAACTTAAATTCAAGCTCTGGAGTCGTAAAGAGTGATGAGAGGGTAGGGTGTTGGAGGTGACAGGATTTCGAGTAGTTACCCTGCCATCTCCCTGTCTAAAAGGTGGTGTGGGTATTTTAATCAGGGAGACGAGCCCGTTTGTTTTGCAGAGAAGCGAGGGAGGAGGGGGAGGGAGGGTGTTGCGTGTGGATGGGTGGTGGATGGGTGGTGGATGGGTAAGTGTGTGTCTTTTGTGAGTGTGTATGCGCCGGCTGAAAATAACATAAAGGTAAAGAATGATTTTGTGTGTGAGGATCTTGTGTTTTTCTTAAGTGCACTGCCAGAGGTGGCGATAGTTGGTGGGGACTGAAATAGTGTAATCAGGGTGGCTGATGTGGACCCAAGAGGGGCTGGATATATGTCTGTGGCTCTTAGGGATTTATTTATTTATTTTTTTTTTTTTATATTTTATTTAGAACAATACAATACAAGAGATAGATAAAGACAAAAACAGGTCTTACACAGAATAAATCATTAACAACCACACAAACATGAACTTGAGATAACACAAATATCCCTCCTCACCCATACATGAAAACCCCTACACCTATGATAACCAATAAACGACTAATTCCAATTGCATTGGTATATGATTAACAAAACACACCATAATATGCATATATTGTCACTTTGTAAATTATAAAGTAGGACACCTTATACGTTAAATACAATTAACGTAATGTATTGAGAATAAGGTAAAAACAATATGTTCATCAAACACAGAATATATTAATAAACAAGGATCCAACACACTGACACCTCTACAAGCATCTAAAAACATGCATATGAATAACATACATAGAACAATCCCACTGCAAAATCAAACACATATATTGAGTATACTCGTCACAAACCATGAATACACATCATACGCCCAAGTTCATACACATTCACCCGCTACATTACCAGGAGGCGACCCCGTTTCCACCCCTGACAGCCATCAAACATAACACATTGTACCATCCCTACCCTGCCCCACCCACCTAATTTACAAATTTAATAAAACCTCTAATGTAAGGTCTCTATATCCCTCAGAGAAATCCCGCTCCCACCTCCTCCCATAAAGTTCTCTATTACGGCACAACGTTTTATAAAACGTAACAGCCAATACCCTCCTCTTCACCTCACTTACCCCTTTCCCCCTCATTCCCCACATAATGTAGACATAATCTACCATAATGTACCCCACAGCCCTACTAGGGATTTATTAAGGGATTTTAGGTTACGTGATGCCTTTGGGGGGGGGCGGTGTAGGAGACTGAATATACGTTTGTTAGGAGTGGATATGTTGCGAGACTAGATAGAGTGTACCTTTCTCAGGGAGTGGATGTGAAATCTTACAGTACTGTTGAGGCTACAATGTCAAATCATAGGGCAGTGGTGGTGGAGGTTGGGTGGTGGACGCTCGCAGACATATATAGAAGTTATTGGAAATTAAATATAAGTGTGTTAGGTGATGAGGAGAGGTTGGAGGGGTTTTCAGTCCTATGGAGGGAGCTTAGTGTGGAAGAACAGGGAGTGGATGACATTGTAACATGGTGGGATTGTGTTGCAAACGAAAGGATTAGAAAGTTTTATGTGAGAGAAGGAAAACGTATTAATAATTTTCCTATGGATGAAATAGCTGAAATAAAGGGGAGGTTGAGGGTGTTGCGAAATGAAAGGTTTCAAGCTGTAAGGGTGCAGGAAGGTGTGGAAGAAGTGCTTTGGGGCGACAAGCCGTCAGCGTATGTTTTGCGGCATCAAAAGCAAAGGCAGGCGGTGACAGCTATGCCATGTTTAGAGGTAACGGAGATGGTTCGGAATTATAGAGCAGGGCAGGAGATATGAACCACGAAGGGGATGTGTGCGTATGCGGAGGTTTGGTGCGAGAAGTATTGGAAAAGTGGGGGGGGGGGGGAGGTGACGTGACGTTAGACAAGGTGTGTACGTATGTGACGTGTAGTTTAGGAAATAGTGATAGAAACCCTTTAGGTGGGACTATTATGGCAGAGGAAATAGAGAATGCTTTAAGGGGAAAGCTCCAGGTATTGACGGTCTCCCAGTAGAATTTTATTTACAACATTGGACGTTAATAAGGGGATTTATAGTTAGGTTATTTAATCGTATGAAGGAGAAGGGTAAGTTGGGGGAGAAGCAGGTAACAGCAGTTGTAGTGTTGGTCCCGAAGGTCAAGGGGCAGCCCAGCCTTTGGGAGTACCGAGCCATATCGCTGATGTGTACAGACTATAAGGTTTTTGCTAAAATTTTAGGTAATAGGTTGAAATTTGTTGTGGGGAGGGTGGTGTCAAAATCTCAGTTTGGGTTGCCTGGAAGGTCGATGATTGAAGGACATGGGATACTGCGAAGTTTTGTGGAAGCTAAGGGTGGGGGTGGAGGGGCGGCTTTGTTGGCTCTAGATTGGCAGGGAGCATATGATAGAGTGGAAAGGGGAGCTTTGCAGGTTATACTTAGGAGACAGGGTTTTGGGGAGGAAATAGATGAGTGGGTAAATACGTTGTACAAGGGGGCGGTAATGAGGATACAGATTAATGGGTGTATGGGGAGGGAGATTGCAATGGGTAGAGGCCTTAGACAGGGATGCCCCATGTCCCAAATATTGTTTGCGTGTTTCCAGGACCCCTTTTATAGAATGGTTGACCGTAGCTTATGTACTACAGGTGAGGGAAGTGTGGGGGGTGGGAGGGCCTGGCCGGGTTTAATTGGATATGTTGACGACACCACACCACTGTTCTCATTCGTGAAGGGATGTCAATGGGAGTGTTGGACGAGGTTGTGAAATTATTTGGAAGTGCCAAGGGTATGCAGGTAAATAGTGTGAAGTCAAGGTGCATGGGGTTGGGTTCTTGTGTGGGGGGGGTGGGGGGGAGATGTAATGTTGTTAAAGAATGGGCGGTGTCTTTACAGATTTGTGGCATCATTTATAGGGATGACATGGTGGCGGCGCGGGTGGAAAATTCGGATAGGTTATTGGAAAGGATCGTAGGGCGTCTAGGTGTTTTGAGACCCCAGCACCTAACTCTTATACAGCGAGTGATAGTCGTAAACATTTTATTGTATAGTAAGGTTTGGCATGTTGCAGCTGTGTTCCCAATTACAGGGACAGAAAATTGCAGGGATCCTAAGACGGGTGTACAAATTGTTGTGGGGTTCACATTGTGAGTGGTTAAAAAGAGAAGTTGTAATGTTACCTGTAAGTCAGGGTGGGTTGGGGTTGATGGATTTGAGACGGAGGGCTAAATGTGTGTTTATTAAATGGGAAGTGTTGCGTGAGAGTGTGAACGCGGGGCGTTTGGGAAGGGTACACCACAGGCTGGGTATGTGGTATCGAGGAATGGAGTTGAGGGAATGCAAAATCGTTTTGAGGGCCGTGAGGTTGGTTAGGGAACTGAGAAAGGTTCGTATAAGGGATTTGTGTAGGTTGCTTGTAGGTAGGTGCGTTGTCCCAGTTGAGGGTTTGTTCCCCATGTATGCATGGAAGAGTATTTGGTTTAGATTTAGTAAAATGAAGTTAAACCCTCGGGCGCGTGAGGTGATCTTTCTGCATGGGATCCTTCCGTCTGGTGAGATACTACGAAACAGGTTGTAGAGGGTGGGGGGTGTGGTATCTGTGGAGGGTATGAGGCGGCGTTCCATGTAGTTAACTTCTGTGAAGGGCTAGAGGAGGTTAGGTGCTGGTTAAGTAGGCTGGTACAGAGGGTGAGTGGCCCTGGGGTGTCGGTTCTGCGTGCTTTAAGTCTAGATATGGGTGGGTTAGACGAGGGTGTCATAAGAGCTTTGGATTATATCATGGTAGATTACATATATATGTCGTGGGTGATGAGGGGGAGAGGGGATAGTGAAGAGCGAAGGAAGGTTCTTGCGGTAACGTTTTATCGTACGATGTGTCGTAACAGAGATTTGTATGGGAGGAGGTGGGATCAGGCTTTCTCAGAGGGGTATAGAATGCTAACGTTAGGGATTCTCGTAAATCTGTGATTGATAATGAGTGAGTGAAGGGGTTTTCATAGGTTGCGAGGGAGTCAGGGGGTTACAGCGGGCTCGCCTCCCTTGGGGGGGGGGTCGTGAGTGTTGTGAATGTGGGTTTGGAATGGTTTCCTGGTTTTCATTGAGACTTTATGGCAGCCAAGTGTGGATGTAGAGCTCAAGGTCTCGTTATGTTAGATATAACACTTTTCAGGAATGTAGGTATAATATAGTATTTTTTTTTTTTTATGTATCCTTTTGATGTGTATCAGTCTTGTATGACACGATTCTTGAGTAATAAGTTCTTTGCGATATGAAGTGTGTTTTAGTTTGTATTTATGTTACGTGCTGGGTTTTGGCATGATGAGATATACTTAGATGCTGTTTTGCTTTGTGCACACAGTGCATCTGATTTTTTTGAATTTGTGTAAGTTTTTGTGTGTACGTGTGTGTGTGTGTGTGGGTTTGTGTGTGTGTGTGTGTGTGTGTGTGGTGTGTGTGTGTGTGTGTGTGTGTGTGTGTGTGTGGTGTGTGTGTGTGTGTGTGTGTGTGTGTGGGTGTGTGTGTGTGTGTGGGGGGTGTGTGTGTGGGTGTGGGTGTGGTGTGGGTGTGTGTATTTATATATATATCCCTTTCTATTGTATTGAGCCTTTGTCATGGGTCAGACGTTATGTAATACTTTATATATGTATGATTCGATTCTTTTTAAAGTTTATAATTCTGGTCTGTACCCTGATACCGGTTTGGTGTCAATGCTAAGTTCTTGATGTTAAGTTTTAGTCTGTATGGTATACAGACATATCTAGACAGTTTAGTGACGTAGTCCATTTGTGTCTGAGATTTTGTATATGGGTTTATTGTAACAATATAGCGCTTCAGTTTTTGTGTTCTAAGCTGTATTCTTTTTCTGTTTATTCGTATGTTGGTGTATGTAAAGCTGTATTGTTAGGGATACGTATGTAGATGTTCTAGTAAGATTATGATGTTAGGTTTTGGGTTTTTGATTAATGCGAAGGATGGGATTTAACTGATATAACTTCTTTGTATATTTTCTGTTCTAGTGTATTCAGCCTTTGTCAGATGTCATGTTATATGTAAAATTTATATATATGCAAGGTTTTGAATCAAGAATGTGTACATATGTCAGTCCACGACCCTGTGACCGTATTTCTTTTTTTGTAGCTATGTTCTTGCCGTAAGTTATTGTTGTATGTTTGGCAGCAATATCTTGCGAGCATGTAGGTGCAATCCGTTTGTCAGTTAATTTGATTGAGATCCATACTGTTTCCTTATTTTTTATTTTTATGTTAAGCTAGAGAATGACAAATCTGAAGTGATCAAACCCTAAATGTTGGTATATCTTAACAGGAAACATTTTCGTATTAATTTTCGGCTGTGTGGGTGCCATTTTTTAGTTAATTTTATAATTTTTTAGCATAATGAAAATCATTTTTTTTCTTACAGGACGGTGGATAACTTTAAACAGAATGGAACTGAAAAATATAAGCTGAAAGATTTCGCCTTTTTTTTATTTTATTTTTTAATTAGCGATGGGTAGACCATCCTAATTTTTGCAGTAATCTCAGTAATATTTTTGTTTATTTTCTTACAAATTTTCGTTTATTACTGGAGAACACCAAGGGACTATTGCATGTATGGTTCCCTCTGCACAATGGTACATAGACTATTCCCAAATTTTATTTTCTTGTGGTATGTGGACACGAGCTCCTCACGTCGGCGTCCAAATTTTAAGACTGGTGTATCCATCCTAGAAGAAGAATGGTATATATAATCTAGGGTGGTGATGAGTGTGCCATTTTTAATTTAGAAATGCTGTAGTGTTATTTCACTTTCTTTTCTTCATTATTTTGCTTTGATGCTGTTGAGGGACACTTGTTTGAATCGAATTTGAATATCATGTCACCTCACAGGCTCTAGGTGACCCCTGCAGATTTAACGCTTTCCTATAACTTAAGAATAACAATTGTGAACTTCATCAATCTTCAATTGCTGATACACTGTATGAAATGGAGCTCTTGTTTCATGTGTTAAGGTTCTTGTGGCAGAACTTTTGTTGCATTCTGGGAAATAACTGGAAAATGCAGCTTCTGGCCAACTTTACCTTTTCAGTGCTGATGGATTTTCCTCATAGAAAACAATCTCTGTCAGTTTTATTATTAATTGTAATAATGTCAATTTTATTAATCAAATTAGTTTTTGTAAAACAATTGATTAAGTCTCTTCTGCTCAGAAATAATAAACAATATTTGGCTTTATTTGGTTATCCTTGTTTAAATCTACATAATATTGTTATATATGCCAATAACATTTATGTACTACCAAGACTATGAATGTTATGTACCCATGAATGAATGTACCTATGAATGTTATGTACCCATGAATGAATGTACCTATGAATGTTATGTACCCATGAATGAATGTACCTATGAATGTTATGTACCCATGAATGAATGTACCTATGAATGTTATGTACCCATGAATGAATGTACCTATGAATGTTATGTACCCATGAATGAATGTACCTATGAATTATGTACCATAATGAATGTACTAGAATGTTATGTACCATGAATGAATGTACCTATGAATGTTATGTACCCATGAATGAATGTACCTATGAATGTTATGTACCCATGAATGAATGTACCTATGAATGTTATGTACTCATGAATGAATGTACCTATGAATGTTATGTACCCATGAATGAATGTACCTATGAATGTTATGTACCCAAAGCTTACATAAAACTTTCTTACTGTCCTCACTATCTTTAAAAGAATAGGTCTAAATTTGATTGTAGGAAACCGGAAAAGTGAAAATATTGCTTTTCACATCAATCCGTCTAAGATGGTAACTTAATAATGTAACTTCTGTCTTCGTGCATTTTACGAATTGCTTTTTTGGGACTAGTGTACTTGAATTCTTTATTATATTTCGACTGTGCAGATCGCATTTCAAATTTTTATTGATAAAACTTGGATTATAGTTTCTTTATGATGACTTGTGAATGGTTGTTCTGATTCCTTTCAAATCTTCAAAACTAAAATTAAACAGCATTATCAATTAATGTCGTTCTCTTTGCAATTTCAACTGCACGCAACGAGGCACTGGAGACTGGGTAATGGTATACCAGGATACCTGTATTGGATCTAGCAGCGGCTGAAATATATGAAGTTGTAAGGATAACATTGCACTGTCCCCCCCATCCTACCCCTCATATAGCAGTTTTATAGTCTAATTTGGAATTTTCATTACCGTACATTGTACTGTGTATGATAGAAAATTAAACATTAATGCAGTATAATGCGAACCTTTATTGACTATGTTTCGCCCACACAGTGGGTTTGATCAAGTTACAAACTCAGTTACTAGAGCAGATGTTCCTTTATGATCATGCAGGTTCGCAACCTCCACGTCATCGCTAAAAACTACACACACAATGACTCCTATTTTCATAAAGGCTGACTTCAAGGCATTATTTCAGCGGTTATCTCAAGACACAGCTCTCCAGTTCTACCTCAATGTTACATCACTGCACTTAAAACATCAGCAGAAGACGCGAGTATCGGAGTCATCACCGCTGACAAAGGAGGTGCTGTCGAAATCTTGAACACTAGCGACTACAGGAACAAAATGCTGTCTACTAAATAACTCAGAAATCTATAGACCTCTCTCAACAAACCAAGTTGACAACGTAACCAAAGCTTTTCTTTGCAAGACTTGCCTTATAAGGTGCCCACAACAAGGACAGAAACTTCTACACTCCATTCCCAGCAGCCCCAGACCCGACAGAATGTACGACTTGCCAAAACTCACAAGCCAGGAATTCCACTGAGACCCATTTCCTCTAAAATAGGCAGTGCCCCCCACCATCTACAAGGGATTCTTGCCAAACACCTTTCTAGGCTCTTTGGCACAACCAGTCGAGCATACCTTAAACTTCTAATTGGAAATGGTGATGTCAATCATCATGATTCCAACTTCATTAGTTTTTATAGATAATTCCGGCGAGGAATCTTACTTTCTTGAAGCTCAAAGAACTATTTCTACCTTATTCCCGTTGAGTACTGTGACACGTACTATGGCGGCCCGAGTAGAGAAAGTTTCCTTGTCACCCGCTACTTTTTTTGATAATGATTGTATAGTTTTTAGCGATGTACTTCACCTCTCAGTGTCTACAGCGGCCGAGACTATGAAAACTCTTTCCAACATGAGGACCTTGTAAAGGAACCGTTCATTGACCCATTATTGGAGAAACTCAGCAATATTGTAATGACTGAAGAATAAGCAAATGATTTTAGTCATTATTACTATTACAATGATGTTCTGAAGATTGAGACACTTATGCAACATATGGGAATCTTTATTGAGGAAACGTTTCGCCACACAGTGGCTTCATCATTGTGGCGAGCGAAACATTTCCTCATTAAAGATACCCAAATGTTGCACATGTGTTTAATTTATCAACTTGTCGGTCCTGAGAGCCATTCATCTACATTGCTTACAGTAGTTGCCTTGGCGGACATTTTGGTGTGATTAAGGCTGCGCAAACTGGCTAACAATTTTACATGGGTAATGAAGATAGAGTTGGTTATCTCACATGTTAAGGGCCATACTGATCAGGTGACTGGCAAGCCAAAACAGTTTACAAAGCCGGTTCCACGTGTGCTTATAGCTGCCTATGGAGAACCATTTTCTCTTTTCGTTATTGACTATGTGACACATTTCCTAGGACGAAGCTTGGCAACCAGTATTTATTTACTTCACATAGTGAGGATCCAGGATCAATCCCCTGCACAGGTGTAACGTTTGGCATTTTTCCTTACACCTTCTGACACTGCTCACCTAGTAGTAGTAGTTAGGTACTTGGGTATTAGCCAGTTGTTGAGGGATGCAGCTTGGGGAACAAAATTGACCCAATTTGCTCGAAATGATTTGCATAACCAGGGGCTTTCTATACAGTATGCCAGTGACGTGAGCTATGCTTAATCTTCTGCTTGCAGAAATAAAGGTTACTAGTACTACTATTACTACTACTACTACTACTACTACTACTACTACTACTACTACTACTACTAATAATAATAATAATAATAATAATAATAATAATAATAATAATATTATTATTATTATTATTATTAAATATTTTTAAACACATCGGCCGTTTCCCACCATGGCAGGGTGGCATGGTGGCCGTTTCCCACCATGGCAGGGTGGCATGGTGGCCGTTTCCCACCATGGCAGGTGTAGGCATGCCAGAGGCATGCCTACACTACAGCTATAAAACTGCAACATTAACATCCCTTCTTCAGAGTGCACACACTGTACTTCCAAGCTCCAGGACACAAGTCCGGCCTGCCGGTTTCCCTGAATCCCTTCATAAATGTTACATTGCTTGTACTCCAACAGCACGTCAAGTCCTAAAAATCATTTGTCTCCATTCGCTCCTGTCTAACACAGTCACGCACACTTGCTGGAAGTCCAAGCTCCTCGCACATAAAACCTCCTTTACCCCCCTTCCTCCAGCCTTTCCTAGGCCGACCCCTACCCCGCCATCCCTCCACTACAGAAATGTATACTCTCGAAGTGATTCTATTTCGTTTCATCCTCTCTACTGTCCAAACCATCTCAATAATCCCTCCACAGCCCTCTGGTTAATAGTTTTGGTAATCCCACACCTCCTGCCAATCTCCAAACTACAGGTTCTTTGCATTATATTCACACCACACATTGCCCTCAGACATGACATCTCCACTGCCTCCAGCTTTTTCCTTGTTGCAACATTCACCACCCATGCTTCACACCCATACAAGAGCGTTAGCATAACTATAAACGCATACATTCCTGTTTTTTGCTTTCATGGATAAAGTTCTTTGTCTCCACAGACACCTCGGTGCACCACTCACCTTTTTCCCCTCATCAATTCTATGATTCACCTCATCCTTCATAGACCCATCTACTGATAAGTCCACTCCAAAATATCTAAACGCAGTCACCTCCTCCATACTCTCTCCCTTCAATCTGATATCCAATCTTCCGTTACCTTATTTTTTTGTTATTCTCACCACCTTACTCTTTCCTATATGCATTTAAACTTCCTTCTTATACATACCCAACCGAACTCATCAACCAACTTCTGCAGCTTTTCTTCAGAATCTCCCAAAAGAGCAACTCTTACCACTCCCACTTTGTGTTAGATTCTTTATCTTTTAACCCCACACATCTTGCCAACACCCGAGCATTCACTTCTCTTGCTACTCCATCTATAAATATAATGAACAATCATGGTGACATCACACATCCTTGTCTAAGGTCTACTTTAACTGGGAAATCATCTCCCTCTCGTCCACATAATCTAATCTGCGCCTCACTATCCTTGTAAAAACTTTTCACCTCTTTGAATAACCTATCTCCTATTCCATACAATTGCAACATCTGCCACATTGCTCCCCTAGCCACCCTATCATATGCCGGTCCCAAATCCATAAATGCCACAAAAACTTCCTTACCCTTATCTAAATACTGTTCACCTATGTGTTTCACTTCAAACACTTGGTCTACACACCTCCTAACTTCCCTGTAGCCTACTTGTTCATCTGCTATCCTGCTCTCCGTCTTACTCATAATTCTATCAATAATAACTCTACTATGCATTTTACCATGTATACTCAACAGACTTATTCCCCAGTAACTTTTACACTCTCTTTTTGTCCCCTTTTCCTTTAAACAAAGGAATTATGCATGGTCTCTGCTAATCCCTAGGCACCTTACATTCTTCCATACAATTAAAAGCACTAACCACTCCAAAACTATATCTCCACCTGCTTTTAACATTTCTATATTTATCCCATCAATGCCAGCTGCTTAACCCCCTTTCATTCTACTCACTGCCTCACGAACTACCCCCACACTCACAACTGGTTCTTCCTCACTGCTGTAAGATGTTATTCCTCCTTGCTCTATACACGAAATCACAGCTTCTCTATCTTCATCAACACTAATTCCTCAAAATATTCCCTCCATCTTCCCGATACTTCTAACTCTCCATTCAATTAACAGCTCTCGTCTCCTATTTTTAACTAACAAATCCGTTCTCTTCTTAGGCTTTCTGAACCTATTAATCTCACTCCAAAACTTTTTCTTATTTTCAACAAAGTTTGTTGATAGCATCTCACACACTCTCTCATTTGCTCTCTTTTTACATTGCGTCACCACTCTTTTAACCTCTCTTTTTCTCTCCATATACTCCTCCCTCCTTGCATCATTCTACTTTGTAAAAATCTCTCATGTGCTAACTTTTTCTCTCTTACTACTCTCTTACTACTCTCTTTACATCATTATTCCACCAATCGCTCTTCTTCCCTCCCACACCCACTTTCCTGTACCACAAACTTCTGCTGAGCACTCTAACTTTCCCCATTCATCTTCGACCCCATTGCCTGTATTCTCACTAGCCCATCTGTCCTCCAACAGCTGTTTATATCTTACCTTAACTGCCTCTTCCTTTAGTTTATGCACCTTCACCTCTCTCTTACTTGCTGCTTCCATTTTCCTTGTATCGCATCTACCCTTTTCTCCCACTGTAGCTACAACTAAAACGTAATCTGATATATCTGTGGCCCTTCTATAAACATGTACATCCTGACGTCTACCCAACAGTCTTTTGTCTACCAATACGTAGTCCAACAAACTACTGTCATTTTGCCCTATATCATATCTTGTATATTTATTTATTCTCTTTTTCTTAAAATATGTGTTACATATAACTAAAACCCTTTCTATACAAAGTTCAATCAAATGTTCCCCATTATCATTTATACCTGACACCCCAAACTTACCTACCACACCCTCTCTAAATGCTTCTCCTACTTTAGCATTTAGGTCCCCTACCACAATTACTCCTTCACTTAGCTCAAAAGTTCCTACTCACTCGCTTAACATCTCCCAAAATCTCCCTTTGTCCTCTATACTCCTCTCTTCTCCAGGTGCATACACACTTATTATGGCCCAATTTTCACATCCGATCCTTATTTTAATCCGCATAATCCTTGAATTTATACATTTGTATTCCCTCTTCTCTCTCCATAACTGATCCTTTAACATTATTGCTACCCCTTCCTTAGCTCTAGCTCTCTCAGATACTCCTGACTTAATCCCATTTATTTCTCCCCACTGAAACTTCCCTATCATCTTCAGCTTTGTTTCACTTAGGGCAAGGGCATCCGACTTCCTTTCATTCATAACCTTTGCAGTCACTTCTTTCCCGTCATCTGCACTACATCCACATAGATTCAGACATCCCAAATTTATAAAGTTCTTCTTTTTCTTCTTCTTACTAATTTATGCAGGAGAAGGGGTTACTAGGCCATTGGTCCCGGCACCTAGTCGCCTCCTACGACACCCACTGCTTACGGAGGAAGAATTCTGTTCCAGTTCCCCATGGAGAAAAGCAGAAATAAACATGAACAAAGCTAGGAAGAAAACAGAAGAAACCCAAAGGGGTTAGTAAATATATGCTTGTACATGCATGTGAAGTGTGACCTAAGTGTAAGTAGAAGTAGCAAGACATACCTGCAACCCTGCATGTTTATGAGACAGAAAAAGGCACCAGCAATCCTACCATCATGCAAAACAATTACAGGCTTATTTTTCACACTCATTTGGTAGAACGGTAGTATCTCCCTGGGTGGCTGCTGTCTACCAACCTACTATTATTATTATTATTATTTTATTATTAGTAATAGTAGCAGTAGTATTATGAGAAAAATGAACTCTTGCTCCGTTTTTTGTGAACTGGTACTTTTTTTTTTGTTCCAGGTGAGACTTTCAAGAAAAATCAGCCAGATGAAGGATGAATCCTCTCTTCTAGATGTGACGTAAATGATTTAGAAACCCGACAAGTTGAAGAATGACACACTTGTGCAATATTTGGGGATCTTTTTTGAGAAACAGCTTCACCAGCTAGTGGCTTCTTCACTCCAATACAGGGAAAAACGGTGGAAGATGAGGAAGAGTTTGAGGTAATCAGTCACTCAGCCTGGAGTCTATGAGTTAATCCATCAGTGCTTGCCTAACCTACAGGCATGACCTATTTACACTTAGAGGATTTCTCCATTGGTGACTCTGTCTTCTGCTAATGCTCCAGCCTGGCAGGCAAAGTTCTAGCTTTACACGCTGAGGGTCCGTGGTTCGATTCCCTGCAGGGTGGAAATATTGGAGTGTTCCCTTACACCTTTTGTCCCTGTTCACCCATCAGTAAAATGGGTACCTGGGTTTCTGCCGAATGATGTGGGTCGCATCCTGGGATAAAATTATTCTAACTTGCCAGAAATGCTCTGCTAAAGCCATCAATGGAATTGAAAAAAAAAATATTTCTTTTCTTATACTAGATCTAAGACGAAAACAGGATCAAGTACTGGATCCTTGATCAGACATGATGGATCTTACACAGATGACAGCAAAGAGATGAGTGAAACACTAAAGTTCCAATATGATTCAGTGTTTAGCGAGCCATTAACCGGACTCAGAGTCGAAAATCTAACTGAATTTTTTTTATGACTGAAACTCAAAATATGGTCAATCCAAAAATCTCCGATATTATCCTAACGCCACAAGACTTGGAAAAAACAATAAATGAAATGCTCATGCACTCGGCACCAGCTTCAGACTCATGGAACTCAGTGTTTATCAAAAACTTCAAGAAGTTCCTGTTAGGTACCTTCAGCAATCTTTGGAGAGGGAGCAAGCATGGACACAGGGGTCATCCCTCAATCACTAAAAGCAACAGACATAACCCCCCTCCACAAAAGTGGCAATAAAGCAGTTGCAAAGAATTATAGACCGATAGCACTAACGTCCCATATCATAAAAATTTTTTGAAAGGGTTCTAAGAAACAAGATAGACATCCACCTAGATACCCATCAGTTATACAACCCAGGGCAACATGGGTTTATAGCAGGTCGCTTCTGCCTTTCGCAGCTACTGGACCGCTATGTCAAGGTCTTAGATGCACTGGAAGACAAACAAAATGCAGATGCAGTATTCACAGACTCTGCGACAGCCTTCAGAAAGTATGACCATTGCGTAATAATGCACAAAATGCGGGATAAAGGAATAACAGGAAAAGTTGGTAGATGGATCTATAACTTCCAGACAAATAGAACAAAAAGAATAATAGTAAACCGAGAAAAGTCTGAGGCTGCTACAGTGAAAAGCTCGGTTCCACAAGTCACTGTACTTGCTCCCATCCTGTTCCTTATTCTCATATCTGACATAGACAGATGTAAGCCACAGCACCGTGTCTTCCTTTACGGATGACACCCGAATTTGTATGACGGTGTCACCCATCGAAGACACTGAAAGACTCCAAGCAGACATCAACCAAAGCTTTAAATGGGCCGCTGAAAACAAAATGAAGTTAAACCATACCACGGGTGGGGATAGAACCCGCGATCAGAGAGTCTCAAAACTCCAGAGAGTCGCGTTAGCCACTGGACCAGCTAGCCACAATAAGATTCGTCCAACTAGGTATATTTCTAGAAATATACCTAGTTGGACGAATCTTATTGTGGCTAGCTGGTCCAGTGGCTAACGCGGCGATCTGGAGTTATAAGACTCTCTGATCGCGGGTTCTATCCCCACCCGTGGTATGGTTTGTTTGCAATCGTGTCATTACGATTTTGTGAGTCAAAATGAAGTTCAATGAAAAGAAATTTAATTTACTTCGATATGGAAACCTCGAGGAAATTAAAACGTATCGGAGTATAAAACAAATTTCAACCACATAACAGAGCGAAAAAGTAATGTGAAGGACCTGGGAGTGATAATGTCAGAGGATCTCACTTTCAAAGATTACAACAATGTTTTTCTCACATCTGCTAAGAAAATGATAGGATGGATAATAAGAACCTTCAAAATTAGGGATGCTAAGCCCATGATGTTCTCTTCAAATCACGTGTTCTCTCTAGGCTGGATTATTACTGTACACTAACGGCCCCTTTCAAGGCAGGCGAATTTGTAGACCTGGAGAGTGTACAGAGAACTTTCATGGCACACATAAATATGATAAAGCACCTAATTTGCTGGGAATGGTTGAAATCTCTTGATTTGTATTACCTGGAACACAAGCCTGAAAGATACATGATAATATACACTTGGAAAATCCTAGAGGGATTAGATCCAAATTTGCACACCAAAATTTGCACATTAAAATCACTCCCTACAAAAGCAAAAGACTCGGCAGGAGATGCATCATCCACCCAATGAAAAGCAGGTTCGCCACTGGACAGGCACCTAAAGGCAGTACTTGATCAGCCAGGCTGTGGTTCGTACGTCGGTGTGCTTGCAGCCAGTAGCAACAGCCTGGTTGATCAGACCCTGATCCACCACGAGGCCTGGTCACAGACAGGGCCACTGGGGCGTTAATCCCCGAAACCCTCTCCAGGTATACTTAAGGTATCGACTCCAGGCTAAGGGACTGATTCCCTCCAACTTCTAATGTTTCATCGTTCTTCTCTGTACTGGACTGAGGAAGCCACTGGCTGGCGAGACGTTTGCTCAGAAAAATTTCCCAAATGTTTCACAATAGTTTCATTCTTCTCTTCTAGAATTTTTCATGGAACCTTACCTGGTGGTTAACGCTCTCGCTTCACACGGTGAGGGCCTGGGTTCGATTCCCAGCCAGAGTAGAAACATTGGACGTATTTCTTTCCACCTGTTGTCTATGTTCCCCATCAGTAAAATGGGTACCTGGGTGTTAGTCGACTGGTGTGGGTCGCATCCTGGGACACTGACCTAAGGAGGCCTGGTCACAGACCGGGCCGCGGGGGCATTGACCCCCGGAACTCTCTCCAGGTAAACTGGTAAACTCACCTGTGGATCTTATCTGTTTTTGTCTACTAGTTATCACTCTCAGGCACAAGAACCAGTAGAATGCTTCCACCACACATTATTGTCTCTGATGAGAACTTCTTACAGAGCTTCTTGCAGAGCTTCTTGCAGAGAGTGTTCAAGAGATGGGCAAGAAGGATTCCCATCATCAAGGAAAAAGACTAAGAAGGTCTTATTTTCAGCCCTTTTGAGCTCACATATGATGACAGACGTATAGCTTGTACACGTTTATCAGTTTTAAACGAAGTCCAAATGGGAAACACAATTTCATTAAGTACTCCTGTATTAATGCAGTACTTACTGAAGTACTACTCGTGCAGTAATGTTGGAATTACCAACAAAGAACTGAGGACCTTAGTAAGTGCTTAGAGGATGAAGGAGTATCATAATCAAACAGCTGTTCCCAGATTTCTTCAAGGAGACAAAGTCGTGGCCCAAAAGTTTGTTCCTAGACATGTCTTACAAGTAAGATTTGTAGGCCAATTGGAAGTTATTAAAAAAGTAAGTGATGTGAACTACTGTACTTGGCTCGTATTTCTGATATGAGAAAGTCGGAAGATGCACATCACGTCCATCGACTTTAAGCAGTAGTGAACCTCATCCGACTGTTACTGTTCTTCCATTACCATTTGGTGATAAGGGAACTACCTGAAGTTACTAAAGGAATAGAGGAACATGTAAAGAACTTCCCTACAATGAAATCTCAAGCCAATTTTTTTAATGTATTTGAATCTCTTCTACGCAAATACACACGTCTCTTTCGTTAAGTGCCTCGATGGTGCACTTTATTTGAACACAACGTTGACGTTCCAGGTGCAACACCTATTATAGTAAGTAATCACCCTATAAAAAAAGTCAAGGTGTTACAAAAAAACGCGATATCTAATAATGATAGAGATCTCCAGTGAATACTAGAAAGGACTGCCCTTCTAGCATCCAGCCTGTTACTGGGTTTTTGTAACAAGTAGTCAGCATCCTGGTCCAATTATCCATTAGAATTTAGTAAGATTCAATAGTGCTTCAGGATTACAACTGGTAGGCTAGTAACTAAAGAAATTAAAATTTAATAAGTTTATTAATAACAATAAAGTTGTCTAGGCGTATATTATCAAAGTACATTGTAGTAATCAATTGAATATAATACAGGATACAAGTTGCTACACTTCTCTCGTGTACAGTAGTATTGTGCTGAAGGCACATATCATATCTTTATGGCTTTTAAGTACCGTCTGGTACATTGTTAGCATTTAATGACATAATACTAATATATACAAGTAAGTTTGTGTGTATGTGTGTAAGTGCTCTAAGTAGTTCGCTATGTCTCAAGACTCGACTAGACTTAACCAGTGACTGATTAAAAGTCCTCACATAAACTAACTTCTTGACCAACCTGGCAATCAGAACAGCTTGCTTGAACAATAAAATGACTAATAAGCCGAACAGCAATATAACAAGCAACAGCAACACAGAATCAGGAACAATGAGATAACATAACGACACTAAGCAGGGACCATCTGCAGATCCTCCACAAAAGTCACGGAACTTCCATACTACTGAATCTAAGTTCAGCATTAGAAAATCCCCGACTGTGACAGCACACAGATACTGGTACAAATTAGGTCAGAAGCTACAGCTCAGGACCTGAGTTTCTCAGAGTGTCTATGTGACACAAAACCTCAGTACAACGTGGAAACTCATTAAGTCTAGGCTATGTTCTGTGAACAGGGTTACACGGAACCAACAACAAGAAAGCAACAGAGACGATGTTCCAACAAGGGCCAACAAGGGAGAGCTAGAGAGGCACGTCTTGTTAGAAGCAATGTAAAACAGACAAGCGAACGAGCGCAGGCCAGGCAGACTCTCCTCCAGGTGAGGTGTGATCACCCCACCCCGATCACGTGACTCTCCGTGGACTGCTCCTGCCCAGCAATTACAGAGAAGCCTGCAGGGAAACAAGCAGAGCGGTAGTTAGACAAGGCCGACAGCTACTTAACACTCACGAACAATGAGCACTGAATAATATATAAATGTTACATCCTACCTAATAATATAACTAAGTCAAATAATAATACAAAGCAATATATTTACGATTTAGCTAATATCGCAAATATAAGCAATATAAAAATATATGAACAGATAATATACATTACATACATTGTGACCCATTCATGGGTTGCAATACAAGTTAAGCAGAAATCTTTACAGGAAGAGAAAGATTTTCTGTTATCACATAGCCTAACTGAAAGAGGTAAGAGTCCACATATGGAAAACTGATGGTCAGTGATTAACCAGGACGGTTTTCCTCTACCTGTGAAGTTCCGTTTATCTCTTGAATACAAGAAGTGTCTGTGTTTACTCTACATGAGGACCTCTTGAGCTATCTTGTAACCCCCTTTCAGAATAACGAATGCTTTCACTTTAATTCAAGAAATAACAGACAAGTTGACAGAAAGTTAGGAAGGGACAGGGGCGTATTTTTTTTTTATATATTTTTATTAAAAACCTTACAAAAGCACAAAGGATGCATAATAATAGTACAGGAATACAAAAACAGTCTTTTGCGCTACTAGTGCCAGGTTATTCCTGGAGGTAACAAGTATTATAACAACATCCTGTTAAAGCAAACAATACACGCTAAGACAAACCTCACTAAAGTATAACAGTCATTAATAGGTGCCGCCACGCCATTGTAACCAAAGAAAACACAACAAATTGAAACTTTACATGGTTTAACAATATAAAATGAGTACCTGTCACGACCTATTACAACAAAAACAACATACAAATGTACATCACAAGGTTACTAAAGTTGAAATTGTCACACATGACTAAAACCATAACCACCTTTAACACAATCAATATATGTACTACACAAATCATGTCAGTAAACTAAAAAGACCCTAACCAAAGCTTTTTTTTTATATATATATTTTATTTAGAATGACAGTACATATACAGAGTACATACAATTATTAACATGGTACATCAATAAGGTACAAAGATAAACAGTAATTTACTTAAGGAAAGTACCGTACTCAAACACCTTCAAAATTTTTTAACGATAAGGTATCTCGTATTTCCAAAACCAATACCAATTCAAGCCTAATACAAAGTAACATAGCATGGTATTATCCATAATTCCCCTTAAACTAAGCCCCCCTGTCCCCTGACAACCCAGCCCCCTTTATCTGAGATAAAAAAAAGGAAGGCTACGAAAAGCGTATACAGAAACTATGCTTTAACCAAAAGCAAATATATACAATTCAGTCCAAATATATCATTAACTTACAACACAAGGACTTAAAAACATAAAACTCAAATTACACAAAGGGCCTAAAAAAATAACCCAAAGCTACAGTATACTAGTTGCACATGTCTTACAGCATTTACACTTTAGAATAGATAACATCAGTATGTACCATCGTTTACATGGGAAAAAAGGTTCACATCAAATCAAAAAAAAAATTTTTGAACATACAAAGGCACCCCTTTCAAAATTTTGTGTATATAAAAGACATACAATGTTTCGGGTATTAATAAACTTTATATCCTAAGAATTGCAAAGTATAATTACCCCCCGGGGTACAACCTCAAAGGGAAACAGAAAAAAAAACAAAAAATTCTGATGCCGTACATAAGGCCCATAATACATATGTAGAGCCATACTACTACTAGCATTCAAAAACCGTCCTGGCCCCTGAACACATCAGAAAGTCTCCCCCCCCCGCACCCCTACCCAATTTTTCAAAGAATTACAGACGAAATA
>NC_069485.1:16804082-16839724 GCF_026875155.1 Cherax quadricarinatus
AAAAAAATTTTTTTTATATATTATTTTATTTGAATGACAGTACATTAAAAGAGTCAAAACAATTATTAACATGGTTACATCAAAAAGGTAAAAGATAAACAGTAATTTACTTAAGGAAAGTACCGTACTCAAACACCTTCAAAATTTTTTAACGATAAGGGATCTCGTATTTCCAATACCAATACCCAATTCAACCTAATACAAAGTAACATAGCATGGTATTATCCATAATACCCCTTAAACTAAGCCCCCCTGTCCCCTGACAACCCAGCCCCCTTTATCTGAGATAAAAAAAAGGAAAGCTACGAAAAGCGTATACAGAAACTATGCTTTAACCTAAAAGCAAATATATACAATTCAGTCCAAATATATCATTAACTTACAACACAAAGGACTTAACACATAAAACTCAAATTACACCAAAGGTCCTAAAACATAACCCAAAGCTACAGTATACTAGTTGCACATGTCTTACAGCATTTACACTTTAGAATAGATAACATCAGTATGTACCATCGTTTACATGAAAACAGGTTCACATCACTCAAAAAAAAATTTTTTGAACATACAAAGGCACCTTGCCAAAATTCGTGTATATAAAAGACATACAATGTTTCAGGTATTAATAAACTATTATATCCTAAGAATTGCAAAGTATAATTACCCCCTGGAGTATCAACCTCACAGGGAAACAGAAAATAAAACAAAAAATTCTGATGCCGTACATAAGGCCCATAATACATATGTAGAGCCATACTACTACTAGCATTCAAAAACCGTCCTGGCCCCTGAACACATCAGAAAGTCCCCCCCCCCCTAACCCCTGACCCAATTTTGCAAAGAATTACAGACCGAAAACCCCACATCATAAAAGTCTTTGAAAGGGTTCTAAGAAGATTACTGCCCACTTAGATACCCATCAGCTGCACAACTCAGGGTAGCATGGGTTTAGAACAGTTCGCTACTACCCCAGGCGACTACTGGATCACTATGACATGGTCATGGATGCATTGGAGGTCAAACGAAATGCAGGAACAGTACACCACACCACGCCACGCCACACCACACCACACTACACCACACACCACACACACACACACACACACACACACACACACACACACACCACACACACACACACACACACACAAAACACCCACACACACACCCGACGGCGAGCCCATTTGGACCCCGGATGACATTCTCAATCCTTGCCCAGCCATGACAACCCCCCCCCCCCACTACAAAGCTAGTAATATCCCAATAGTTAAACCACGATAACCTGCGGGGAAGGCTCCCTCCCACCGTGATCCATATAATTCCCTATTCCTGCAAACCATTCTATAAAAAGTAGCTGCCATTACCCGTTTCCTCGCAACCCAATCCCCATTCTCACGCATACCCTACGACACGTACACAAAATCTACCATTAAATACGCCAATGCTCGTTGTGTACTCTCTGGCACCCCTCCCACATCCAAAACGAGTGCTCTCAACACAGGTATGCTCCCCCTCCTACTAACCTCACTATCCTACTCATCCAATCCCTAACATTCCCCAAACATTCGCAAAAATACACTGCATGATATGCCGTATCCTCGCCACCACACACTCCACATGCACTCTCCTCTACTATTCGCCTCGCCCGCAGGACCGCTCCTGATGGCAAGATGCTATGCAGGAAACGGAAGTTGAAGCTCAGTAAGTTGAAGCTCAGTAAGTTGAAGCTTCGTAAGTTGAAGCTCAGACCTCACCTGAGGTCTGAGCTTCAACTTACGAAAGCGACACCAAATATCTCCCCATCCATACATGGGGTATATTCCCTACACCGGCACCACCACCCGGCTCCCGATTACTCTCACCAAAACCCCTATGCAAATCTTGCCAGGCTCCCATAGGACCATGAGGGTACACAGCACCTCCTCACATTCCCTCAACTCTGCACCCACATACCACCTCTGCACTCCCTCATACAGAAGCTTTAACCCCCCCCCCCACACTCGACTCGTACATACTCCCTTCGCAAGAAAACACATTTACCCAACGCCGTAGATCCAGTAACCCTAACCCCCCCTGACGTACCGGCAGCATTACCACCTCCCTCCTCAGCCAATCACACCCAGAACCCCATATAAACCTAAACACCTGCTTTAAGATTCTCGTAATTCCTTGCCCCGTTAAGGGGTATACTGCCACCACATGCCAAACCTTACATTATAGTAACATGTTTACCACAATGGCCCTCTGCAACAATGTCAAATGATATGGGTGCAAACTCCCCAATCTATGCTGCATCCATTCCACAATACACTCTGAGTTCACCTCTCTCGACCGCACTTGATTCTCCATAAACACTATTTCACATATCTTCAAGCTATCCACCACCCTCCACTCCACACCAGCATCCCAATCCCCCTGTCAGTTCCAATTTCCCAACTTTAATAAGCATGATTTCTCCACATTAACCCTCATCCCCGTAGCCTCCCCAAACGTACGAATGACCTCTCCCACCTCTCTCAAACTATTTCCCTCCCACACAAGTACTGTCGTGTCGTCGACGTATCCTATGATCCCCGGCCCACACCCCACCTCCCCTGTCCCCACCCCCCACAGACACGTGCCTCAATGAGTCTATAAAAAGGGTCTTGAACACAGGCAAACAGGATTTGAGATAGTGGACATCCTTGCCTAAGGCCCCGCCCCATACACACGGCGTCCCCTATGTGACCATTAATTTGCACACGCACCCGCACCGCTCGATACAATGTCTTCACCCATTCCACAACTTCTTCCCCAAATCCCTGCTTTAGAAGGATCTGCCTCAATGCCTCCCGTTCCACACGGTCATATGCTCCCTGCCAATCCAAAGCAAGTAAGCCCCCCCTTTCCCCCCCAAACCCTCTACAAACCCCTTAAGACGTCTGTGGCCCTCGACCATAGATCTGCCAGGCAACCCATGTTGCCCTTCAGATACGACACGCCCCACGACACATTTCAGGCAATTTCCCAGTATTTTCACAAACAATTTAAAATCCGCACAAAGTAAAGATATCGCCCGATAATCCTTGAGGGTATTCTGGACCTTTCCCTTTGGGACCAGAACAACCACTGCTGTGGCTTGCAACTCCCCCAACACCCCCTTCTCCTTCATGATATTCATCAACTCCACCAGGAATCCATGCATTTACTTCCAATTCTGCAGGTAAAATTCACAGGGTAATCCATCAATCCCCGGAGCCTTTCCCGTACGCATACTCACTAATGCCCGCCAAACCTCGCCCTCATCTATCTCCCTACCCAGCGCTACTCGATCACTACGCCCCAATGAACATGGCACTAGCTCGCAGACACTATGCAATGTTGCACCTCCCACTGCACTACGTCCCAAATACTGCTCATACCATGCATCCGCATAACCACTCATCCCTTCAGTCGTCCTCAAAACTTGCCCCTCACGATAATCCCCCACTTCAGAGTGGACGATTAACCTACCATCCTCAGTGGCCATCCGACGTCGCTGCTGACCCCGTAAAACACATGCCGACGGTCGATCGCCCCATAACACCTCCTCAACCCCCCCCCCTGCAAATGTACCACATTAAACCGTTCATTTTGCAGCTCACGAATCCTTCCCTTCAACGTTTCTATCTCCTTTACAGGATATACTCCCCCGTGTCCACCTCTCCCATAGCAATCCCTCAACCTACCCTCTAGGTACTGAAGGATTGTTGCATTATGCGTTTCCCCTCCCTCACATAAAACTTACGTATTCGTGCCTTAGAAACCCCGTCCCACCACCCCAGTAAATCCTCTATGCCCCGCCTTTCCTCACTGAGCTCTGCCCACAACGTCTCAAATCCTCCCTGCCCCTCCTCATCACCCAGGATCCTCGTGTTTAGTTTCCAATAACTCTTCCACCTCCTGGCCAGCCCATCTCACCCCAGGTGTACCACAACTGCCCTGTGATCTGAATATTCCACCTCCACCGTACACAAGGACTCCACTCTTACCCACTTTGTGATGTACACCCGATCTAGCCTCGCTGCATATCCATGTCTAACAAAAGTGTACATAACCAAAGCTACCATAAAAACTATAAAACAAGACAAAACCCGAACATACCCTTTATGACAGGGTACAGAGTATTGGTTATGTTACATTATATCCTAACCGATAGGAATTCGGAAGGAACGTATGATTCCTTATGCACAATAACCATAGAGATACAGTATTTTAATATTATTAATATGTTAAACCTTCAAGTACAATAATTCTGATACAGAAAACAGAACAACATACATGTAACATGCAATAATAAAATAACCCAAAACAAGTTTTTATAACAAAAACCTCGGCACATCAAAAGGGTTTAAAACCAAACCCTATACATAAATTAAGCCTCCCACATATGTATGTAAACCGAAAATCTTGTCCACAAGACTTTTTTGGTATAACCCCTTAATAAACATGGTATAGACCCAAGACCTATACATACCCTTAAAATTTTCCACATAGAACCTCCAGCAGACAATAAAAGCTAACATAATAAAGAAAAGTAATAAGGATAAGCCCTGCTGTATTTGTCCGCTCCCAAAAAAAACTGAAATGTATCCAGAAAATTTTTTTTTTGAACCAACTTCCCCAATCTGATTACTTAAAAACGAATCCTAAGGGCTCGGTATCTGGCTATCAAGGAAATTTTTAACACAGTGAACATAACCATCAGGCTTAGAAAATTAACCCTGTATGCTACACTTATATCTCACTATGACAAACACAGCATACCATCCATGCCTAACTCTCACTACCTTCCTCTTACACACCACATAAGCTCCAGAGGAAAAACAACCCCCCCCCCCTTTACATCCCCCCATAAGGAGACCCCCCTTTGTCCATCCTCAGGGACCCCGACAAAGGGAGCCAACAGTGAGGTTCCTATAACCTTCCGGGAAACTTTTTTCCCAGGACGCCCCATAAACCAGCATATTCCTACACTTCGTCCTATAGAATCTAGCTGCCAACTCTTTTATCCTCGTATCACCCCTTACTCCCTTCATTCCCCATGAGATATCCAGATAGTCTACTATGATATACATTATATCCCTTCCAACATCCCTAGGCACTCCCCTTACATCTAGTAGTAAAGCTCTTAAAAGCGGCAAACGACCCCCCCCCCAACAGTCTGATAACCCCACCCATCCATGATCTCCCCCCCTCCAAGGAGGTACAAAAGAAGACCACATGAAACGCCGTTTGAACATCACCGCAAAACTGACAAAAAGCTTCTTCCACAAACCCCATACAAAGTAACACCTCCTTGGAGGCCAGAATCCCCATGATGAAACGATACACTAATTCTCTTACTCTAGCCGTATCCGAAGCTTACTAAAATCTTCCAAATAACCCCCAATCTTTACGTTGGAAACACGGCTACCCCTTGCATTAATTCCCTGACCTTTCACTAACCTCCAACATCTTTTCATTTGATGTTTTTCCCCTGTTGCACTGTCAATAAAAATCTCAACATATCTTCGCAAAACCTCAATTCCTTCCCACTCCACCATTTACGAGCCTTCTCCATAACTCTTCCTACTTTAGCTTCCCTCACACCCCCTTCCCTTATATACCATCCTGCTTGATATATACAGCCTTTAAATCTCAGTCCTAAAGGCAAACAAACCTAAACCCCTCTTCGAACATCTGTCATAAACTCTCCTTACTTAACCATGCCCTCCCAAATCCCCACACAAACTTCAGCACCCTCCTCTGAATTTCCATAATGTCTTGTACCTCTAAGGGAAAAACCTCTGCCACCCCCCCCATACCTTGCTATACAAAAGTGAATTTACCCACCACTACCCCTGATGTAAAGCTAGGTCCCCTCGCACTTAAACCTCCTAGTCTGCTTAAAACCTTCCCCGTGACAGACTCCGAATTTACCCTTCTGCATGCCTGCACCTCCGCCATATACCATATCCCACATACCCTGATTCTGTCAACCACTGTCCATCCTAACCCCATTCCCAAGCCCCCCCCCATCCAATTACCGACCTTTTGTAACCTGATTTCACCGTATTAACTCGCATTCCCATATTCAACCAAACATCTGAATCAAATCTACCCACCCTCCTTAACTCCTCCTTACCCCCTAGAAAAACCAGTAGTTCATCCACATACCCAACGATGCCCCCTTTTTCACCCCCCGTCCATCTCCTGTTTGTCCATCAAACCCCCTCAACAGACTCATAAAAGATTCTGCACACACGCAAAGAGCAGCTGTGACATCAGACAGCCCTGCCTCAAACCTCTCTCATCGGTACACTTTCACCCAACCTCCCATTGACCTGTACACTCACCTCCCCCTCAGCATACAGGGTGTTCACCCACCTCACTACCCCCCTCCCAAAAACCCCAACCTCTCTAAGCAAACCCCTAAGAAATCTCTGTCCACGCAATCATATGTGTTCCTCCCAATCTAAACCTAGTATTCCCCCTCCCGTACAACCTCTAGAAAAATCCCTAATAAAACCATGTCCAACCCTCATCCTTTTCCCCGGAATTCCCAACTGCCCCCTATGTAACACTAACCCAACACTTTCCTTTATTCTGTTGCCCAAAAACCTTAGCAAAAATCTTGTAATCTGAGCACATTAACGTAATCGCACGGTAATCATTCAAAACTCGCCATTCCTTCTTTTTGGGCACTGAAACCGTGACACCCATTCTTTGCGATTTCCCCATCCTCCCACTACTTAACATACAATTCAAAACCCCCACCAGACAATGCCGTACACTCCCCAATGACACCTATAAAAATCGTTTGGTATGCCGCCTATGCCTGGGGTTTTACCCTGGCACAGCCCAAAAACTGCCTCCTCCACCTCCTCTACACTAATACTACTCTCGAGTCTGTCACTGTCCTGCTCACTTAATCCCTTATTAAACCCTTCATCCCCAAAATGTCCCTAACCCACTCCCCCGCCAACCCTCCTCCATTTCTCCCTAAACCAAAAATCTGCATACAAACTAATATTTTCTGTGGTGGATAGGCCTTGACCCTCCTCAAAGCCATCCCCTCCCCCATGTACCTGCCTCAATATACGCCAAGGTGGTTTTCGCCTGCCGTTCCTTAAACCTCCTTAGTACAAAACCCGATGGCCTATCCCCCCTTAAAACATCCTCCAACCCCGCCCTAACTCTAATTGCCTCAAATTTTTAATTGTGAATTTCTGCCAACCTATTTTGCAAACATTCCATGTCCTCACTCCGCCCCACCCGTTCCTCTGCATAACAGTCATTTATCTGACCTTCAAGATAATTTTGTAGACCATAGCTCCACCTCGCCATCTCCTTAAACCCCCTTTCTTAAAAAAATCCGCGATTCCAACTTTAGCCCTCATTTCCCCCCAATTTCCCGCAAATCCACTCCTATTCCTAGTCTCCAAAAGGATTTCCACCAATCTTCAAACCCTGTAGCATCACCCTCGTCCCTAAGTAGCCTCACTTTCAGTTTCCAGTATCCTGCATAAACTCTCACTATGCCATCTACCCTCAAATCTGCTATAACAGCACGATGATCAGAAAAACCCACATCGATAGTCCTCACCCTCTCCACACCTATTCCCTGCCTAACATAAATCCTATCTAACCGTGCCTCATATCCCCTACGAATAAAAGTGTGCTCCACTCCATACCCCCTACTCCCCACCACATCTACCACTCCAACATCTCGCAAAACATCTCGCAGAACCCTAAAAACACAACCTGCCCCCCTCGGAACCACATCACCATTCCTAATGACACAATTCCAGTCCCCACCAATCACCGTAATAGCAGGTAAACCTCTCAAGTGATATACCAGAACATCGTGTACAAAATCCACCTTCACTCTAGCGTTACTAGTTGCTGGCATGTACACATCTTCAAAACTAACCCTCCCGGCCCCCCAAAAACCCATCCACCCTGACAACCCTCCCACCCCCCTCCTCCCAACCCAGGATACGCAAAGGACTGGTCTCCTTTACCGCCACAGCCACACCTCCTTTCATCCTCAAAGCATATGGTAAACAACATATAACCTTTCAACAAAAACTCACATCCTAACCTATGGTTATGTTCCTGCAAAAAACAGACATCAATACTAAATATCCTCAAAACCCACTCTAACCATACCCTCTTGACCTCGGTTTTAAGACCGTTTACATTGAAAGTTACTCACCTGAATTTTACAAGAATGGCGGCTTACCCCTGTGCCGCTGAGGCTTACTTGGTCCTCCTTTCATAGGTCTCGGTCCATCTCTATCAATCCCTCGTTCCTGCCCTCCAACTCCTCCCTGTCCCTTCCTGCCGATCTTCCCATTGCCCCCCCCCCTCCTCCCGGTCTTGCCGTTTCTACCACAGCTGCCCACATCTTCTTCCCAGGCCTCTGCGCTGGTGTGAGGACTTCGTCCATGTCTGATGCCCCCGCTGATCTCTTGCGGGAGCTACCCTCTACACACATATCTTCTTCAACCACATCTTCTTGATGGACCTCCACCACCACATTGCTCTCCATTCAAACCTCACTCAAGTCTTCCTTACCCCTTTTCTGTTCGTCCATCAGCTTGACATCACCTAACCTCACACCACCTTCCACACCATGCTCCGACTCTTCCAAAAAATCCTTCAGCACAGCCTTCAAAATCCCTTCCTGAGCTGAATCTGTAGTACCTAACGGTCTGTCTGACAGCGATATCCCCCCCCCCCGTTTCCACTGGTAGTGTAACACACGTCTCCAAAACCACCTCTGCTCTGTCGACCTCCTCACTCCATAAGCCCTTACCCTGGCTTTCCACTTCACCCGTCATAACATCCACGGCTTCTAATTGCGTGTCTTCAGAAGCTTTCTCTTGATGCCTAGGGCCCTGTCTCCTGGGGCATTGTGCCGCCATGTGCTCGTAAGAGTCACATAAACGGCACGTCTTCCTCTGCCCTGCATAGTGTACAAAAACCTGTGTTCTATAACCATGCAATGTGACATATGATGGCATCGGCCTCCTCAGGGTCATTTTCAGTGTGAAGGATCCTTCCGGCATCCCCTCGTAAGGGCCGTCCCTCCACATTCCCATGCTCGCCGAGTGTACAGTCCCATAACCACTGAACACATCTTGTAGGCTGTATGCTGTTGCCTCAAAAGGTACATTCCGTACCTTCACCCAAGTAAAATACTTAGACACATCATAGAAGCATACTTCCACTGCCGAATTGATACTCATCCTCCTCTCTTGAAATTTGTCTACGATGGTAGAGTAGAAGTCAGCCCTCATGAACTTCACGAAGGCTCTTGACATACCATTCAGTGCCACACCATACAACTCTTCATTGGGGATGCCATAACAGTCCCTGATAATGCTTGGCAGGAGAACGTTCATCGTGGCTCTGCTTAAAGATCCTCTAACCAGCTCAATGCAGACAGTATTTATGCGCCGGTTCATTCAGTCCGCCATCTTGGTGCTAATGCTATGTTTTCCTCACCAGGTGGCGTGCAAGAGAAACTGTAGAAGCGTCCTCTCTCCCCGCAGGTCGAGAGACGAATGTGGGCGTATTTAGATGACATGGCAGTAGTTACAGAGTCCTACATCCAAAACCTGTATTGTGCGCTCTTTTCCAGAAAATTGCTTTAAATAATTTTGTTACCCAGTCCAAGTGAGTTTTGTCAGGATAGGCAAGGAGTATTTCGTTTTCTAGATATGGACTGATACTGTCATATACGTTGTCCCCATTTTTCTAATTTTACTGTCACCTTATCTCCGAGTTCACAAGAAGTAATCTGAAATTTATCTGTTCGGACGCATGTGACGCCGCTTTCCACCCCTTGAAACAGTTACTCACCTCGGCCTCCATTCTACAGAGTCCTATCCTCCTTATTTTATCTTTCATGTTGCATATCGAAGTGAGTGATATACAGCAGAAACTGTGATTCTACAAAAGACAGAAGGTGACAATCCATTCGACATTCTTCTACAGCTCAAAGCTCCAACTACAATGCCGCCATTAGCTTTAGTTATGGCTTTTGAGCAACTTGAGGTATATCTGGGCACATTACTTAATATTAATAATATATTCAGTGATCATAATCCATTAACTTTTATTGATAGCATAAAGTGCCCGAATGCTTGATTTATGAAGGTGGTTACATTCTTACAGATGTTTAATATTCGCAATCATTCCATCAGAGGCCCCTCAGACATAATGAACTATATCTTAATTTTTGCTGTTTAATGCAACGTAGTTTCAAGTGACCAGATGTTTATTTTGTATTAAAAATTTTACACTAACAAAAGAATTCATGGGATCACATGTCACTTCTTATTTAATTGACATGACCTACACGATATTTAGAATTAATCTTTTGTCTCTTTAACGGTTTTTTTTAGTGTTTGTTTGTGTTTCTGTGTATGAGTGTGTATGTTTGTGTACTCACCTATTTGTACTCACCTATTTGTACTCACCTATTTGTTTTGCAGGGGTCGATTCAACGCTCCTGGTCCCGCCTCTTCACTGATTGCTACTAGGTCCTCTCTCTCCCTGCTCCATAAGCTTTATCAAACTTCGCCTTAAAACTATGTATGGTTCCCTCCTCCACTACGTCACTTTCTAGGCTATTCCACTGCCTGACAACTCTATGACTGAAGAAATACTTCCTAAAATCCCTTTGACTCATCTGAGTCTTCAACTGCCAAGTGTGACTCCTTGTTTTTTTGTATTGCCTCTCTGGAACATCCTGTCTTTGTTCACCTTGTCAATTCTTCGCAGTATTTTATATGTCGTAGTCATGTCTCCCCTGACCCCCCCTGTCCTCCGGTGAGATCAGGCCGATTTCCCTTAACATTTCTTCGTAGGATAATTCCCTTTGCTCTGGGACTAGTCTTGTTGCAAACCTTTGCACTTACTCTAATTTCTTGACGTGCTTGAACAGGTGTGAATTCCAAACTGGTGCTGCATACTCCAGTATGGGCCTGACGTTTATGGTGTACAGAGTCTTGAACGATTCTTTACTGAGGTATCGGAACGCTATTCTCAGGTTTGCCAAACGCCCGTATGCTGCAGCAGTTATTTGGTTGATGTGCACTTGAGATGTGCTCGGTATTATGCTCACCCCAAGATCTTTTTCCTTGAGTGAGGTTTGCAGTCTTTGGCCACCTAAATTATACTCTGAATGCAATCTTCTTTGCCTTTCTCCGATCTTCATGACTTTGCATTTGGCGGGGTTAAATTCAAGGAGCCAATTGCTGGACCAGGCTTGTAGCTTGTCCAAGTCTCTTTGTAGTCCTGCCTGATCCTCGACCTATTTAATTCTTCTCATTAACTTCGCATTATCTGTAAACAAGGACACTTCTGAGTCTATACCTTCTGTTATGTCATTCACATATACCAAAAGCATCACAGGTTCTAGGACTGACCCCTATGGAACCCCGCTCATCACAGGCGCCCACTCTGACACCTCGTCACATACCATAACTCGTTGCTGCCTCCCTGTCAGATATTCTCTGATCCATTGCAGTGCCTTTCCTGTTATGTATGCCTGATCCTCTAGCTTTTGCATTAACCTCATGTGAGGAACTGTGTCGATGGACCTCTTGCAGTCCAAGAAAATTCAGTCTTTCCAGCCCTCTTTATCGTGTCCTACTTCTGTTACCTTGTCATTAAACTCCAGTAGGTTTGTGACACAGGATTTTCCTTCCCTGCAACCGTACCGGTTGTTGTTTATAAGCCTGTGTCTTTCTATGTGATCCGCCATTCTCTCCTGATGACCGTCTCCATGAATTTGCATACTATACACGCCAGTGACACAGATCTGTAGTTTAATGCCTTATGTCTGTCTCCTTTCTTAAAAATTGAGACTATATTTGCCATCTTGCATACCTTAGGTAGTTTCCCAGTTTCAATGAATGTGTTGAAGCTTTTTGTTAGTGACACACACAGCATCTCTGCTCCCTCTCTAAGAATAAATGGAGAGATATCTGGTTCCACCGCCTTTGAGGTATCAAATTCAAATAGCCGCTTCTTCACCTTCTCCTCGGTTGTGTGTATTTCATCCAGCAGTTGGTATACCTCTCTATTCTGAATTCCTGGAGTCTTTCCTGTCTCCTCCATAAATACTTCTTTAAATCTCACGTTGAGCTCCTCACATGCCTCTTGATCGTTTCTTGTGAACTCCTCACCCTCCTTCCTCAGCCTGATTACCTGGTCCTTGATTGTTGTTTTCCTCGTGATATGGTTATACAACAGCTTCTGGTTAGACTTCACTTTTAATGCTATGTCATTTTCGTATTGTCGCTGATCCTCCCTTCTTATCTGTGCATATTTGTTTCTGGCTCTTCGGCTAATTTCTGTATTTTCCTGGATCCTTTGTCTTCTGTACTTTTTCCATTACCCAGTGCACTTAGTTTTTGCCTACTTATATCTTTGGATGAACCAAGGACTCGTTCTATTCTTCCCATTATTTCTGCTTCCCTTGGGAACAATCCTTTCCTCTGCCTCTTTGCATTTTGTTGACACATAGTCCCTCATTTCTTTTACTGGTTTTCCTGCCAATTCTCTCTCCCACTGAACGTCTTGTAGGAAGTTCCTCAAGCCTGTGTAGTCGTCCCCTTATGTAATTTGTTTTTCCCGTCCTAATCCTGCTACCATCTCCACTTGTAGCTCAACTATGTAATCAAAGCACAGAACCACATGATCATTGGCTCCAAGGGGCCTTTTCGAACGTGATATCTTCGATGTCCCAACTACTCAAGGTGAATACTCGGTCCAGTCTTGCTGGATGCATCCCACCTCTTCTATTTTTTTTTCTGGTAGTGTCTCTAATAACCTGTTTGAAGCAATGAGGTTTCCAGTGTGTGTGTGTGTGTGTGTGTGTGTGTGGTGTTGTGTGTGTGTGTGTGTGTGTGTGTGTGTGTGGTGTCTGTGGTCTGTGTCTTGTCTGGAGTGTGTGTGTGTGTGTGCGTGTGTGTGTGTGTTGTGTGTGTGTCCCTCGCAGGGTGACTTAGTGGATTGATTTACTGCTGAACATGGTGAATCACCACAGAGTTTTTGGAGTAAATTCATGAGTCAACAAGATTAACATACAGTGCACTCACATTATTACTTAGTACTGTATATTAATAACTCTAAGCCTTACCCTAAGAATGCAGACCAAAAATGGTTTCATGTATACATGGAATAAATGGTTCTGATGTATCAAGCACGCAAAAAAGAGTTGCTTGTAAAGACGATACTTCATTAGTCATAGTAACACAGAAGAGAAACATCACAAGGGAAAGAAATCAACTCTGCGTTCATGGAGCAAGAGACATGACGAGTCCCGGATCTGTTCAAAATTAGAAGCAAGTGGAATGATGCTGTGATTCCTGCATACTGTCCACTATAGAAACTATACTTCTGAGTCAATAGCTTTGGTGGAAGGTCTACGATATAAAGTGGAAGAATACACATATGCGCATATTTGTGCAAGAATGAAGTGTGGTTAGTAATATTTTTCATTGTTCTCATTATTGGTTTCTAGCATTACTATAATCATAGGTGCATAATTTATTTATTCTATGCACAGAAAAACAATATTACCCCACTATCATAAAATATTATCATTTATTACTGCACAGATCGTATGAACAATATTTCGCAATTTTAGAGTCAAGTGAGGTCGCTAGAAGGAGGGTATGGAGTATATCAATTGCCAGGAGGGATGGGTGCGTCCCTTGCCAAATGAGCAATCACACTTTCCATGGATTACTGTGGTGTTAAAACCCTTCACAGCATTGCAAAATATAAATGACACCGCCCCTGCATTCAATATAAATAGGGAGTGACTTTCCTCTCTGTCAGATACCAGAGGTGTGGGGCAGTTTCACATTGTACAATTTGTGTCCAGAACTGAATAACAATCTCCCATTTCATTCACCCATTCAAGTATCCTATTCCAGGAACTCCTTTTTGCAGAGGGTCTTGGGGCCCTGATATGTATAGGAAGGTGGTAATTAGAAGTCTTTTGCAGCTGTTCTCACTCTGTACACTGCACATGTTGCTCTTTTGCATATAACCATGCCCAGCGATAATAGATGAAGAACAATGATAAAGTTCCAAGAGTGCTCAAGACATTAAAACGTAAAGCAATAAACTTGATACAGCGATTTACCATGAAACAGCTACCCTAATTCACAAGTACAACCAAAAGTAACTAAAACACTAAATAAACAAATATATCTGTTCTCACAACACAAATGATCTACATCAGAGTCACCATTACCGTGCTCATTCGTAACCGCACCCCGAACATTTACGTCAGAAACTCTTCACCTAGACTTGGCATCTTTATTAACATGGTACGTCAAGCACAAGCAACTGATCTCCTGCGCTGCAAAACTGACCTACCCTTGCCCTTCCTGTTACAGCCAGGAATTTTTCATCGACCTTGTTGAATTGTGGTTGATTTCACAGTTCCTTTTTTGAAATTATTTGTTCAACAGACCTTTTGACTACCCCTAGGTTCCATACTTTGTGCAGTAACAGGCTAACCTATACAGGAGCATACTCGAAGCATTTTGCGGTTTTCCTGTATTATTCCCTCTTCAGTCACCTGTCTCCGTTAAGTTGACGATATACTGTTCATCCCTAAACGCTTCAACGTTCTGGCTCTCCAACACAAACTCAATTAGGTCGATCCCTCAATCTGTTTTACGTTACAAGAAAAAGTCGACGTCACTCCTCCTTTCCTTGATGTTCTCTGCAAAGCTGACCCAAAAGCTTCGTTTTAAGTCGACCAAAAAACGACCATCCAACAAGACCTTCTTCAGTGTCTGCCGTAGTGAATTCTTTGTGGAAGACTGCTCTTTCACCGAACAAATATTTTCAAAGCTTCACTATCTTCGTGACTTCATCAAAGATTGCAGACGCCGTGCACGTAACATCTTCAATTCAACCAGTCATGTTACCGTTGACAAAAGATAAGTGGTTCTCTCTAGCAACTCCATTGCCAAACACGTCTCTAACATTCTTTCCAGTACCACATTCCATGTATCTACCACTTCATCGATGGCATCACCGGTATAGGACAATCAGGTTCAATCCTCTGCAACCAAATATACGTGGTCGAAACATTCAAAGACTTCCTAACACGGATTTCGGCACACCAATACGCCAATTTTGTGTGCCTGTGTTTTACGCGAAACTCTCACAAGAATTTAATTAACTAGAGACGTAAAACTCTTCTCCAAGGAAGATGAAACCCAGTAAAGTAGGATCTTGGAATCATCACTCAGTCTACATATCCAATTATTTCAACCAAAACAACATGTTTTACAACACATCTGAACCTCTTGCCAGAAAACGTCATCGTTATCATAATTAGCAACAAGTCATTGGATGGGGGGAACTCAGCAGAAGGCCTACTGGTCCACGCTGTGCAGGTCCTTCCTTGTTATTTAAATTCAACCTCTTCTCAGGCGTCAACATAAAAATTCCTCACCTTGCTCTTCACGTTATTACGCTCCCTGCATTTATGATCCCTTGTTGTTAAGAGTGGCAATATGGCCGATGAGAGGAGTATTTCTCCAGTAATCACACGAAAATAAAAATACAGGAATAACATACCTGAGATATTACACGAGCATTTCAATTTTGATGCCGATGGAAATAATAAACGAAAATTTGTAGTAAAACAAACAATAATGTTGGTGAAAATGATTCGAAGAATTAGGAAAGTCTCCCCTTGTTAAACTTGAAAATGCTGTAGAGAAAAATATATTTTGATATTCTGAAAAGGCCAGTTTAATAAAACTGGCAAAAAAAAAGTAAATTAGCATCCACAAAAATACTTCGTTAAAGTTTGAAGCTGATCAGAAGAGGCATTCACTGGTTATTATATGGGAAACAATTTTCTATTCAAATTAGCAAATTAAATTTGCACTGCTTTTAGTGAGTAACAAACTGTGTTTCATTATATTCAGGTTTGAAGGCGATCAGAAACAGCATTCTTCGGTAATTGATCTGAGTCCAATCATTCCAAGTATTTTAAAATATTTCAGTAAAACTGAGAATTTCCACCAAATCTGAAGTAAATCAGAAGAAGCTTAAGTTAGTTATTGATAGAAACTGAATATTTTTATTCAATAATATTGACAAATTGCGACTTATGCCAACCTGCAGTGTAACCTGCAGTGTAACCTGCAGTGTATATATATATATATATATATATATATATATATATATATATATATAATATATATATATATATATATATATATATATATATATATATATATATATGCAAGGAATTCGCAAGAGCAGGCGAAATATACACAAACACTGATCTCTGGCTGAAGGAGACTCGAACCTACGAACCTTGAAACAAGGTACACAGTGCTATACTATTCTCACCACACTGGGAAAGGACGATGGCCATCTGATTTATTTTTCTTGCTTCTAGCAGCTATATAATGCACAATAGCCCTTATTATGGATGTAATAGATAGTGCTTCTTCTCTGAATATATCCTTGTGACTACTATACAACTTTATGCAATATGTCTTTGGAAACGCACTCTCTCTCTCTCTCTCTCTCTCTCTCTCTCTCTCTCTCTCCCCTCTCTCTCTCTCTCTCCCTCTTTCTTCTAAATATCTATTTTTCTATCAATATTTATTTATATCTATTTCGCCCTCTCTCTGTTTCTCCTCTCTCTATCACTCTATTCTCTTTGTTTTCTCTCTGGCTTTTCTTTTCAATCTTGTCTGTCTTCCCTCTCCTCTCTCTTCTGCTCTCTCTCAGGTACACAGTGACAGGTGGTGGTGGGTCACCTGACTCATCACGGCAGGTACACAGTGACAGGTGGTGGTGGGTCACCTGACTCATCACGGCAGGTACACAGTGACAGGTGGTGGTGGCTCACCTGACTCATCACGGCAGGTACACAGTGACAGGTGGTGGTGGCTCACCTGCCCTCATCACGGCAGGTACCAGTGACAGGTGGTGGTGGCTCACCTGACTCATCACGCAGGTACACAGTAAACAGGTGGTGGTGGCTCACCTAAACTCATCACGGCAGGTACCCCAGTGACAGGTGGGGGGTGGCTCACCTGACTCATCACGGCAGGTACACAGTGACAGGTGGTGGTGGCTCACCTGACTCATCACGGCAGGTACACAGTGACAGGTGGTGGTGGCTCACCTGACTCATCACGGCAGGTACACAGTGACAGGTGGTGGTGGCTCACCTGACTCTCACGGCAGGTAACAGTGACAGGTGTGGTGGGTCACCTGACAATCACGGCAGGTACACAGTGGACAGGTGGTGGTGGTCACCTGACTCATCCGGCGGGTACACAGTGACAGGTGGTGGTGGGTCACCTGACTCATCACGGCAGGTACACAGTGACGGGTGGTGGTGGCTCACCTGACTCATCACGGAAGGTACACAGTGACAGGTGGTGGTGGGTCACCTGACTCATCACGGCAGGTACACAGTGACAGGTGGTGGTGGGTCACCTGACTCATCACGGCAGGTACACAGTGACAGGTGGTGGTGGCTCACCTGACTCATCACGGCAGGTACACAGTGACAGGTGGTGGTGGCTCACCTGACTCATCACGGCAGGTACACACTCACAGGCGTCTCTCTGTGAAGTGTTAATTTTGTGTCAACAAGGATGTTTGTTGAACGTTAGTTGCTGACGCTGCTATTATTGTTGTATATTGATGTTGCTATCCTGCTCTTGCTTCTTCGGGAGTACTGTCACTGCTGCTGGTAGCGGAGGGTTTTCTGCTGCTGCGAGCAGAGATATAAAAAGTACGTGATAAGTATTATGATACTTACAAAAATACTGCAGTTTATTTGGTAAGGGATGGCTTTAGCGCGGTGGAAAATTCCTTAATGAGTGATTTGGAAAAAGAAATAAAGAAAACTAAAACAAAGTAGAGAAAAGGAATAAGTCTAAAGCAGTTTGAATTGCCAGAGATAAGCTGTGAATATATTTAGTTTTCATAAGGTCCAAGTTATGACCAGAATACTATGGGGAAAAGTGTGAAAACCAGGATATTGATGGAACTGTTCAGTGACAAAATTGGATATATGATTAGAAATGGAAATAAATAAAGTGATATAGACATCGTAAACATTATCAGAAGACACCACGAGGAGAGGATTTCAACTTGGCAGTGACTGCAGACGCCAGATGCTCACCAATATATGGGAGCAATATGGTCAGTATTTTCGTTTTAGTGTCTCTCCCAGCTGGATGATAGGAATAATCTCTTCTACATTTGAGGCCAGGGGATAATTGAGGTTAGCTCTGACAGAATATTTAATAAGTCACCAAGATAACTAAATAATTAGGACTAATTTTCAACCCCATGGGCAGTTCTGAGTGAACCAAGAGGTGCTTTTTTTATACATCTCAGGCGCCCCAGTCAGTAATATACTAATAATTATTAGTATTTACATTAATAAGAAACTGAGTGAGAGAAAATTTTAAAGCTCTCCAGACGAGTGGTGTAGTCTAGGTAACACAAACATGACTAAACTTCAGTTACAGGGCACGCTGAATGAAAACCCCAGTTTCAAACACACGCACACACCCCATAACAACCAAACAAATTCATACATATCAAACCACATTTTGCACTTACAGAGCCCCGTCCTCGGCACAAACCCTACCTGCACAGCAGCCTCCTATAATGTCAGCCAGGTCTCCCACTCCCCAGCCCCACAAACCTCTCAGAATACAATCTTTAGGGTGTAGTAAAAACCCAAATCTACAGAATAAAAAATAAGAGTGAGGAGCGGCACAAAGAATCATGAAAGCATTTCCAAACATCATAGCACTCATAGAAACCAGGTTTTTGGAATAATAACAGACGAGATCTTTCCTTCTGGATATCAGATCATGAAGAAAGTTAAAAGAGAAAAAAAGAGGGGACGAGAAGTTGCACTGCTTACCAAAAACCAGTAGAGTTGCGATTCGGAAGGAATGGGCAGAAGGGAAGCAAAGTATGAACACTTCGAATTGGGGTCCCAAGGTGGTAACTGCAGTGATGTACAGCCCACCAATGAATATCAGGAGGCCAAGACAAGAGTACGATGAGAAAAAAAACCCGAGCACTGGTTGATACAGTAGCTGAGATTGCCAAAAGGGCAATCATGGGCAGGGGAAAAATCATTAATTATACGTGATTTCTATCACAAGAAAAACTAACTGTGACAACCTGGAGCCACAAGGTGGACCAGAAACATGGAGGGTTAAGATGATGTAGGTGGTGCTGGAAAACCTCATGATCAACACGTTATGGACCCTTATCAGAAAAAGAGAGGAAGAACCAGCAAAGCTATACCTCATATTCACCCTTTAGTAGTTCAAACATTGGGACATCACATGTGAAAGGCCCCTCGGAGCGAGTGATCAAGCGGTTCTGAGTTTCGAATACAATGTAGAGGAGAGGAGAGGTTCACACCTAAGGGTAACAGAATCAATAGGAAAACCAGAACGTGCCCTTGGATCACCCAGAGGGCAGAGCGGTCAAAAGTAAGTCAGCTAGAGAATCAAATATATATAGAAGACAAAGGACCTTGAAAAATAAGGAGACTAGCCGAAGAGACAGAAATGAATAGGCACGGATAATAAGGAAGGTCAAGCGCAATATCAGAATGACAAACGATCAGAACCCAAATCGGAACCAAAGCTGTTGTACAGCCACATGAGGAAAACAACAGTCAATAAGCAGGTAATCAGGCTGAGGAAGGAAGAAGGGGAGATCACAAAAAAAAAAGTAAGAGCAAACACGAACTTAAAAAAAAATATTTGCAATGGAGACAGAGTGGACTACAGTAAACCTGAATGGTAGGGGCATACCAACATCTGCTGGGCACACTACGCACAACCCTGGAGGAAGTAAAGAGGCTGCTAAGTGAACTAGATACTTCAAAGGCGGTGCAACCGGACGACATCTCAGAGGGTCTTGAGAGAGGGCAACTACCTGAGGTGTGGAAAACAGCACATGTAATCACAATCTTTGAGAAAAGAGACAGGCAAGCAGCATTAAACTATAGACCAGTGTCACTGACATGTAATAGTATTCAAGGTCATTGGAAGTTTCAGAATGTTGGAACACGGTTTAGGGACGGGGAAATCGTGTCAAACTTACTGGGAGTTTAACAAGTAAAGAAAGTTCAACTAGGGAAGTAAGAAGGGAGAGAATGCCCTTGTCACCATGAAGGAAGCCGGACAATTTAACCAGAGATTATGCAAATGCAAAGAGGAAAAGGCACTGAATAATAATGAGACTATGGGAAAGAAACAGAAATGAATACAACGGTGATAAGAATGGCAATTCAGAGTGGAGCAGGGAAGACCAATCGGAAGTAAGTTGTGAGCCGGTGCGTTTTAGAACAGTGAATAGCAGGTAACAGTAAAGAAGAAGGGGATCCAAAAAGGAAAGTTAGAGCACACAGAATAAAAAAAAGGAATGGAGACAGAGTGGATAAGTAAACCAAATGGTACAGGGTGTTATAATATCTTGCTGCCACTAGCTGACATGGAGGAATAATGGGTGCTAGTAATACTAGACTTCAGGACGTCAACTGGGAAAAGTCGTAGAAGGTCTTGAGGAGGCAAGGCCCTGAGGATGGAAACAGCACAGTAAAAGGCCTAGCCAGAAGTAAAGACGGCAAGCAACACAAACTATAGACCATATGTGAATAACTACATGCAAGACATGGAGAAGTAACAAGGAGAAATTGGAAGTTGAAACGGTTCAGGAGGGAAGATCTTAGGAGTATTTTATCAAAACTTACTGGTAGTTTACGAAAATAGTCGAAGTGATTAGGGAAGTAGAAATGGGCGTAGTTTTAAGACGCTTTTTAACTGTAAGAAGGGATGGGACGTTTAACAAGCGATTACTGAAAAGTAGGGGGCCAGGCAGGAATAACAATTGCAGTGATGGACAAATAGGTGAGAAGAAACAACACGCAAACAGAATGTCAGATGGCGCACCTGAAGACCAGCCACAAGCTTCATCCTGCAGCCGGTGCTGTTTACAATATGTGAAGACATGACACACACCATACAAACATGACAGACTTGACAAGATCAGGTGATAGCACACAACATTCACAAACACGGACAAAACAGAGTTGACAATACACACGTCACAGGAGTTAATAAGATTTATATCACCATAAAGTCATCATACGCACAAACACAGAGTGACAACACCGAGCACACGATACCAAAACTTTAAACGAGGATAGCTCATCGAAAAGGGAGGAAGAATGGCCGAGACACTGGAGGCCAGGAGGCAGGGCAGACTGTAACAATGACAATTGCACCAGAAATAGGTCGAGTAAAAGAGTGATGTTACAGACAAAACACAGATGGGACACAGAAACAAAGGGTCAAATTGAAGTTGAAGACTCAGATGATCAAGGATATTAGGAAGTATTTTTCACCCACAGAGTTGTTAGGAAATGAATAGCCTAGAAAGTGATGTGGTGGAGGCAGGAACCATACATAGTTTTAAGGCGAGGTATGATAAAGCTCATGGAGCAGGGAGAGAGAGGACCAGTAGCATCAGCGAAGAGGTGGGGCCAGGAGCTGTGACTCGGCCCTGCAACCACAAACAGGTGAGTACAAAACGGTACACAACCAACACACACATCACACACACATACTCACACACTCTCAACAACACACACCCACATAAACTGTTTACATACCACACACACACACACACACACACACATTCCCACACACACCACCATCACCACACACCACACAAACAACCAAAACTTTTCAACACTACTGAACACACAATACGGAACAAATAAACTCCAAATAAATGTTTTCCCCCCAAATTGCACAACTTTTATTTTTAAAGTTAATGGGGGAATTTAATCCCCGGAGAAAGAGTAGGATCCGGAGGAGTACCGAAAGGGATCTAGACAGGCTACATGCCTGTTCAGAAACTGGACCCTACCAAATGCAAAGTCTTGAAGATGGGAAGGGAAAAGAAGAACGCAGACTGAGTACAGTCAAGGGGGCAAAGACTAGAAATCTCACTCGTGGAAAAGGATCTTGGGGTGAGTATAATACCAAGCACATTTCCTGAGGCGCATATTAACCAAATAAATGCTGTTGAATATGGACGTTTAGCAAACCTAAGAACAGCATTCCGACATCTCAATGAGGAATCGTACACCATGTACATCAGGCCCATATTGGAATATGCAGCACCAGTTAGGAAACCACACCTGGCCAAAAACGCCAGGAAATTAGAGATAGTGCAAAACTTTGCAACGAGACTAGTCCCAGAGCTAAGAGGCATGTCCTACGAGGATAGGTTAAAGGAAATAGACCTGACGACACTGGAGGACAGGAGAGATAAGGGGGATATGAAAATGACAAAACATTGAGAGGAATCGGTAAGGCGGACAGAGAGAGGATGTTTCAGAGATGGGACATAGCAATAAGGGGTCACAATTGGAAGCTGAAGACTTAGATTAGTCACAGGGATATTGGGAAATATTTCTTTAGTCATAGAGTTGTTAGGAAGTAGAATAGTCCGAAAGTGATGTAGGAAGGCAAGATCCAAAATAGTTTTAAGAAGAGGTATGATAAAGCTCATGGAGCACTGACAGTGACCAGTAGCAGCCTGTGTAGAGGCTGGGCCAGAAGCTGCGACTCGACCCCTGCAACCATAATTAGGTGAGAACAATTAGGTGAGACACAACACACACACACACACACCACAACACACACACACAACACACACACAACACACCACACACCACACACACACACACACACACACACATACCCCTAATGCGAAGAATTCAATTGGATGAGGTTCAAGTAGGACTACGAAGGGATCTGGACAGGCTTCAAGCCTCGCCAGCAATTGGCTCCTGGAGTTTAGCCCCACCAAGTGCAAAGTCATGAAGTTCAAAGAAGAGCGAAGACACAGTACAGGTTATGGGGCCAAACACTGTAAACCTCACTCAAGGAAAAGGGTCTGTGGGCGAATGTAATACCCAGCACATCTCCTGAGGTAGACTTCAACCAAATAACTGCGGCGCATGTGGGGCCTGACAAACCTAAGAACAGAGTTTCGGAACTTTAGTAAGGGATCGTTCAAGGCTGTGTCCCTTCAAAGAAATCTTAAAGAAAAGTTTCTATGTGGACAATCTTCAAGGTACTGTGAATAAAGAGGAGGATTTGAAATCCTTATACAGAGAAGCTAACAAGGAGATGAAAGAAGCAAATATGCCTCTAAGGATGTGGAATACAAATTCAAAGTAATTAAGAGAACTTATCAAAGAAGATTTCCTTGAAGCAGAAATTCCTGATTGCAACAATATGCTGGGACTTAACTGGAACACACAGGAAGATACTTTGAGTCTCAAAAAGATAAACAATAAATCATGCAGTACACTCACTAAACGTAGTTTACTGTCAGAGGTATCACAATGTTTTGATCCTCTAGGACTCGTCTCACCAATTACCATAAAAGGTAAAATGCTTATGCAAGATGCATGGAAACTCAAAATTGGATGGGATGAGAACGTGCCTCTAGAAATGAGTCAAGCATGGGATGAAATATCCAAGGAGCTTAAACAACTTCATCAAATTAAATTTCCCAGACAAATAGGTCAAGAGGGAAACAAGTACACATTACATGTGTTCTGTGATGCGTCAACCAGAGGTTATGGCGCAGTAGCTTACATGAGTAATGCTAAAGGAAGTACACTAATTACTTCAAAGGCCAGGGTAGCACCCTTGAAGGTCAGAACAGTACCACAATTGGAACTGACAGCACTCTTTGTAGGCACAAAATTAGCTGTCTATCTCAACAAAGTACTTGATCATCTCACTATTGAAAAACCCGTGATCTGGAGTGATAATGAAGCAATTCTCCAGTGGTTAAGAAATAATAAGAGTAAGTTGGCCTATGTACAGAACAGAGTAGCAGAAATAAAAGAGATGCAGAGAGATTATCTTTTTCTCCACGTCTCTACCCAAGAGAATCCAGCTGACATGTTGTCACGTGGTGTCCCACTCAAGAAATTTGTGGATAATAAATTACGGCTCCACGGACCGAACTGGTTCTCTGATGAAAATAACTGGCCTCAGCAAAAAGCTCACATTATGCCAGAAGAAACAGTTTGCTTGAACACAGCAGGAATAAGTTGTGTAAATACTGCAGACACAACAGAAATAGTCATTGATGGATCTAAATACTCATCTTTGGGTAAACTCTTAAGAGTTACAGCTCTTGTCTTTAAATTCATTAAAGGAATAAAACCTGATTATGAATGTCTTGAACCCATTAAATACTGGGTGAAACTAATGCAGAAAGATGTTTTCTCTATAGAATATAAATTTCTGGAAACACAAGATAAATCCCCAAAGAAACCTGTCATGATTAATTCTTCATGACTTTATCTCGACTCAGAAAAGATTATAAGATGTCGAGGAAGAATTCATAATTCTTCACTACCTAAAGAAACAATACATCCAATATTGATCCCCAAGAATCATTGGCTAACAAAACTGATTGTTCAAAACGCCCACAGTAACGTGTTACATGGTGGGGTAGCTGACACACTTTGTCATATACGACAATCCTACTGGATACCTCAAGGTCGACAAAGTGTGAAGAAACAAATAAGGGACTGTATTACTTGTCGTCACTACGATATGCGAGTATGTCAGTATCCAGGTCCACCTCCATATCCCTCTGAAAGAGTTTGTCATATCACTCCATTTGAGGTGACAGGTGTAGAATACACTGGACCAATAATTTTAACCAAAACAGTTGACAAAGTTCCCATCAAGGTTACTTGTTGTTCACTTGTGCTACAACTAGAGCAGTACATCTAGAAGTAGCCACTGACATGTCTGCTGAAACCTTTATCAAATTATTCAGAAGGTTTGCAGCCAGAAGGGCATGTCCCAGACTGATGATTTCAGATAATGCAACGAACTTTGTTGCTGGTGCTGCTTATATAAGCAAGATCATTGATCAACCAGAAGTACAACAGATGCTGAATCAACGCAGATGTCGTTGGAGATACATTCCTCCTAAATCTCCATGGCATGGCGGATTTTATGAAAGAATGATCGGCATTGTAAAACGTTGTTTAAGGAAGACTCTTCATCGTCAGAGAATCGACTTAGAAGAATTCCGTACAGTTGTGACTGAAATAGAAAATAGAGTCAACAACAGACCTCTAACTTATGTTACCGATGATCTGGGCAATTTAGAAGTGTTAAGTCCATCTCATTTACTAAATGGAAGAAGGCTCGAACCTGTTCCTCCCATGAATGATAAAGAAATCATAGAGGATCCTACTTATTTCGAACCTGAGCAACTCAGACGTAAATTCAAACACCTTAATAAAGTGATTGAACGTTGGGAGAAAATTTGGCGAGAAGACTATCTCACCTCATTGAGAGAACACTTCTATGGAGCTGGTGTTCCTGAAAATCATAAGTCCTTAAGACCTGGTGACATAGTGATTATCGACAATGATGGTCCGAGGTCCCAATGGCCACTTGGAAAATTTGTGACCATATATCCTGATGCAAATGGAATCATCAGGACAGCTGATGTTTTAAGCAAAGGTGTAGTTAATAAGCGGACAATAAATAAACTAGCGCCGTTAGAAACACACAGTGTTGAAAACAAAATTAGTGATTCTCCAGACACCACACAGACTAAAGCTGTTCAGAAAAGACAAGCAGCAGTGGTGGCGAGTGAGAAAATCAAATTAATGTTAAGTGATGAATAGTTCACCTGCAGTGAACCTCCGCCGCCCCCCAGTGTAGAGAAATTTTCTCCAGGAGGGAGTATCAGCCCCCTTAAGCCCCTTTCAGCCCTTTCAACCCTGAGGGGCCCAGCCCTCTCAGAAGGGGCAAGCATCTTGTTTACTGCTACAGCGAGTAATTGATCACAGATGCAGTACCAATATGCAACGTGTGGTCAAGCGACTGCTGCTCCCTGCAAGACTCCAGTGTTGCAAAGTGTATTTTAATAAAAGACAGTCCATCTCTTACCTTAGCAGGACAATTAAGGAAAATCCTGCTCCCACTTTATTACCATGGTAAAGATAATGTACTTTGCTGTCTATGTTTAAGACAGCAAGAATCAAGCATTCTGCTTTGCTTCATGGAGGAAGTGGCAAGGAAGCAAAAGGTACTAGGTCAGCTTTTCCTTTATGCTAGTGGCAGTGGCAGCGTGAGACGTTGTGGCGTCTTTAGATTACTTTTGACTCTACTGAGAGTGACACTGACACCAGGATAACCAACAAAGAACGATCTGTGCGTTAATGTGAACAAAGTGTCTCACAAAACACGATAAACACTTACAGAGAAGTGTGATCAACTTATTAGTGATATTGTGTGAACAATTATTGATGAACAGTGTAACAACGAGTGTTGCGATCCATCAGAGTATAGTGCGACATTCTTCAAAGAACACTATTCTTCAATCAACTCATTGGATATCCGGGCGTAATTATGGGTCAGATACGTATACCCAGGTAAGTGTTCTAACTCGTGATGCACAACTGTTGACTGTGCAGTTGAGTATAAAGTCATGAGTTAGTCACTTATCATAAACCCCGGTGATATGCGGACCTTTGAGTCAACACACGTAAGTTTGTCAGCAATCAGTGAATGAAATATGCTGACATAACACCCCCTAGGGGTAATTTATTGTTTACATAATATGATCTATTACAGCCCGTTGAGAGATGATCATGACAACAATTCAAGACCTCATCTGCAGGGGCGGCTGTGTAGACGATTTGCTCTCTTTTATCAGCTAAGTATTCCCTATATTTCAAATTATATCTTATCTGGTAAGCCATTTCTCAACACCGTGTCTTCGTTTGTGGATGACACTTGAATTTGCATGACAGTGTCATTCATCGAAGACACTGCATCAACCTAATCTTTAAATGGACTGCAGAAAACAATATTAAGTTCAATGAGGAGAAATTTCAATTACACCGATATGGAAAACTCAAAGAAATTAAAATTATATCAGAGTATAAAACAAATTCCAACTACACAATAGAGCGAAAAACTACTGTGAAGAACTTGAGAGTGATAATGTCAGAGGATCTCACTTTTAAAAATTACAATCATGTATCTGCCACATTTGCTAGGGATGCAACGTCCATGAATGTGAAATATGTCGCTGGGCCACAGAGTCCAAGTTATGACCAGAGATTTGATAAGACGGGGAAGGAAGAAGCATGAGTAAAGGTGGAAATATGGGAAAAGGGTGGATGGGGGAGAGGAAACGGGATAATAAATGTAAGTGGCCTAACCACTTTGGTGTATATTAATACAAGTGTTTGTGTGTGTAGTGTTATTCGTGAATTCATAAAATTTATTGAATGGGGTATAACAATCTACCCATCAGTTTCACACAATTATAGCAAGTACATAACTAAATGACACTGAATTGGCATGGTGTATATTTTTTTACAATTGACTATGTTTTTAGCAATTGCAGGGTGTAGGCTAGGAATAATTTTAACAGGGCACTTGATGTAGGTTGGCTGCTTCCTGGAGATACTGGTTGGCTCAGCTGCTTCAGAGGTAGTGTCCTGCCGTAGTACGTTTGCAGATGTTACATCGTTAGATGTAAGTGTTAATTAGTTAAAAAGGAAGTCTCCATAAATTGGAGTTTTGGGGGACGTATACATGTTTGGGAGAGCTACGAGGATGAAAGTAAATCTGGAGAAGTCAATGATAATGGGGCTGGGAGAGTGGGCAGGGAGATTGGAATGGGGATGTGATGTCGTGCAGCATCAGACTTCATTTGGAAATTCAGCTGTTAATCTCAGCACCTTTGCTATTAATGGGCAAAATTCTATTCAGTGAACTTTCCTGGTGAGTGAGCAATACAGCGACCCTCTACACATTCGTCGTCAGTGAGCAATACAGCGACCCTCTACACATTCGTCGTCAGTGAGCAATACAGCGACCCTCTACACATTCGTCGTCAGTGAGCAATACAGCGACCCTCGACACATTCGTCGTCAGTGAGCAATACAGCGACCCTCTACACATTCGTCGTCAGTGAGCAATACAGCGACCCTCGACACATTCGCCGTCAGTGAGCAATACAGCGAACCTCGACACATTCGTCGTCAGTGAGCAATACAGCAACCCTCTACACATTCGTCGTCAGTGAGCAATACAGCGACCCTCGACACATTCGTCGTCATTGAGCAATACAGCCGTCCCTCGACACATTCGTCGTCAGTGAGCAATACAGTGACCCTCGACACATTCGTCGTCAGTGAACAATACAGCGACCCTCGACACATTCATCGTCAGTGAGCAATACAGCCGATCCTCGACACATTCGTCGTCAGTGAGCAATACAGCCGACCCTCGACACATTCGTCGTCAGTGAGCAATACAGCCGTCCCTCGACACATTCGTCGTCAGGGAGCACTAGTGTCAGTGCTCTAAACACGTCCGTCAGTGGACAGTCCTAGCTTTTGAAGTGAATTCTCTCTACTACAGAGCACGTAAAAGCGATTTTAAACTATTTTCTTCGTCATTGCACGATTTTGCGTTGTAGCTCTACACAGCACACTCCATGTAAATATCGAGCACCCAGCAATGACTCTGAGACATCAACCTCTCCTCATTATAAAAAGAGTGCTTTGGCTTAGTAAGCAGTATCCTATCAGCAATAATAAACCATCGACGTATTGCCAAAATACGTCTTTCACCGAACAACTAATTGGCATTAATTGAATGGATTTTGGTATCAAATTGCATGAAACATTTAACATTTACCAACCTCAGCATCCTAACTCATGTCTGCTTATTATCTGAGAGAAAGAAACAAAACTCACTTGCGGACTTTATGACAAATTATCTACGTTACATCATTTTAGTTTCCAGTTCCAACGGAAGTGAAATCGAAATGCCTATTATTTAGAATTCATAGAGAAACTAGGAGAGAAAGACAGACAGAGGAACAGAGAGAGGAGAGAGACAGAAAAGCCAGGCAGACAACAGCAACAGACATCGACAGGCAAGAGACAGTGAAACAGAGAGAGAAAGGAAAGAGACGGGAATGTACTGAAAAGACATGTACAGTAGCAAAGTACACACCAAGGGTATCTGCTGAAGACTAGCTATTAGATTTAGGACTATATATAATATCTAGGAGCTTCAGGAAAGAACATTGAAGCAGATGGTTATCTTCCCACTCTCCAATTCTTCTGACCACTGCTGGCATGAAACAGGGAGACAAATATGCAATATCTTATTGAAAATTCATGTACTTTTCACGAAACACTGAAGGCATATATTACCAACTGCCTCTTCATATTAGTCCTCTCTCAGCCCAAACTTCTCATATTATTCGACTTCTTCCTCAGAAGTGCCTTTCAAATAGTCATACTGTGTTACATTCCGTCAGGGGCACCAACTGTAACCCAACTGAACTCCTTCCCACGGCCCAGGAGCTTTAACAGTGGAACTATTCTTAGCCCCTTCCCTAAAAGCCACATTTTCTATGAACTCAAATTAAGTTGTAATAATCGACTGTCAATCAATAATCAGACAGGTGGCCGAGGGAAGGAGTTCAGTTAAGTTACAGTTGGTGCCTCTGACGGAATGTAAAAGTAAATATGCGCTAGACGGTACAGCATAGGACTCTCAATTTACTGACACCGGTTCGAGCCCCTCGTCCACTCTTCTGTTTATTCACTATTTATTTACTCTATATGCTTTAGTGAATTGTATGAACATAATCAAATTTCTTTCTCCATACTCGTGTTTCTTGAGATATACAATCGTAAGAGTTATACAGAGATTTTTAGAGGATTCTCCCTTTAGAAGTTTGATTTTTTTAAATATTCTTAGGGAAGGAGTATATATGTTTATCTTCATATAACCTAAATTTCAAACATTTCATCCGACACCCAAAAGTAAGTTGGAAGTCCTTGATTGTTGCAACCATTTACTATACTGATCTCGAAACTGAGTCTCTAGAAGGAAAAGGCTCTTTGGGCTCCTTGGTTTTCTTGATTATCTTATCTTTTACTTTACTATCTTATTTTTTCAGAAATTTGAGTGGGCGCCATGATACCAAGTTCATCTATTTGTTAATCCTCAGTATCTTGCTGAAACTGACAGCAGCATTCCCTTCAACTTCTGAGTAACGTAGGTATGTGTCGGACACCGTAGAAGGAAACGTTTAGACCCATGATATCAGCTTATAATGTTTCAAGGAGAAAATAGTGACTGTATCCGCTTCAGGTGCTTCTTGCTGCCTTTGCGCCTGGTTACCAGAGATTCCGGTTCTAAAAACCAATTAGCTAAGTGTCTGGTATACTTTTTTTCTAATGTTTGTTATGTGAGAGTATGTAACCTAAATTGGTCTACCGACACACTGCTGCATATTCACCTATGTTTGGTAAGACTGAGAGAAGCCAAGCGAAGAACTACACCAACGCGAGTGACTCAAGGGTCGAGGCGAGTGCCCTTGGGAAAATTAGTGGCAGCTATGTAGATATTTCCAGCATGTGATACTTTTTTCATTTCAGAGGTGAGATTTATTTTTTCTTAAGGCATCGTTGAGGAACGTTTGGAGACTTTCTTTAAAATAGGGCTGTCCAAGTGTACCTGTTTGTGGGATTTGGGAGGATTAAGAATTAACTGATTGAATTTATTGTGAATAAGAAAGTAACCCTAATGATGACGAGAGTAATTTGCTGAAATTTTATAAAGAATAAAGTATAACGATACCAACAAAAATGGATGAATGGACACAAATTCATACACTATGAATAAATTTAATGGAAATATTTCATATCTGGGACCAAAGTATATATAAATGGAGAATTTATGTAACTGGTGAAAATCTGGTGAACACTTTAGGTCATGTAATAGCCGTGTTACATGGCAGGAGGGAATCAGTATGAAGTAGGGGAAGTTGAGATGGTGTACACGTAAACTCTTTGTTCCGTGTTATTGGTAGTTAATAAGGATGCATCTGGTACAGTGGTACATATTAGTGTTGGATTCTCTGCAAAGCAGCTGTGCTGTCTTCCAGTGCCTGAGATGTCCCTCTTTAGATCTGTAAAAAACACAAGAATTTTTGGTGTCGTTTTGGTTGTTTACATTTCTGCCTACTCTGATCCACGTAGAAAGACTACTTCATTGCTGGGTTTTTGAAAAGTATTTTTTCTTCCTTCCTGGTGAGATCTCTCATGAAACTAGTAATCATGGTAGCTAGCTACCAAGATTATTTTTTCTGAAAGGGCCTGTATGATACTGTTGGCCACTTCTCCTCTAGGTAAAGTTAGTAATCTGAGCTCAGGGGTTTAGTCGCATTGTTGGCAGAGTTAAGTATATTAAAAAAAGAAAACTCGGGGCCTTAGATAAATAAAGCACTAAGGAAAAATCGAATAGCCACAACTCTCTTAGTGCGAGTGTCGTTGTTTGAGCGGATATAAGTTAGGACAACATTAGAAATAGTAGGTTGCCATCGTTTTCTAGTCCAAGAGTAAAATTGTTAGAACATTCTGCGTTGTTGATTTTAAGAATTAGGTCTTGAATGTTGAGTTTTCTAAGTTATATGACTAGAAAGTTATTGATATACGAAGCAGGCGATTGCGTTAGAAATAATACTGAGGAAACCTCCTATACCTAAAGCAAAGCTCTGTGTGAAAAACTGGTTTCCATATCTGAAGGAGTTGAAGTTATAACACAACTCAGTAAAGGTCATGAAGTCACGCTGGGGTACAGGTAATCTGAGGTATGTTTGACCTCAAACTTCTCCTCTCCTTACCCTTTTCTACTTTGTATTGGACTGATGAAGCCACTGTGTGGCGAAACGTTTTTTTCAATAAAGATTCCCATGTTTTGCATAAGTGTCTCAATTCTTCAACTTGTCGGTTTTCAAAACCATTCATCACATGTTTGAGCGTATCTGTGAAGGCATTACTGAAAACGCTAGTGAAGAATGAGGTGAAATAACATTATGTTGTATGATTATTCTTAATGTGTTAATGTTTTTAATGCTGGAAAGCAGATAACCAGACTTCTTGAGATGATCATGACTTTTCGTATATAGCACTTCTAATACTTGTTAGAAAAGATACAATTTCCACGTTTGTGTGTCACTGGGAGTCCATATAACTTGGTAGGTCTAGGCTGTCCTGACAACAAGTTTGATAATTTTTTTACCCAGTTCAAAACTTCGAAGGATGCTGCGCATTTTCTGCAGGATTTTTTTTTTTTACACAAAACAGGTCTACAGGCTAAGAGATGTTATCTTACCTCAGCTCATTTTAAAGCCCAACGCTATCCAAGGTATACTACCACTCCTCAGGATGCGACCCGCAATAGTCGACTAACAACCAGGTACGTACTTACTGCTGGGTGAACAAGTGCAGCAGGTGTATAGGAACATGCCCTATGTTTCCATCCATGCCGGGGACTTAAAGATGGACACTCAGTATGTGAGCAGAGTGCGATGCCAACCGAGCCACGGCACACATCTTGGTATATTTATCCGGATATTTTTTGCGATGAGTTGATAAGTGTTGGTCAAGGATATGTTGTAGCAGTCATTGGTGTTATGCATTGCAACATTGCCTCCTTTGCCAACTGTAGTGAAGTGTATTTTCTAATTAAGAGCCAGTTTTTTGAGGGTGGTGATACATCTTCTAGGGATAACAAGAGAAGAAGGTTGAGGTAACGTGAGAACTTCTGATCCCTTTCAAAAATGGATGGTTAGTTATAATAGTGGGTGTAAATTGAACCTCACTAGAGTGAGAAGGAAGTTCTGCTGCAGTGTTCTACCTTTCTTAAATTTTTATGTTTAAGGACAGAAATGAATCGACTTCAATATTTCGGTGATCCTTCTCTTAGTTCTTATGAAAATTATAGCTATTGTGAAGACGTGAGATTGAGATGATAGATTCCCTCTACTATAAGCAGCTATATCTTCAGTATGGAACACCTGGAAGCTGAACGCTTCGCCACCATCCCCACCAGCGTCACATGGTTATGTTACGTGGACGACGTCCTCAAGATAACTCCCAAGAGGCATTATCATTGGATTTGCTGAATTTGCAGACGAGAGTTTCTTGACGATGAGTGTACATACATACACATAATCTACACCGAGCTACATTTCTCCACGCACTAACACCACCCCTAAAAAATAGTTATTATCCTACCCTACAGCCAGGCTATATTTAATGTCCCTAAAATATTTTTGCAAGCTAACACTAGAATTGCCATCCAATCAATAAAATCCATAAAAGAAAATGAAGAACATTGTAACCAATCAATGCAGGTTCATACTATCCGCTGTGGAGGCTGTGACAGAATATACGTTGATGAGAAAAGCAACCTCGAAACACGTCTCAATGAACATATTAATGTGTGTAGGAACGATAGCTTGAACAACGGCTACAATGTTCAAATAACGTGATCATTATTAAAAAAAAACAATTTCCATACTCATAAATGCCTTTAATCATAATTAATCGCTATTTCTAACACAAACAGAAAGACAGCTTCATCATTTCTGAAGTATTAGCAAGATTCTCAAAATAATAAACCCCGCCATCACATACCTGCTGCCACTACTACTACTACCACCACAAGTAAGACTACTACCTATAACTATTATATTATGCTTTGCACCTCACTCTGTGCTGCTCACTACTGGCAGCAGCCTCGTCCAGAGGATGATACAGTATCACGGAACCCAGGGGCACTTTCCGATCAGAGCGACGATGGAAGCCCGGGAAACATCGATGGGGTGGCGTCCTTGCACAGCTAGCTCCCGATACTCAAACCCGATAATGGCAGCCGACGGGCGCAGTTCTGCAGGAACAGACTACAGTCAACGAGTCAACCCCAGTACCACAACAGTCACCAGTGAAGAATACTGTAACCCAGGTGAACATATGCAACCTGAAAGCTTCAGAAGATAAACAAGAGACATTCAGAACTATTGTGAAGACCGTCGTGAACGTATGCATGATGAACAAAATATTTGCAAACTTACACGACCACCCAACACAGGGTCCAGAGACAATGATGAGGGGTCAATACACAAATAACCCGCACATAGGAGAGAGGAGCTTATGACAAAATTTCGGTCCGACTTGGACCATTTGCAAGGTCACATTAACAGAAAGAAGAGAAGGAGCCAATATATATAGGCAAGATTGCAGGGAAGGGACATGAGAGAGGTGAGAGAAGTAGTAGTAGTATAGGTAAGGCAGGTAGTGAAAGTAGTAGAGGTAGCAGTGGTAGAGGTAAGGCAGGTAGTGGAAGTAGTAGCAGAAGTAGTAACAGATAGTAGTAGCAGAAGTAGTAGTAGAAATAGCAGTGGAAAAGGTAAGGCTGGTAGTAGAAGCAGTGGTAACGGGAAGTAGGGAGAGTGGTTGGTGGGACAAAAAATAGAAAGAGGAGAGAAAAAGGAGGCAAAAGTAAAGGTAGGAGCCAAAGGTAGCACGGAAGGGAGCAGTAGTAGAAGTGGAGTCGATCAAAGGCCTTGAAGGAAATGCAGTGCAGGAAAGCTAAGAGCCCAGAACGGGTAAGACCAAAAGCACGGAGGTGGAAAGGTACAGGATAAAACCCCCAAGGCAGAAGAAGCCCAAAACAAGAAAAAGGAAGGCTTGCAGCATTTGAAAATGTAATGGGAAAGGAAGGCATCTACAGAGAACCAGGACTAAGGTTCGTACAAGGAAAATTGTGTACAAGAGAGGATTCAACAAGACGGCGACTGTGAAATTTAGAAATTGGGTAGACAGTTTTAGGAGAAGACCATCCAATAGGATGACTGTGATCTCTAACACGACAGAATAGAGCAATTGTTGGTGTCGCAAGTCTAAACTTCTTTTTTGCTCATTGAGTTTGTCAGAGAGAGAACGGCCAGTTTCTCCAAAGTACTGAAGATGACAAGACGAACATGAAATAGAGTAGACACCAAAGACCTCTATAGCGGGAAGAGAGGTATGGACTAGATTTGATGTCTAAGGATCGGAGAGAGTTGTTGAATTTAGAAAAACTGGTAACACGGGGAAGGCAGAGAATAAATTTCCCAGGAGTAGAATTTGGGAGAGAAGAAAGTCCGTTTAGCACGTGAGAATGACTTTATGAAATGGGAAGGGTAGCCAAGACGAGAGAATGAATCACGAAGAGTGGAAGAGCGGAGAGCACTGAGAAAAAATAATACTTTTCTTGACAGAGGAAGCATGATAAGAAAAGTAGTGAATGTAGATGCCACTGTGCATAGGTTTGCCGAGCACCGAAAAAGCAAAATCTGTATCTGATCGATGGACATTAACAACAAGAAAAGGAAGAAAAGAATAAGATTCCCATTCAGCTTAAACTTGATGTAAAGATCTAGATTATTAAGGGTATCGAGAACTGCTTGGAAGAGACAAAGATGTCATCTATATAGCGGAGACAGAGGAAAGAGCGTACAACAGTAGTAGGAAGAACAGTTTCGAAGACTTCCACATAAAAATTTAGCAAGAGCAGGGTATAAAGGAAGCCCATAACGACCCAGAAGTTTGAGAATAATATTTACGTCTCCAGTGTGCGGTTATT
>NC_069485.1:16840224-16934452 GCF_026875155.1 Cherax quadricarinatus
TCCCCCCCCCAAAAACTTCCCCCTCACGATAATCCCCCACTTCAGAGGGGGACGTTTAAACCCTACCATCCCAGGGGCCACCGACGTCGCTCTCCCCCCGTAAAACACATCCCGACGGTCGATCGCCCCATAACACCTCCTAAACCCCCCCCCTGCAAATGCACCACTTAAACCATTTTTTGCAGCTCACGAATCCTCCCTTCAACGTTTCTATCCCTCTACAGGATATACCCCCCCTGTCCCCCCTCTCCCATAGCAACCCCTCAACCTACCCTCTGGACTGAAGGAGCCCAATGATTGTTGAAATTTGCTTTTCCCCCCTCCCTCACATAAAACTTACGTTTTCGTGCCTTAGCCACCCCATCCCCCACCCCCCCCGTAAACCTTATGCCCCCCCTTTTTCCTCACTGGCTCTGCCCACAACGTCTCAATCCCCCCCTGCCCCCCCTCATCCCCAGGATCCTCGTGTTTAGTTTCCAAAACTCTTCCACCTCCGGGCCAGACCCATCTCCCCCCAGGTGTACCACAACTCCCCTGTGATCTAAATTTTTCCACCTCACCGTACCAAGGACTCCACTCTTACCCACTTTGTGATGTACACCCGATCTACCTCGCCGCATACCCATGTCTAACAAAAGTGTGCAAAACCCAAAAGCACAATAAAAACTATAAAAAAAACAAAACCCGAACATACCCTTTATGACAGGGTACAGAGTATTGGTTATTTTTAAATTATACCCTAACCGATGGGAATTGGGAAGGAACGTATATTCCTTTGCACAATAACCATGAGAACGTTTTTTAAATATTTTAAATTTAAACCTTCAAGTACAATAATTCTGATACAAAAACAAACAACATACATGTAACATGCAATAATAAAATAACCCAAAAAAATTTTTTTAAACAAAACCTCGGCACATAAAAAGTGTTAAAAAAAACCTTTTAACTTAAATTAAGCCCCCCAAATGTATGTAAACCGAAAATCTTGTCCCAAGATTTTTTTGGTATAACCCCGTAATAAACATGGTTAGACCCAGGCCTATAATACCCTTAAAATTTTCCAATAGAACTAACAACAATAAAGTTAAATAATACAAGATAATAAAAAAGGTAAGTCTGCTATTTTTGCCGCCCCCAAAAGAACTGAATGTATCTCAAAAATTTTTTTTTGAAACCAACTTCCAACTGATTACTTAAAAACAAAGTCCTGGGGTGGGTTCCCTGGCTACAAGGAAATTTTTAACACAGTGAACAAAACCCATCGCTTAAAAAATTAACCCTTTAAGCACACTTTAAATCACTATACAAACACAGCTCCCACCCATCCCTAACCTCACCCCTTCCTCTTACACACCACAAAAGTCCGAGGAAAACAAAAAAAAAAAACCCCCCCTTTACTCCCCCCATAAGGAGACCCCCCTTTGTCCATCCTCAGGGCCCCCCGAAAAAGGGGGACCCAACGGGAGGTTTAAAATTTCCCGGAAACTTTTTTCCCAGGAGGGGCCCATAAACCACATATTCCTCATTTCGTCCTTGAATTTTGCTCCCCAACTCTTTTATCCTGTATCACCCCTTATTTCCCCTCTTTCCCCCATGAGATATCCGATGTCTACTATGTTACATTTACCCCTTCCCAACATCCTGGGCACTCCCCTTACATCTATAGAAAAGCTTTTAAAAAGCGCAAACACCCCCCCCCCCAACATCGATAACCCCCCCCACCATGATCTCACCCCTCCAAGGAGGTACAAAGAAACCACATAAAAGGGCCGTTTAAAACATCACCGAAAAACGAAAAAAAGCCTTTTCCCACAAACCCCATACAAAGTAACCCTCCTTGGGGGCCCAAAATCCCCATGATGAAACAAAAACACTAATTTCTCTTACTCTAGCCCGGAATCCGAAGCTTACTAAAATCTTTCCAAATAACCCCCAATCATACTTGGATACAGGGCTCCCCCCCTTGCAAAATTTTCCCTGACCTTTCACTACCCTCCAAACCTTTTCATTTTGATTTTACCCCCTTTTTGCACTGTAAATAAAAATCTCAACATATTTTCGCAAAACCTCAATTCCTTCCCACCCACCATTTACGTGCCTTTCCATAACTCTTCCAAATTTTAGTTCCCTCAAAACCCCCCTTCCCCTTTATATCCCTCCGCTTGATATATACAGCCATTACTCTCAGCCCAAAAGGCAACAAACCAAAACCCCCTCTTCAAACATCCGATAACTCCCCTCCTTACTTAACCATGCCCCCCAAACCCCACCAAACTTCGACCCCTCCTCTAATTTCCACAATGTCTTGTCCTCAAAGGGAAAAACCTCGCCACCCCCCCATCCTTCTATACAAAAGTAAATTTACCACCACTACCCTTATGTAAAGCTAGGTCCCTCGCACTTAAACCCCTCCTAGTCTCTTAAAACCCTTTAAACCCTTGACCAGCTCCGAATTTCCCCTTTTTCCATGCTGCACCTCCGCCATATACCATACCCCATACCCTGATTCTGTCAACCCTTCCTCCAAACCCCACCCCCAAAGCCCCCCCATCCAATTTTTCCGACCTTGTAACCTTGATTTCACCGTATTAACTCGCATTCCCTTTCATAACCAAACATGTGAATCACCTAAAACCCCCCCTCCTTAAATCCTCCTTCCCCGTAGCAACACAGTAGTATCTCCACATACCCAACGATCCCCCTTTGCACCCCCCCTTTCCCTCTCCGATTGGGTTTATCACCCCTCAAAAAGACTCATAAAAAAGGGTTTGCAAACACCAAAAGCAGCTGCGACATCAGACGCCCCGCCTCAAAACCCCTCTCAATCGGTACACTTTTACCCCAAAAACCCCCCCATTGACCTGTACCCCCATCCCGCCTCAGCTACAGGGTGTTTACCCACCTCATACCCCCCCCCAAAACCCCAACCCCTAAGCAAACCCCCAGAAATCTCTGTCCACGCAATCTATGTTTCTCCCCCAATCTAAACCTAGTATTCCCCCTCCCCACAACTCTCTAAAAATCCTAAAAAAAACCCTGTCCACCCTCACCTTCTCCCCGGAATTCCCAACTGCCCCCATTAAACCCCTAACCCCCAACACTTTCCTCATTTTGGCCCAAAACCTTTGCAAAAAATTTTAAAAAATCAAAAATTAACGTAATCGCCGGGAATATTCAGAACTCGGCATTCCTTTTTTTGGGGATCCACCCCGTTCTTTGCGATTTTCCCTCCTCCCACTACTTAACATACAATTCAAAACCCCACCCCGACAATGCCGTACCCCCCCCAAGGGGCCCCAAAAAAAAATCGTTTGGTATGCCCCCATGCCTGGGGTTTTTCCCTGGCACAGCCCAAAAACTGCCTCCTCCACCCCTTACACTAATACTCTCTCGTCTTCACTGCCTGCTCCTTAAACCCTATTAAACCCTTCATCCCCCCAAAAAGTCCCTAACCCCCTCCCCCCCAACCCTCCTCCATTTTCCCTAAAAAAATAAATCCATACAAACTAATATTTTTTGTGGGGGGATAGGCCCTTCCCTCCTCAAAGCCATCCCCCCCCCATGTACCCGCCTCAATATCGCCCCGGTGGTTTTCGCCGCCGTTCCTCCCCCCTTAGCACAAAACCCCATGGGCCCATCCCCCTTAAAAATCCCCCCAACCCCCCCAACTCTAATTTCCTCAAATTTTAATTTGGAAATTTTTCTAGCTATTTTGCAAACTTCCATGTCCTCCCCTCCCCCCACCCGTTCCTCTGCATAACAGTCATTTTTTACCTTTAAATAATTTGTAGACCATAGCTCCACCTGCCCTCTCTTACCCGATTTTTTAAAAAAAAAACCGCTTTCAACTTTAGGCCTCATTTCCCACCAAACCAGCAAATCCCTCTCCATTTCCCAGTCTCCCAAAAAGGTTTCCACCCAAACTTTAAACCTGTAAACATCACCCTCGTCCCTAAGTAGCCTCACTTTTAGTTTCCATTCCGCATAAACCCCTTTACTAGCCATCTACCCTCAAATCTGCTATAACAGCACGATACGAAAAACCCACATCGATAGTCCCTCACCCTTCCCACCCTATTCCCTGCCAACATAAAATCCCTTTTAACCCCGGGCCCCGTTTTCCCCTACGAATAAAAGTGTGCTCCACTCCATACCCCCACTCCCACCACATTACCACCCAACATCTCCAAAAAATCTTGCAGAACCCTAAAAACAAACCCGCCCCCCCAAGAAACCACATACCATTCCTAATGACCAATTTTCCCAAACCCCACCAATCCAGTAAACGGTAAAACCCCCAAGTGATTACCCGAAAATCGCGTACAAAACCACCTTCACAAGCGTTATAGTTGTGCATGTCACATCTTTAAAAATAACCCCCCGGCCCCCCAAAAAACCCATCCACCCTGACAACCCTCCACCCCCCCCCCCCCCAACCCCGGATACGCAAAAGGGCGGTCTCCTTTACCCCCCAAGCCACACCTCCCTTTTAACCCCAAAGCATCACTGGTAAACAAAATTTAAAACCTTTCAACAAAAAACCACAATCCTAACCTAGGTTTTTTTTTCCTCAAAAAACAGACATCAATACTAAAAATCCTCAAAAACCCCCTCTAACCATACCCTCTTGACCTCGGTTTTAAGAACCCCTTTACATTTAAGTTACTCCCTGAATTTTAAAAGAATGGCGGCTTCCCCCCTGTCCCCTGAGGCTTACTTGGGCCCCCTTCATAGGTTTTGGTCCATCTTATCAACCCTCGTTCCTGCCCTCCAAAACTCCCCCTGTCCCTCCTGCCGATTTCCCCCTTGCCCCCCCCCCCCCCCCCCGGTCTTGCCGTTTTTACCACAGTACCCAAATCTTTTTCCCCCGGCCCCTGCGCTGGTGGAGGACTTCGTCCCTGTTGATGCCCCGCTGATCTCTTTCGGGACTACCCCCTACCACATTCTTCTTCAAAAACCCCATCTTCTTGAGGACCTCCACACCACATTTTCTCCATTCAAAAACCCCACTCAAGTCTTCCTTTCCCCTTTTTGTTCGTCCCCTCACCTTGACATCACCAACCTCACACCACCTTCCACACCCCTTTCTCCGACCTTCCAAAAAATCTTCACACAGCCCAAAACCCCTTCCTGACTGAACGTAGAAAACCAAAAACGGTCGGGCTGCAGCGAATCCCCCCCCCCTTTCCCCCCGGGTAGTGTAACACACGTCTCCAAAACCACCTTGCTCGTCGCCCCTCCTCCTCCAAAAAGCCCTTCCCCCTGGCTTTCCACTTCACCCTCATAAAACATCCCAGGGCTTCAAATTTTGCGTGTCTTCAGAAGTTTCTTTGATCCCCCAGGGCCCTGTCCCCTGGGGCATTGTGCCGCCATGGCTCGTTTAAAAGTCAATAAAAAGGCACGTCTTCCCTCTGCCCTGCATAGTGTACAAAAACCTGTGTTCTATAACCATGAAATTTGTGACATATGATGGCATCGGCCTCCTCAGGTCATTTTCATGTGAAGGATCCTTCCGGCATCCCCTCGTAAGGGCCGTCCCCTCCACATACCCATGCCGCCGAGTGTACAGTTCCCATAACCACTGAACACATCTTGTAGGCTGTATGCTGTTGCCTCAAAAGGTACATTCCGTACCTTCAACCCAAGTAAAATACTTAACAAAATCATGCAAGCATACTTCCACTGCCGAATTGATACTCACCCTCCTTCTTGAAATTTGTCTACGATGGTAGAGTAGAAGTCAGCCCTCATGAACTTCACGAAGGCTCTTGACATACCATTCAGTGCCACACCATACAACTCTTCATTGGGAGCCATAACAGTCCCTGATAATGCTTGGCAGGAGAACTTTTCCATCGTGGCGCTGTTTAAAAAGATCTTCTAACCAGCTCAATGCAGACAGTATTTATGCGCCGGTTTCATTCAGTCCGCCATCTTGGTGCTAATCTATGTTTTTCCCTCACCAGTGGCTTTGAAAAGAGAAACTGTAGAAGCGTCCTCTCCTCCCCGAGGTCGAGAGACGAATTTTGGCGTATTTAGATGACATGGCAGTAAATTACAGAGTCCTACATCCAAAACCTGTATTGGTGCCTCTTTTCCAGAAAATTGCTTGAAATAATTTTATTGTTACCCAGTCCAAGTGAGTTTTGTCAGGATAGGCAAGGAGTATTTCGTTTTCTAGATATGGACTGATACTGTCATATACGTTTTCCCCATTTTTCTAATTTTACTGTCACCTTTATCTCCGAGTTTCACAAGAAGTAATCCGAAATTTATCTGTTCGACGCATGTGACGCCGCTTTCCACCCCTTGAAACAGTTACTCACCTCGGCCCATTCTACAGAGTCCTATCCTCCTTATTTTATCTTTCATGTTGCATAAAACGAAGTGAGTGATATACAGCAGAAACTGTGATTCTAACAAAAGACAGAAAGTGACCCAAACCATTCGACATTCTTCTACAGCTCAAAACTCCAACTACAATGCCGCCATTAGCTTTAGTTATGGCTTTTGAGCAACTTGAGGTATATCTGGGCTCATTACTTTAATATTAATAATATATTCAGTGATCATAATCCATTAACTTTTATTGATAGCAAAAGTGCCCGAATGCTTGATTTTATGAAGGTGGTTACATTCTTACAGATGTTTAATATTCGAAATAAATCCATCAAGGCCCCTCAGACATAATGAACTATATTTTAATTTTTGCTGTTTAATGCAACGTATTTTCAAGTGACCAGATTTTTTATTTTGTATTAAAAATTTTACACCAACAAAAGAATTCATGGGATCACATGTCACTTCTTTTTAATTGACATGACTCTACACGATATTTAGAATTAATTTTTTGGGTCTCTTTAAACGGTTTTTTTTTTGTTTTTGTTTGTGTTTCTGTGTATGAGTGTGTATTGTTTGTGTACTCACCTATTTGTACTCCCCTTTATTTGTACTCACCTATTTGTTTTGCAGGGTTCGATTCAACGCTCCTGGTCCCGCCTCTTCACTGATTGCTACTAGGTCCCTCCCCCTCCCCCTGCTCCATAAGCTTTATCAAAACTTCCCCTTTAAAACTATGTATGGTTCCCTCCCCACTACGTCACTTTCTAGGCTATTTCCCACTGCCTGACAACTCTATGACTGAAGAAATACTTCCTAAAATCCCTTTGACTCATCTGAGTCTTCAACTGCTAAGTGTGAAATCCTTGTTTTTTTTGTATTCCCTCTCTGGAACATCCGGGCTTTGTTCACCTTGTCAATTCTCGCAGTTTTTTTATATGCGTTGTCATGTCTCCCTGACCCCCCCCCTGTCCCTCCGGTGAAATCAGGCCGATTTCCCTTAACATTTCTTCATAGGATAATTCCCTTTGCTCTGGGACTAGTCTTGTTGCAAACCTTTGCACTTACTCTAATTTCTTGACGGGCTTGAACAGGTGGGGGAATTCCAAACTGGTGCGCATACTCCAGTATGGGCCTGACGTTTATGGTGTTTCAGAGTCTTGAACGATTCTTTACTGAGGTATCGGAACGCTATTCTCAGGTTTGCCAACGCCCCTATGCTGCAGCAGTTTTTTTGGTTGTGTGCCCCCTTGAGATGTGCTCGGTATTATGCTCACCCCAAGATCTTTCCTTGAGTGAGGTTTGCAGTCTTTGGCCACCTAAATTATACTCTGAATGCAATCTTCTTTGCCTTTCACCGATCCTCATGACTTTGCATTTGGCCGGGGTTAAATTCAAGGAGCCAATTGCTGACCAGGCCTCGTAGCTTGTCCAAGTCTCTTTGTAGTCCTGCCTGATCCTCGACCCTATTTAATTCTTTCTATTAACTCGGCATCAATCTGTAAACAGGACACTTCGAGTCTATAGCCGTTCTGTTATGTCATTCACATATACCAAAAGCAATCACAGGTTCTAGGACTGGACCCCTATGGAACCCCGCTCATCACAGGAGGCGCCCACTTCCTGACACCTCGTCAACATACCATAACTCGTTGCTGCCAGAATTCTCTGATCCATTGCAGTGCCTTTCCTGTTATTGTATCTGATCCTCTAGCTTTTGCAATAACTCATGTGAGGAACTGTGTCGATGGACGCTCTTGCAGTCCAAGAAAATGCACTCTTTCCAGCCCTCTTTATCGTGTCCTACTTCTGTTACCTTAAGTCATTAAACTCCAAGTAGGTTTTGTGATCAACAGGATTTTCCTTCCTGCAAAAACCGTACCGGTTGTTGTTTATAAGCTGTGTGTCTTTCTATGTGATCTGGCCATTCTCCTCTCCTCCTGATAGACTGGTCGTCTCCATGAATTTTGCATACTATACACCGCAGTGACACTATATCTGTAGTATATGTCCCCCCTTTATGTCTGTCTCCTTTCTTAAAAAATTAGACTATATTTGCCACTTGCATACCTAGGTAGTTTCCCGCAGTTTCAATGAATTGTTAAAATTTTTGGTTAGTGAACACACACAGCATCTCTGCTCCCATCTCTAGAATAAATGGAGAGTTATCTGGTTTTTTTTTTTTCCACCGCCTTTGAGGTATCAAATACAAATAGCCGCTTCTTCAACACTTCTCCTGGTTGTGTGTATATCATCCAGCAGTTGTAGGTGACCTCTCTATTCTGAATCCTGGAGTCTTTCCTGTCTCCTTCCAAAATACTTCTTTAAATCTCACGTTGAGCTCCTCACATGCCTCTTGACGTTTCTTGTGAACTCCTCACCGCTCCTTCCTCAGCCTGATTACCTGGTCCTTGATTTTTGTTTTCCCGTGATATGGTTATACAACAGCTTCTGTTAAGACTTCACTTTTATGCTATGTCATTTTCGTATTGTCGCTGATCCTCAGCCCCTTCTTTTCTGTGCATATGTTGTTTACTTGGCTCTTCGGCTAATTCTGTATTTCCCTGGCTCCCTTTGTCTTCTGTACTTTTTCCATTACCTAGTGCACTTAGTTTTGCCTACTTATATCTTTGGATGAACACAAGGACCTCGTTCTATTCTTCCCATTATTTCTGTTTTCCCTTGGAACAATCCTTTCCTCTGCCCTCTTTTTGCATTTTGTTAACTACATAGTCCCTCATTTCTTTTACTGGTTTTTTCCCTGCCAATTCTCTCTCCCACTGACACGACATGTAGGAAGTTCCTCAAGCCTGTGTAGTCGTTCCCCTTATGTAGTTTGTTTTCTGCCCTAATCCGGCTAACGCTCTCCACTTGTAGCTCAACTATGTAATCAAACACAGAACCACATGATCTTGCTCCAAGGGGCCTTTTCGAAACGTGATATCTTCGATGTCCCAAACTACTCAAGGTGAATACTCGTCCAAGTATTGCTGGATCATCCTCACCGCTCTCTTTCGTAGTGTCCCTAACTAACTCTGTTTGATGCATGAGGTTTTCCAGTGTGTACTCACCTATTTGTACTCACCTATTTGTGGGTTGCAGGGTCGAGTCCTAGCTCCTGGCCCGCGCCCTATCACCGGTTGCTACTAGGCCCTCTCTCCCCCGCTCCATGAGCTTTATCAAACCTCTGTCATAAACTGTGTATGGTTCCTTCCTGCCTCCCACTACGGGGTCATTTTCTAGGCTATTCCACTGCCCTTACAACTCTATGACTGAAGAAAAACTTCCTACTATCCTCTCGTGACGGTCATTTGTGTCTTCACTTCCAATTGTGGCCTCTGTTCTGTGTCCCCCTCTCCTGGAACATCCTGTCTTTGTCCACCTTGTCTATTCCTGACCGCAGTATTTTATATGTCCGTTATCATGTCCCCCCTGACCCTCCTGTCCTCCAGTGTTCGTCAATGGCCGATTTCCCCTTAATCTTATTCCATAGGACATTCCCCTTAGCTCTGGAACTACCTTGTCGCAAACCTTTGTACTTTCTCTAGTTTCTTGACGTGCTTTTATCAAGTGCGGGTTCCAAACAGGTGCTGATTACTCCAGTAATGGCCTGACATACACGGTGTACAGTGTCTCTTAATGATTCCTTATAAGGTATCGGAATGCTGTTCTCAGGTTTGCCAGGCTCCCATATGCTGCAGCATTATTATCTGATTGATGTGTGCTTCCGGAGACAGCTGCGGTTGTTATACTCGACGCAACCAAATCTTTCTCCTTATGAGGTTGCAGTCTTTGGCCACCTAGCCTATACTCTGTCTGAGGTCTCTGTGTCCCCTTTCCCCTATCTTCATGAGCTTTGCATTGGCAGGATAAATTCGAGAAGCCATTTGCTGGACCAGGTGTCCAGTCTGTCCCAGGTCTCTTTGAAGTCCTGCCTGTCCTCATCAGATTTAATTCTCCTCATTAATCTTCACATCATCTGTGCAAAACCGGTACACGTTCTGAGTCTGAACCCTTCCGTCATGTCGTTCACATATACCAAAAATAGCACTGGTCCTAGGACCCGACCCCTGTTGGGACCCCCGCTCGTCCAACAGGTGCCCATGTGATACATCATTAACGTAGCCATGACGTCGTTGGTGCCTTCCCTGTCAGGTATTCCTTCTCTGATCCATTGGCAGTGCCCTTCCTGTTATATGCGCCTGATGCTCTAGCTTCTGCACTAATCTCTTGATGAGGAACTGGTGTCCAAAGGCCTTCTTGCAGTCCATGAAGATGCAATCAAACCCAGCCCCTTCTCTTCTCTTGTCTAAACTTCTTTATTTTATATCATAAAACTCCAGAAGGTTTGTGACACAGGATTTGCCTTCCGTGAATCCTTGCTGGTTGGGCATTTATACTCCTTTCATTCGCAGTGCATCCACCACTCTCCTCCTGATATTCTTCCGCCATAATTTTGCATACTATACACGTCAATGACACAGTGTCTATAGTTTTAGTGCCCGTCTTTTCTGTCTCCATTTTTTAAAAGGAACTACATTTGCCGACTTCCATACCTCAGGTAGTTCCTCATTTCCAGGGATGTGTTGAAGTTGTGGTAAGTTGTGCACGCACAACATATCTGCTCCTCTCTAAGTGACCCACGGGAGATGTTGTCCGGTCCCATTGCCTTTGAGTATCGATGTCCCTTAGCAGTTTCTTCACCTCCTCCTGCATCGGTATGTATGTCGTCCAACACTTGTTTGGTGAATTCCTTGCTGTGTCCATCTGGTCTGTCCCCCATAGTCGCTTCTGTCTCTACTGAAAATTCTTCCTTAAATTCTTCCGTGTTGAGCTCCTCACATACCTCTGATCGTTCTTAGTGAGTTTCTCCACCTTCATTTCCTCAGCCTTATCACCGGGTCCTTGACTGTTGGTCTTCCTCCTAATGTGGCTATACAGCAGGTTCGGGACAGATTTGACTTCGATGCTATGTCGTTTTCATACTGCGCTGGCCTCCCTCCTTATCTGTGCATACTCGTTTCTATCTCTGGCTCTTCTACTAATCTTCCTTGTTTTCCTGGGTCCATGCCTCCTGTACCTTTTCTCATTCTCTGTTTGACTAGTTTTTGGCCTCCCCTACACCTTCGGGAAAACCAAGGACTCGTTTTGGTCTCTCTATTATTTCTGTTTCCTTGGGAACAAAACTTTCCTCTGGCCTCCTGCCACTTTGTTGCCACATATTCCATCATCTCGTTTACCTGATTTTCCTACCATTTCTCTGTCCCACTAAACCTCCTGCAGAAGGTTTCTCATACCTGTGGTAGTCCCCCTTTTATAGTTTGGCCTGTCTCCCTTCAGTTCCTGTTACCTTCTCCACTTGTAACTCAACTATATAGTCAAAACTCAGAACCACATATTCGCTACTCCAAGGGGCCTCTCGTAAAAGTGATATCCTCAATGTCTGAACTGCTCAGGTTGAACACAAGATGCCAGTCTTGCTGGCTTCATCCTCGCCCTCTCACTCTGGTTGTGTCCTGACATGTTGATGCATGAGGTTTTCAAGTACCACATCCAACATCTTGGCTATCTGTTTCGGGACCCCCATGTGGCTCCAGGTTTCCCAGTCGTTTTCTCCCTGTGTTGAAATCGCCCATTACCAGTAACTTAGCTCTGCTCGAGTGATCCTCTTCATGCCACCGTCAGCCATGTGTCCAACCATACACACCCGTTGTTATCTTCGTACTCCACGTTCTTGCCTCCTGCGAGTTCTGTGGTGGGTTATACAGCACTCAAATGACTACTCTCTATGTTCTCCGGTACTGAATTGTACCTACAATGAAGTCTCTTTCTCACAATCATGTCCATGCCTTCCATTTCTCAAATCCCCGATCGTTTTTTTTATGAGAGTGCAACTCCCGTCCTCCCCCCTCTACTCCTTCTATCTTTCCTCAGGAACTTATATCCTTGTTGGGAAGATTGTGCTGTTATGTCTCAGCGAGTTTTATTTCTGTGACTCCTATGATGTCTGGGATTTTATCACTGAATCTTCATTCCACTCACCTCATGTCTATTCGTTATGCCATCCGCGTTTGTGTACTCAAACCTTTAGTTTCATTTTCTATCATTGTGGTCATGCAAGAATATTATTGGGGTAGGGGGAGCGAGAGCCTTGGTGGGGCCTATAAGGGGCTTGGGGAGGGGGGGGGGGGGTGTGTTGATGGGGTGGGTGTCAAAATGCCCATAAGGGATCAGCGTTGTGGTGAGGTTTGTGATATGGGGTTGGTGGCAGAGGCACAGTGAGTGGTGTAGTATAGGTTGCTCAGGTTGCGTGGGAATGTCGCTGGTGGAGTCTTTTGTTGAGGAGATTCTGTGGGGTGTGTTTGTCCGCTCCTCCTGTGTCTGGTCCTGCTCATTTTCATTGCTTCTCGTTCCTCCTTGCGTCTTCTGTACCCTCTCTTTCAGTGTAGTTCCTTTCTTCTTGAGTTCAGTCGCGGTCGAGGTATACTCCACTTTGCCCTTTTCCCTGGTACCGCCTCTTTGTTCCTCATTCTTGCTTTCTCTGTCAGAATCCTGGTTCGAACTTATTCTTCCTGAAAGTTACTCTGACATGGCCGTAACCTTCACTAGCAAACCACCTATTCTCTGAAAATTTGTCACCCATTGGATCATATTGCACCCTCCCCTATTGATTTCATGATGCCTTCAATCATTTATCTCCGTCCTGTTATTTTCTTCAAAGTTTGGCCCCCTTGGCTTCTTGAGCCCGTACACCAAAACTGACCTCGTCCTTGTTCCCACCCACTGAGTCTCCATCTGCTTCCTCTGAGGCATTTATTTCTTTCCATTGACATGTTCTTGCCTTCAGTCCCTGTCAAATCTGAAACTTCTATTCTCAGTGAACTGTCTTTCCTGACCAGCTGTCCCTTGCTACTGCAGTTGGCTGTTAGAATCTCTGCATATAGCATACCTTCATTGTCTTCGGACCTGTCGTTTGATCTTAGTGTGCTCATCGTCTTTTCCCTGGCCCCACGTGGGTCTGATAGGGCATCCGTGTACGGCATGTCTCCGGTGTGTGTGTTGTGTGTGTGTGTGTGTGTGTGTGTGTGTGTGTGTGTGTGTGTGTGTGTGTGTGTGTGTGTGTGTGTGTGTGTGTGTCTGTGTGTGTGTGTGTGTGTGTGTGTGTGCGTGTGTGTGTGTGTGTGTGTGTGTCTCGCAGGGTGACTTAGTGGATGAGTTTAAGTGCTGGAACATGGAATCACCACAGAGTGAGTAAATTCATGAGTCAACAAGATTAACATACAGTGCACCTCACATTATTACTTAGTACTGTATATTAATACTCTAAGCCATACCTAGAATGCTAGACATAAAATGATTCATGTTTACATGGAATATATGGTTCTGAGGTATCAAGCACGCAAAAAAGAGTGCTTGTAAAGAAGATACTTCATTTTTCATAGTAACACAGAAGAGAAACATTTCACAGGAAAGAAATCAAGCTGCTGCGTTCATGGAGCAAGAGACATGACGAGTCCGGATCTTTCAAATTAGAAGCAAGTGGAATGATGCTGTGATCCTGCATACTGTCACTATAGAAACTTTACTTCTAAGTCATAAGCTGTGGTGGAAGTGCGTAACGATATAGAAAGTGAAGAATACACATACGCATATTTGTGCAAGAATGAAGTGTGTAGTAATTATTTGTTCATTGTTTCTCATTATTGTTTCTAGCATTACTATAATCATTGGTGCTATAATTTATTTATTCTATGCACAGAAAAGCAATATTACCCACTATCATAAAATATTATCATTTATTTACTGCACAGATCGTATGACAATATTCGCAATTTTAGAGTCAAGTGAGGTCGCTAGAAGGAGGGTATGGTGTATATAAATTGCCAGGAGGGATGGGGTGCGTCCCTTGCCAGTAATGCAATCACACTTTCCATGGGATACTGTGGGGTAAAACCCTTCACAGCATTGCAAATATAAAGGACACTCTGCCCCTGCATTCATTGATAAAAGGGTGTGACTTTCCTCTCTGTCAGATACCAGTATGTGTGGGGCATTTTCATTGTACAATTGTGTCCAGAACTGAATAACATTCTCCATTTCATTCACCCATTCAAGTATCCGTATTCCAGGAACTCCTTTTGCAGAGGGTCTGGCCCTGATAATGATATAGGAAGGTGGTAATTAGAAGTCCTTTTCAGCTGTTCTGCACTCTGTACACTGCACTTGCTCTTTTGCATATAACCGATGCCCAGCGATAATAGATGAAGAACAATGATAAAGTTCCAAGAGTGCTCCTAGACAGTAAAACGTAGCAATAAACTTGATACAGCGAGTTACCATGAAAACATCTACCACTAATTCACAAGCATTACCAAAAGTTAAGTAAAACACTAAATAAAACAATATATCTGTGTCTCACCAACACAAATGTATCTAGCATCAGAGTCACCATTACCGGTGATCTTCTTAACCGCACCCCGAACATTTACGTCAGAAACTCTTCAACCTAGACTTGACATCTTTATTTAACATGGTACTCAGAGCACAAGGCACTGATCTGCGCTGCAAAACTGACGACTCCCTCGACCTTCCTGTTACAGCCAGGAATTTTCATCGACCTTGTTGAATTGTGTGTTGATTTCACATGTTCCTCTTTTGAAAATTATTTTGTTCAACAGACTTTTGAACTACCCCTAGGTTCCATACTTTGTGCTGTACTGGCTAACCTATACAAGGAGCATCTCGAAGCGTTGCGGTTTTCCTGTATTATTCCCTCTTCAGTCACCTGTCTCCGTTAAGTTGACGATATACTGTTCATCCCTAAACGCTTCAACGTTCTGGCTCTCCAACACAAACTCAATTAGGTCGATCCCTCAATCTGTTTTACGTTACAAGAAAAAGTCGACGTCACTCCTCCTTTCCTTGATGTTCTCTGCAAAGCTGACCAAGAGCTTCGTTTTAAGTCGACCAAAAAACGACCATCCAACAAGACCTTCTTCAGTGTCTGCCGTAGTGAATTCTTTGTGGAAGACTGCTCTTTCATCGAACAAATATTTTCAAAGCTTCACTATCTTCGTGACTTCATCAAAGATTGCAGACGCCGTGCACGTAACATCTTCAATTCAACCAGTCATGTTACCGTTGACAAAAGATAAGTGGTTCTCTCTAGCAACTCCATTGCCAAACACGTCTCTAACATTCTTTCCAGTACCACATTCCATGTATCTACCACTTCATCGATGGCATCACCGGTATAGGACAATCAGGTTCAATCCTCTGCAACCAAATATACGTGGTCGAAACATTCAAAGACTTCCTAACACGGATTTCGGCACACCAATACGCCAATTTTGTGTGCCTGTGTTTTACGCGAAACTCTCACAAGAATTTAATTAACTAGAGACGTAAAACTCTTCTCCAAGGAAGATGAAACCCAGTAAAGTAGGATCTTGGAATCATCACTCAGTCTACATATCCAATTATTTCAACCAAAACAACTTGTTCTACAACATATCTGAACCTCTTGCCAGAAAACGTCATCGTTATCATAATTAGCAACAAGTCATTGGATGGGGGGAACTCAGCAGAAGGCCTACTGGTCCACGCTGTGCAGGTCCTTCCTTGTTATTTAAATTCAACCTCTTCTCAGGCGTCAACATAAAAATTCCTCACCTTGCTCTTCACGTTATTACGCTCCCTGCATTTATGATCCCTTGTTGTTAAGAGTGGCAATATGGCCGATGAGAGGAGTATTTCTCCAGTAATCACACGAAAATAAAAATACAGGAATAACATACCTGAGATATTACACGAGCATTTCAATTTTGATGCCGATGGAAGTAATAAACGAAAATTTGTAGTAAAACAAACAATAATGTTGGTGATAATGATTCGAAGAATTAGGAAAGTCTCCCCTTGTTAAACTTGAAAATGCTGTAGAGAAAAATATATTTTGATATTCTGAAAAGGCCAGTTTAATAAAACTGGCAAAAAAAAAGTAAATTAGCATCCACAAAAATACTTCGTTAAAGTTTGAAGCTGATCAGAAGAGGCATTCACTGGTTATTATATGGGAAACAATTTTCTTATTCAAATTAGCAAATTAAATTTGCACTGCTTTTAGTGAGTAACAAACTGTGTTTCATTATATTCAGGTTTGAAGGCGATCAGAAACAGCATTCTTCGGTAATTGATCTGAGTCCAATCATTCCAAGTATTTTAACTATTTCAGTAAAACTGAGAATTTCCACCAAATCTGAAGTAAATCAGAAGAAGCTTAAGTTAGTTATTGAATAGAAACTGAATATTGTTATTCAATAATATTGACAAATTGCGACTTATGCCAACCTGCAGTGTAACCTGCAGTGTAACCTGCAGTGTAACCTGCAGTGTAACCTGCAGTGTAACCTGCAGTGTTCAGGAAACCACACTGTTGGTCAATATTTGAAGTTGATCAGATGATTCCTTCTCCAGTTACGTCAAAAATTACAATGGTTCCAAGTATTTTTACTATTTTAATATATTAACAAATTTGCCTGAATGTAAACGAAACTTAAAAGTTACTTTCCTGACCCTAAGATCCATCATCCATTATTTATTAAAGTCATTCAGATAAGGTAAACCAAAATTGATTTAACGCGATTTAACGGGAATAAAAATTTCACATAAAATCGTCAAATCTTTCACATTCAGCTTTCATCGTGGTTTTTTTTTTTTTTTTGGGGGGGGGGGTACTTTTACTGGAAACTGAAAGCTCCAACACTGAAAATTTTTGAAGTTATCATAGCATCCTAGAATGTTAGGAATGGTGGGCTCATTAACTTGGATCACAAGGAACTTGAACATGACTATTGTTTCTATAATCTGGCCTTTGACACCGTTTACAATGTTGAATATTTGAAGCTGATTGGATGAGGCATTTTCCAGATTATAAGCAAAATAAAATAGACAAGTAGGAGGAACATTAAAAGAATAAACGGATATTTATTATAAATTAATAGTTAATTGAAAAATTTAACACTTTACTTTATGAATCAGTTGAACTTTTCTCTTTAGTGACAAATATTAATATGGGATTCAATAAAAATTAGGTACCCCCAGTGGGTACCTTTAAGTGGGGTCGACAGTTTTCTTACACCTGTATACGGTAACTAGCGCCAAATTCCTCGAATAACTGGTACATGCACGTGTCCTTTGAGCCAAATGATCCCATTCATCAGTTGCTAATTTTTTCTTTTCTCTTCTTCCAAATCCAGTTTCTGCTTTTCTCTTCTTTATTCATGCCGTAACTTTTTCCCTTATTTCTGCTCTTTATATACTTCCATTCTTCATTCCATTCCTCATATTCTAATTTCTCTCTTTCTACATTATTTTTAAACTCTAACTTAACAAATATGACGTTAGTTAGGTTAACTGTTGAAAATCCTCGTAGTTATCCAGAAAGATTAAACCTTCATGTTGACGAAGGAAAGATAAAGCAAAATTGAGTTGAAATCAATTAACAAGTGTTGACTTTAAAACTGTTCGTCTCTGTCGATGAAAATTAGATAGAAAAGCATCACTAAAAGAACAGTCAAAGAAAGCACTCCAATATAACATAGAGGAATAAAACAACTGCAAATCCAAGAAGACCGTACATCAGCACCTGTAGGAAGGAAGCCAACCGAACTCTTGGGTCATAAGATGTAACAGGAAGGAGCACTGTCTGGGCACCTTCAATATCCAAGAGATCTTACTCCGTCAAAGAACATATCCCACCATAGGAGGAACTCACGTCCGCACACCTTCAACAAGTATATCAATATATGGAGACAAACATAACACACACACACACACACACACACACACACACACACACACACATCTATTCCTCCTCTAAGGTGAGGTAGGGGTCTCCACACAACAACTACTCCCTGGTATCATTTAATGTTCACCTTGTGTCAGGGTAAACAAAGCTGGCGTGTTTACCCTGTAGAAAATATTTTTGAAATAACAAACTGATAAGTGATTAATAAAAAAAGAGAAAAGGGTCAAGGTGCTGAGTTATTATTTCAACAAGATCACTATTTAATAAAACTAACATGACAGAAAAACACAAATTAAAATAAATGGACTAAGCGAAGTTAAACGAAAAAATTAATTCCAAAGTAATTCCTCAATCCAAGGAGCAAATATGCCAGTAAAGATATTGCGTGACACTGGGAGTTTCTGCTTGAGGTGCTATAACGTCGAACGATGGGAGTACCATGCTGAGCAGGTAAATAAAGGTAAATGGTTGACCAGAAGCCGGGCAGATATCACAGCCGTTCAGACGCCTCAGGGATTATAATAAGTTATAAAGCGATGAGATAAGCTCCCACTTTCAGATATAAGCAACTCGTACATAAAATCATGTTTGCACTAACCTCTCTCCAGGTAGGAAACATACCGCAGGATGTGTGTAGGTGAAGTATACTCAAAATGCACCTTCTCAGAAGAAAGAAAAAAATTATTAAAGAAAAAAAAAACAGAAGAAAAACCCTTAGGAATAAAGAAAAAAACGGAAGATGATGAAACAGAAAATTAAAAGAGTTCCCGATAGAGGCAATTTAAGGCCTCTGCCGAAAATGAACTGAAGAACCTCTCACTCTCACGGCAGGCACACGAGTCATACAATGTTCGCCATTTTCACTTTCAGTGGAGTTCAATGAAATGACTATTCACGCAGGATATATTTTCTCTGAATAATCGTCATATATTCCACTGCTCATGTATTGTTGTATGTATTGCAGATCAGTAAATGTATATATGTTTATTTATCACTTGTGCCTTCACAAGCTTATGGCTGGTTGGATTTTTATATTTGCCAAGTGAGAAGGTAGCTCTTAGAGGAGGCGAGGTGACGTACTCTTGTGCTGGTTTTTCCTGGTTGTAGTTCACTTGTCTCACTCGTCGTCCATGTTCCTGTTTGTTAATATCGCTGTGGATTTTTTTTTTAATTTTCCTAAAATCAGCATGTGTAATTTGTATATGATAAAGAGGGTGTACAGCGGCTGGGGAGTGATACGAGGGGGAGGAAGAGGCGCCATTAATCTGTGCACTGGTTGTTACAATCGTCTAATAATCCGGCATTATCGAGGCCAAAAATGGTGGTATCAGCTAGATTCAATATTATAAATTACTTTAACGGCCTCCGCAACGATATATGGACAAATAAGGTGAAAATTAGCAATAATAAGGCTGTATAGTGAGAAATAAGGAGATGCGAGTCATTGGGATTGCAACTCCTCCAAGAATATATGCCATTAGTACTTTCATTTAGATTCTCACTGGCCAGTTAGATTCTATTTATCAGGTAGATGTTGCAATGTGTTCCACCTGCAACATAAAGGTAAGTGGTAATACATTTTTTTTTCTTGTAACCTTGTTGTATTACATGATATGTATCAATAGCAATATTCGGTGGACCCAGCAAACCAGATTATACTTCACATGAATTTAATTTCCAGTGTTTCTAGTTTGGTTAATTGATAATTATTAATTTAATAATCGGTCTAGCATGATGTGAGTGTGGTTTTAGGGAGGTGGGCATCGAAGGAGTTGTAATTCTGTGACCTACTATGACTAAGTCCCTCTTCAAAGGTGTAAGTAACTTTGGTGAGTAAGAAATTGTTTTAGTTACACCTAACCTAAATTACTTGCATGTAATAATTCAGGGTTAATGCCTTTGAACCTCATGCAGTATTTTGTCTTATATATATATATATAAAATATATAAATAAAATATATATATAAATAAATATAAAAAAATATATATATATATATATAAAATATATATATAATATAAATATAAATATCAAGAAATTCGCAAGAGCAGGCGAAATAACACAAACACTGATCTCTGGGGAAGGAGACTCGAACCTACGACCTGAAACAATTACACAGTTGCCCAAACTATTCTCCACACATGGGAACAGGACATGGCCATCTGATTTTTTTTGCTGCTTCTAGCCGCTATATAATACACAATAGCCCTTAATTTTGGAGTAATAAAATAGTGCTTTTTCTCTGAATATATCCTTTTTGACTACTGTAAAAACTTTATGCAATAAGTCTTTGGAAACGCACTCTCTCTCTCTCTCTCTCTCTCTCTCTCCCTCTTTCTTCTAAATAAACTATTTTTCTATCAATATTTTTATAACTATTTCGCCCTCTCTCTGTTTCTCCTCTCTCTATCACTCCCCTTCTCTTTTTTCTCTCTGACTTTTCTTTTCAGTCTTGTCTGTCTTCCCTCTCCTCTCTCTTCTGCTCTCTCTCAGGTACACAGTGACAGGTGGTGGTGGCTCACCTGACTCATCACGGCAGGTACACAGTGACAGGTGGTGGGGGTCACCCGACTCATCAAAGGCAGGTACACAGTGACAGGTGGTGGTGGGTCACCTGACTCAAACACGGCAGGTACACAGTGACAGGTGGTGGTGGCTCACCTGACTCATCACGGCAGGTACACAGTGACAGGTGGTGGTGGCTCACCTGACTCATCACGGCAGGTACACAGTGACAGGTGGTGGTGGCTCACCTGACTCATCACGGCAGGTACACAGTGACAGGTGGTGGTGGCTCACCTGACTCATCACGGCAGGTACACAGTGACAGGTGGTGGTGGCTCACCTGACTCATCACGGCAGGTACACAGTGACAGGTGGTGGTGGGCTCACCTGACTCATCACAGGCAGGTACACAGTGACAGGTGGTGGTGGCTCACCTGACTCATCACGGCAGGCACACAGTGACAGGTGGTGGGGGGCTCACCTGACTCATCACGGCAGGTACACAGTGACAGGTGGTGGTGGCTCACCTGACTCATCACGGCAGGTACACAGTGACAGGTGGTGGTGGCTCACCTGACTCATCACGGCAGGTACACAGTGACAGGTGGTGGTGGCTCACCTGACTCATCACGGCAGGTACACACTCACAGGCGTCTCTCTGTGAAGTGTTAATTTTGTGTCAACAAGGATGTTTGTTGAACGTTAGTTGCTGACGCTGCTGTTATTGTTGTATATTGATGTTGCTACTCCTGCTCTTGCTTCTTCTGGAGCTACTGTCACTGCTGCTGGTAGCGGAGGCGTTTCTGCTGCTGCGAGCAGAGATATACAAAGTACGTGATAAGTATTATGACTACTTACAAAATACTGCAGATATTTGGTAAGGGATGGCTTTAGCGCGGTGGAAAATTCCTTAATGAGTGATTTGGAAAAGAAATAAAGAAAACTAAAACAAAGTAGAGAGAGGAATAAGTCTAAAGCAGTTTGAATTGCCAGAGATAAGCTGTGAATATATTTAGTATCATAAGGTCCAAGTTATGACCAGAATACTATGGGGAAAAGTGTGAAAACCAGGATATTGATGGAACTGTCTCATTGACAAAATTGGATTATATGATTAGAAATGGAAATAAAATAAGTGATATAGACATCGTAAACATTATCAGAAGACACCACGAGGAGAGGATTTCAACATGGCAGTGACTGCAGACGCCAGATGCTCACCAATATATGGGAGCAATATGGTCAGTATTTTCGTTTTAGTGTCTCTCCCAGCTGGATGCATAGGAATAATCTCTCTCTACATTTGAGTGCCAGGGGATAATTGAGGTTAGCTTTGACAGAATATTTAATAAGTCACCAAGATAACTAAATAATTAGGACTAATTTTCAACCCCATGGGCAGTTCTGAGTGAACCAAGAGGTGCTTTTCTTATACATCTCAGGTGCCCCAGTCAGTAATATACTAATAATTATTAGTATTTACATTAATAAGAAACTGAGTGAGAGAAAATTTAAAGCTCTCCAGACGAGTGGTGTAGTCTAGAGTAACACAAACAGTGACTAAACTTCAGTTACATGGGCAACGCTGAATGAACAACCCCAGTTTCAAAACACACGCACACACACATAACAACCAAACAAATTCATACATATCAAACCACATTTTGCACTTACAGAGCCCCCGTCCTCCGGCACAAAACCCTACCTGCACAGCAGCCTCCTATAATGTCATGCCAGGTCTCCCACTCCCCCAGCCCCACAAACCTCTCAGAATACAATCTTCAGGGTGTAGTAAACCAACTCATACAGAATAACAAATAAGAGTGAGGAGCGGCACAAAAGAATCATGAAAGCATTTCCAAACATCATAGCACTCATAGAAACCAGGTTTATGGAATAATAACAGACGAGATCTTTCCTTCTGGATATCACAACATGAAGAAAGTTATAGAGAACAAAGAGGGGACGAGAAGTTGCACTGCTTACCAAAAACCAGTAGAGTTGCGATTCGGAAGGAATGGGCAGAAGGGAAGCAAGTATGAACACTTCGAACTTGGGGTCCCAAGGTGGTAACTGCAGTGATGTACAGCCCACCAATGAATATCAGGAGGCCAAGACAAGAGTACGATGGGAAAAAAAACAGAGCACTGGTTGATACAGTAGCTGAGATTGCCAGAAGAGCAATCATGGGCAGGGAAAAATCATTAATTATACGTGATTTCTATCACAAGAAGACTAACTGTGACAACCTGGAGCCACAAGGTGGACCAGAAACATGGAGGGTTAAGATGATGTAGGTGGTGCTGGAAAACCTCATGTATCAACACGTTATGGACATTATCAGAAAAAGAGAGGAAGAACCAGCAAAGCTATACCTCATATTCACCTTGAGTAGTTCAAACATTGGGGACATCACATGTGAAAGGCCCCTCGGAGCGAGTGATCACGCGGTTCTGAGTTTCGAATACAATGTAGAGAAGAGGAGAAGTTCATACCTAAGGGTAACAGAATCAATAGGAAAACCAGAACGTGCCCTTGGATCACCCAGAGGGCAGAGCGGTCAAAAGTAAGTCAGCTAGAGAATCAAATATATATAGAAGACAAAGGACCTTGAAAAATAAGGAGACTAGCCGAAGAGACAGAAATGAATAGGCACGGATAATAAGGAAGGTCAAGCGCAATATCAGAATGACAAACGATCAGAACCCAAATTGGAACCAAAGCTGTTGTACAGCCACATGAGGAAAACAACAGTCAATAAGCAGGTAATCAGGCTGAGGAAGGAAGAAGGGGAGATCACACAAAAAAAGTAAGAGCAAACGAACTTAAAACAAAATATGCAATGGAGACAGAGGGACTACAGAAACCTGATGAGGGCATACCAACATTGTGGCACACTCCACAACCTGGAGAAGAAAAGAGGCTGCTAAGGAACTAGATACTTCAAAAGGCGGTCAAAACCGGACGACATTCAGAGGGTCTTGAGAGAGGGCAACTACCTGAGTTGGAAAACAACATGTAACACTAATCTTTGAGAAAAGGAAGCAAGCACATTAAACTATGACGGGTGTCACTGACATAAGTATGCAAGGTCATGGAGAAGCTTAACAGGATGGACTGTTAGAACAGGCTTCAGGGAGGGGAATCCTGTGTCAATACTACTGGGATTTTACGAAAAGTAGTACGAATTAGGAAGTAGAGAATGGGTGGGTAGAATGCATTTTCCTGCATGTAAGGAAGGCTTTCGACAGTTAACACAAGAGATTTACTGCAAAAGTAGAGGAAAGGCAGATAACAATTGCAGTAGATCGGTAATACTGACAGAAAGAATCAAACGATGGATGAACTTGAAGTGTCAGATGGGCGCTGGGAAGACGAGGTTTCAGGAAGGTTCATCCTGGTAGCCGTGCTGTTTTAGAATATGTGTGACATGATAACACATACAAATTCTGAGAGGACTTGACAAGGATAGGGGTGGGATAGGGACAAGATGATTACAAAAAGTGTCAAAACTAGTAAGTTGAAAATTAGACGAGTTCAAGGATGTTAATAATTAATTATTCAGCCATAGAGTTGACATGAAGTGGAATAATCTGAAGTTGATAAACTGGAGAGGATCGTACATAGTTTGGGAAAATACGATAAAGCATCGAAACAAGGACAGAATGAGAGTAGGTAGCAACCAGGAAAAGCCGAGCCAGAGCTGTTAAATCGACAATGCAACCACAATAGGTGAGTAAAATATGTGAATACATGACAACACACACACAGATGGACACAGAAACAAAGAGGTCAAAATTGGAAGTTGAAGACTCAGATGAGTCAAAGGAATATTAGGAAGTATTTTATCACCACAGAAATGTTGGAAAAGAATAGTCTTGGCAAGTGATGTAGTGGAGGCAGGAACTCATACTAGTATTTAAGACAGGTATGAAAGCTCATGGAGCATGGGAAGGGAGGACCAGTAGCGATCAGTGAAGTAGGTGGGGCAGGAGCTGGTCTGCCCATGCAACACAAACAGGTGGACAAACAACACGCACACACACACACACACACAGCACACACACTGGACACAGCACACACAACACACACACACACACACACTAAAAAATCACACACACACACACCAAACACACACACACCATACATACACACACACACACACACACACAGCACACACACACAACACAACACGAGCACACACACACACACACAAACCACACACATCACAACATAACAACACTACACACACACAACAACACACAAACACACACACACACACACACACACACATACGGGGATTTTCCTATGAAGAAGGTTGAGGGAAATGGCTGACACATGGAGCCAGGAGGGCAGGGGACCATGTACGACATATAAATACTGCGCGGAAGTCGAGTGGACAAAGACGGGATGTACCAGAGATGGGACACAGACACAAGAGGTCACATTGAGTGAAGACTCAGAGAATCAAAGGGATGTTAGGAAGTATTTCTTCAGTCATAGAGTAGTCAGGCCATGGAATAGCCTAGAAAGTGATGTGGTGGAGGCAGGAACCATACATAGTTTTAGGCGAGCGTATGATAGAGCCATCAGGGGCAGGAAGAGAGGACCTAGTAGCAATCAGCGACAGAGCGGGGCCAGGAGCTGTGACTCGACCCCTGCAACCACAAATAGGTGAGTACAAATAGGTGAGTACACACACACACATACACACACATACTTTCACACACTCTCACATACTCCCCACATAAACTGTTTAATACACACTCTCACACTCTCACACAAATTCCACACTCCTTCTCTTCACACACACACAAACACACGTGCTGTTTCTGGAATATGTGAATGAGATGACGGAAGCAATAAACTCAGAAGTGTCCCTGTTTGCAGAAAATATGAAGTTAATGAGAATTTAATCGGAGGAGGACCAGGCAGGAGTACGAAGGGATCTAGACAGGCTACATGCCTGCTTCAGAAACTGGACCCTACCAAATGCAAAGTCTTGAAGACTGGGGAAGGGCAAAGAAGAACGCAGACTGAGTACAGTCAAGGGGGCAAAGACTAGAAATCTCACTCATGGAAAGGATCTTGGGGTGAGTATAATACCAAGCACATTTCCTGAGACGCATATTAACCAAATAACATGCTGTAGAATATGGACGTTTAGCAAACCTAAGAACAGCATTCCGACATCTCAATGAGGAATCGTACACCATGTACATCAGGCCCATATTGGAATATGCAGCACCAGTTAGGAAACCACACCTGGCCAAAAACGGCAGGAAATTAGAGATAGTGCAAAAGTTTGCAACGAGACTAGTTCCGGAGCTAAGAGGCATGTCCTACGAGGATAGGTTAAAGGAAATAGACCTGACGACACTGGAGGACAGGAGAGATAAGGGGATATGAAAATGACAAAAACATTGAGAGGAATCGGTAAGGCGGACAGAGAGAGGGATGTTCAGAGATGGGACATAGCAATAAGGGGTCACAATTGGAAGCTGAAGACTTAGATTAGTCACAGGGATATTGGGAAATATTTCTTTAGTCATAGAGTTGTTAGGAAGTAGAATAGTCCGAAAGTGATGTAGGAAGGCAAGATCCAAAAATAGTTTTAAGAAGAGGTATGATAAAGCTCATGGAGCACTGACAGTGACTCAGTAGCAGCCTGTGTAGAGGCTGGGCCAGAAGCTGCGACTCGACCCCTGCAACCATAATTAGGTGAGAACAATTAGGTGAGAACACACACATACACACACACACACACACACACACACACACACACACACACACACAACCAACACACACACACACACACAGACACACACACACACACACACACCACACACACACACACACATATACCCTAATGCGAAGAATTCAATTGGATGAGGTTCAAGTAGGACTACGAAGGGATCTGGACAGGCTTCAAGCCTCGTCCAGCAATTGGCTCCTGGAGTTTAGCCCCACCAAGTGCAAAGTCATGAAGTTCAAAGAAGAGCGCAGACACAGTACAGGTTATGGGGCCAAACACTGTAAACCTCACTCAAGGAAAAGGGTCTGTGGGCGAATGTAATACCGAGCACATCTCCTGAGGTAGACTTCAACCAAATAACTGCGGCAGCATGTGGGCGCCTGACAAACGTAAGAACAGAGTTTCGGAACTTTAGTAAGGGATCGTTCAAGGCTCTGTCCCTTCAAAGAAATCTTAAAGAAAAGTTTCTATGTGGACAATCTTTAAGGTACTGTGAATAAAGAGGAGGATTTGAAATCCTTATACAGAGAAGCTAACAAGGAGATGAAAGAAGCAAATATGCCTCTAAGGATGTGGAATACAAATTCAAAGTAATTAAGAGAACTTATCAAAGAAGATTTCCTTGAAGCAGAAATTCCTGATTGCAACAATATGCTGGGACTTAACTGGAACACACAGGAAGATACTTTGAGTCTCAAAAAGATAAACAATAAATCATGCAGTACACTCACTAAACGTAGTTTACTGTCAGAGGTATCACAATGTTTGATCCTCTAGGACTCGTCTCACCAATTACCATAAAAGGTAAAATGCTTATGCAAGATGCATGGAAACTCAAAATTGGATTGGATGAGAACTTGCCTCTAGAAATGAGTCAAGCATGGGATGAAATATCCAAGGAGCTTAAACAACTTCATCAAATTAAATTTCCCAGACAAATAGGTCAAGAGGGAAACAAGTACACATTACATGTGTTCTGTGATGCGTCAACCAGAGGTTATGGCGCAGTAGCTTACATGAGTAATGCTAAAGGAAGTACACTAATTACTTCAAAGGCCAGGGTAGCACCCTTGAAGGTCAGAACAGTTCCACAATTGGAACTGACAGCACTCTTTGTAGGCACAAAATTAGCTGTCTATCTCAACAAAGTACTTGATCATCTCACTATTGAAAAAACCGTGATCTGGAGTGATAATGAAGCAATTCTCCAGTGGTTAAGAAATAATAAGAGTAAGTTGGCCTATGTACAGAACAGAGTAGCAGAAATAAAAGAGATGCAGAGAGATTATCTCTTTCTCCACGTCTCTACCCAAGAGAATCCAGCTGACATGTTGTCACGTGGTATCCCACTCAAGAAATTTGTGGATAATAAATTACGGCTCCATCGGACCGAACTGGTTCTCTGATGAAAATAACTGGCCTCAGCAAAAAGCTCACATTATGCCAGAAGAAACAGTTTGCTTGAACACAGCAGGAATAAGTTGTGTAAATACTGCAGACACAACAGAAATAGTCATTGATGGATCTAAATTACTCATCTTTGGGTAATCTCTTAAGAGTTACAGCTCTTGTCTTAAATTCATTAAAGGAATAAAACCTGATTATGAATGTCTTGAACCCATTAAATACTGGGTGAAACTAATGCAGAAAGATGTTTTTCTCTATAGAATATAAATTTCTGGAAATACAAGATAAATCCCCAAAGAAACCTGTCATGATTAATTCTTCATGACTTTATCTCGACTCAGAAAAGATTATAAGATGTCGAGGAAGAATTCATAATTCTTCACTACCTAAAGAAACAATACATCCAATATTGATCCCCAAGAATCATTGGCTAACAAAACTGATTGTTCAAAACGCCCACAGTAACGTGTTACATGGTGGGGTAGCTGACAACACTTTGTCATATACGACAATCCTACTGGATACCTCAAGGTCAACAAAGTGTGAAGAAACAAATAAGGGACTGTATTACTTGTCGTCACTACGATATGCGAGTATGTCAGTATCCAGGTCCACCTCCATATCCCTCTGAAAGAGTTGTCATATCACTCCATTTGAGGTGACAGGTGTAGAATACACTGGACAATAATTTTAACCAAAACATTGACAAAGTTCCCATCAAGGTATTGGTTCACTTGTGCTACAACTAGAGCAGTACATCTAAAGTAGCCACTGACATGTCTGCTGAAACCTTTATCAAATTATTCAGAAGGTTTGCAGCCAGAAGGGCATGTCCCAGACTGATGTTTTCAGATAATGCAACGAACTTTGTTGCTGGTGCTGCTTATATAAGCAAGATATTTGATCAACCATAAGTACAACAGATGCTGAATCAACGCAGTGTCGTTGGAGATACATTCCTCCTAAATCTCCATGGCACGGCGGATTTTATGAAAGAATGATCGGCATTGTAAAACGTTGTTTAAGGAAGACTCTTCATCGTCAGAGAATCGACTTAGAAGAATTCCGTACAGTTGTGACTGAAATAGAAAATAGAGTCAACAACAGACCTCTAACTTATGTTACCGATGATCTGGGCAATTTAGAAGTGTTTAAGTCCATCTCATTTACTAAATGGAAGAAGGCTCGAACCTGTTCCTCCCATGAATGATAAAGAAATCATAGAGGATCCTACTTATTTCGAACCTGAGCAACTCAGACGTAAATTCAAACACCTTAATAAAGTGATTGAACGTTGGGAGAAAATTTGGCGAGAAGACTATCTCACCTCATTGAGAGAACACTTCTATGGAGCTGGTGTTCCTGAAAATCATAAGTCCTTAAGACCTGGTGACATAGTGATTATGACAATGATGGTCCGAGGTCCCAATGGCCACTTGGAAAAATTGTGACCACATATCCTGATGCAAATGGAATCATCAGGACAGCTGATGTTTTAAGCAAAGGTGTAGTTAATAAGCGGACAATAAATAAACTAGCGCGTTAGAAACACACAGTGTTGAAAACAAAATTAGTGATTCTCCAGACACCACACAGACAAAGCTGTTCAGAAAAGACAAGCAGCAGTGGTGGCGAGTGAGAAAATCAAATTAATGTTAAGTGATGAATAGTTCACCTGCAGTGAACCTCCGCCGCCCCCCCAGTGTAGAGAAATTTTCTCCAGGAGGAGTATCAGCCCCCTTAAGCCCCTTTCAGCCCTTTCAACCCTGAGGGCCCAGCCCTCTCAGAAGGGGCAAGCATCTGTTTTACTGCAACAGCGAGTAATTGGATCACAGATGCAGTACCAATATGCAACGTGTGGTCAAGCGACTGCTGCTCCCTGCAAGACTCAGTGTTGCAAAGTGTATTTAATAAAAGACAGTCCATCTCTACCTTAGCAGGACAATTAAGGAAAATCCTGCTCCCACTTTATTACCATGGTAAAGATAAGTGTACTTTGCTGACTATGTTTAAGACAGCAAGAATCAAGCATTCTGCTTTGCTTCATGGAGGAAGTGGCAAGGAAGCAAAAGGTACTAGGTCAGCTTTTCCTTTATGCTAGGGGCAGTGACAGCGTGAGACTTTGTGGCGTCTTTAGATTACTTTTGACTCTACTGAGAGTGACACTGACACCAGGATAACCAAACAAAGAACGATCTGTGCGTTAATGTGAACAAAAGTCTCCACAAAACATGATAAACACTTACAGAGAAGTGTGATCAACTTATTAGTGATATTGTGTGAACAATTATTGATGAACAGTGTAACAACGAGTGTTGCGATCCATCAGAGTATAGTGCGACATTCTTCAAAGAACACTATTCTTCAATCAACTGAGTGGATATCCGGGCGTAATTATATGGGTCAGATACGTATACCCAGGTAAGTGTTCTAACTCGTGATGCACTACTGTTGACTGTGCAGTTGAGTATAAAGTCATGAGTTAGTCACTTATCGTATAAACCCCGGTGATATGCGGACCTTTGAGTCAACACACGTAAGTTTGTCAGCAATCAGTGAATGAAATATGCTGACATAACACCCCCTAGGGGTAATTTATTGTTTACATAATATGATCTATTACAGCCCGTTGAGAGATGATCATGACAACAATTCAAACCTCATCTGCAGGGGCGGCTGTGTAGACGATTTGCTCTCTTTATCAGCTAAGTATTCCCTATATTCAAATTATATCTTATCTGGTAAGCCATTTCTCAACACCGTGTCTTCGTTTGTGGATGACACTTGAATTTGCATGACAGTGTCATTCATCGAAGACACTGCATCAACCTAATCTTTAAATGGACTGCAGAAAACAATATTAAGTTCAATGAGGAGAAATTTCAATTACACCGATAGGAAAACTCAAAGAAATTAAAATTATATCTGAGTATAAAACAAATTCCAACTACACAATAGAGCGAAAAACTACTGTGAAGAATTTGAGAGTGGATAATGTCAGAGGATCTCACTTTTAAAAATCACAATCATGTATCTGCCACATTTGCTAGGGATGCAACTCCATGAATGTGAAATATGTCGCTGGGCCACAGAGTCCAAGTTATGACCAGAGATTTGATAAGACGGGGAAGGAAGAAGCATGAGTAAAGGTGGAAATATGGAAAAGGGTGGATGGGGGAGAGGAAACGGGATAATAATGTAAGTGCCTAACCACTTTGGTGTATATTAATACAAGTGTTTGTGTGTGTAGTGTTATTCGTGAATTCATAAAATTTATTGAATGGGGTATAACAATCTACCCATCAGTTTCACACAATTATAGCAAGTACATAACTAAATGACACTGATTGGCATGGTGTATATTTTTTACAATTGACTATGTTTTTAGCAATTGCAGGGTGTAGGCTAGGAATAATTTTAACAGGGCACTTGATGTAGGTTGGCTGCTTCCTGGAGATACTGGTTGGCTCAGCTGCTTCAGAGGTAGTGTCCTGCCGTAGTACGTTTGCAGATGTTACATCGTTAGATGTAAGTGTTAATTAGTTAAAAATGAAGTCTCCATAAATTGGAGTTTTGGGGGAAGTATACATGTTTGGGAGAGCTACGAGGATGAAAGTAAATCTGGAGAAGTCAATGAAATGGGGCTGGGAGAGTGGGCAGGGAGATTGGAAATGGGGATGTGATGTCGTGCAGCATCAGACTTCATTTGGAAATTCAGCTGTTAATCTCAGCACCTTTGCTATTAATGGGCAAAATTCTATTCAGTGAACTTTCCTGGTGAGTGAGCAATACAGCGACCCTCTACACATTCGTCGTCAGTGAGCAATACAGCGACCCTCTACACATTCGTCGTCAGTGAGCAATACAGCGACCCTCTACACATTCGTCGTCAGTGAGCAATACAGCGACCATCGACACATTCGTCGTCAGTGAGCAATACAGCGACCCTCGACACATTCGTCGTCAGTGAGCAATACAGCGACCCTCGACACATTCGCCGTCAGGAGCAATACAGCAACCTCTACACATTCGTCGTCAGTGAGCAATACAGTGACCCTCGACACATTCGTCGTCAGTGAGCAATACAGCGACCCTCGACACATTCGTCGTCAGTGAGCAATACAGCGGCCCTCGACACATTCGTCGTCAGTGAGCAATACAGCGACCCTCGACACATTCGTCGTCAGTGAGCAATACAGCGACCCTCTACACATTCGTCGTCAGTGAGCAATACAGCGACCCTCCGACACATTCTCGTCAGTGAGCAATACAGCGACCCTCGACACATTCGTCGTCAGTGAGCAATACAGCAACCCTCACACATTTCGTCGTCAGTGAGCACATACAGCGACCCTCGAAACATTCGTCGTCAGTGGAAGCCTCGAACATTCGTCGTGAAGTGAGCAATACAGCGACCTCGACACATCGTCGCAGTGAGCAATACAGCGACCTCGACACATTCTTCGTCAGTGAGCAATCAGCGACCTCGACCTTTTCGTCAGTGAGCATACAGCGACCTCGACACATTCTTCGTCAGTGAGTCAATATCAGCGACCCTCGACACATGTCGTCGAGAGCAATACAGCACCTCGACACATCACGTCAGTGAGCAATACAGTGACCTCGACACATTCGTCGTCAGTGAGCATACAGCAACCCTCTAACACATCGTCGTCAGTGTGCAAAAACAGCTACCCTCGACACATTGTCGTCAGTGAGCGAAGCATGCGGTCCATCGAACATTCGTCGTGATGAGAATACTTAGCGACCTCGACACATCTCGTCGTCAGTGAGCAATAACAGCGACCTCGACACATTCTTGTCAGTGAGAATACACGAACCTCTACACATTCGTCTTCAGTGACAATACTAGCGACCCTCGACAACATTCGCCGTCCAGTGAGCAATACAGGACTGACACATTGTCGTCAGTGGCAATACAGCATATATTACACATTCGTCGTCAGTGAGCAATACAGCGACCTCGACAATTCGTCGTCAGAGAGCAATACAGTGACCTCGACAATTCGCGTCAGTGAGCAATACAGCGACCTCGACACATCGTCGTCAGTGAGCAATACAGCCGACCTCGCAACATTCGTCGTCAGTGACAATACGCGACCTCGATACATTCGTGGTCAGTAGCAATACAGCGACCCTACGGATGCGTGCAGTGAGCAATACAGCCGACCCCGACACATTCGTCGTCAGTGATCATACAGACGTACCCTCGAGCACATTCAGTCAACAAGGGAGCACTATGTCAGTGCTCTAAACACGTCCTCGTGGACAGTCTCCAGCTTCTTAAAGTGAATTCTCTCTACTACAGAGACAGTAAAAGCGATTTTAACTATTTCTTCGTCATTGCACGATTTTCATGTAGCATACACACAACTCCATGTACATATCGAGCACTCCAGCAGTGACTCTGAGAGATCAACCTCTCCCTCAATTATAAAAAGAGTCTTGCTTTAGTAAGCAGTATCCTCAGTCACAATGATAACACCAGATTGCCAAATACGTCTTTCCACCAACCAACTAATTGCATGAATGGAATGGATTTTGGTATCAAATTCATGAAACATTTAACATTTAAAAACCAACTCTTCAGCATCCTAAACTCATGTCGTTATTATCTGAGAGAAAGAAACAAAACTACTCTCGGACTTTATGACAACGATTATCTACTTACTTCATTTTATTTTTCCATTCCAACGGAAGTGAATGAACAAATGCGCTATTATTTAGAATATCTAGAGTAATGAGGAGAAGTACAGCAGAGAGACAGAAGAGAGAGAGAGAGAGAAGAGAGACAGAAGAAAACAGAACAGAAGAAGGACAGGCAGAGAGACAGTGAAACAAGAGAGAAGAAATAGACGGAATGTACAGTAGCAAAGTACACACCAAGGGTAATCTGCTGAAGACTAGTATTAGTTTAGACAATCATTAATATCATAAGCTTCGAAACGAATCATTGAAGCAGAGGTTATCTTCCACTCTCCAATTCTTTCTGCCACTGCTGGTGAACAGGTGAGAAAATTATGCAATATTTATTGATAATTCATGTATTTTCACGAAACACTGAAGGCAATATTACCAACTGCATCTTCATATTAACCTCTCTCAGCCAAACTTCTCATATATTCGACTTCATTCCTCAAAGAGCCTTTCAAATAAGTCATACTGTGTTACATTCCGTAGGGGCACAACTGTAACCCAACTGAACTCCTTCCACGTCCAAGGAGCTTTAACATAGAACTATCTTAGCCCCTTCCTCTAAAAGCGCACATTTTCTATGACTCATTAAGTTCAGAATTCGATCTCAATCAATAAAGACAGGTGGCCGAGGAGGAGTTCAGTTAAGTTACAGTTGTGCTTCTGACGGAATGTATAAAGTAATATGCCTGACGGTACAGCATGACTCTCAATTTACTGACAACCGGTTCGAGCCCCTCGTCACTCTTCGTTTATTCACTACTGTTATTTACTCATATGCTTTAGTGAATTGTATGAACATAATCAAATTACTTTCTCCATACTCGTGTTTTTGAATATACATCGTAAATGTTATACAGAGATTTTAGGGTCTCCCTTTAGAAGTTTGATTTTTTAAATATTCTTAGGGGAAGGGGTATTATGTTTTTCTTCATATAACCTAAATTTTTAACCCTTTATCCGACACCCAAAAGGAAAATTTGGAAATCCTTTATGTTGCAACCATTTACTTCTGACTCGAAACGAGTCTCTAGAAGGAAAAAAGGCCCATTGGTCCTTGGTTTTTTTGATTATTTATTTTTCTTTACTATCTTATTTTTAGTTTTGAGTGGGCGGCATGATACCAAGTTCATCTTTTTGTTAATCCCCGTATTCGCTGAAATGAAGCACATTCCCTTCAACTTTAGTAACGGGTATGTGTCGGACACCGAGAAGGAAAAAGTTTAGACCCCTGCTATCAGCTTATAAAGTTTTAGGAGAAAAAAAGTGAATGCTCCGCTTCAGGGTTTTTTTGTGCCTTTTTCCGGGTTACCCGAATTCCGGTTTTAAAAAAAAACCAAATTTGCTAAGATGATTAAAATGTCTGGATACTTTTTTTCTAATGTTTGTTTTGTGTGAGAAAGTAACCTAAATTGGTCACCGACACACTGCTGCAATTTTACCTATGTTTGGTAAAACTGAGAGAAGCCAAGGAAGAACTACACCAAAGCGATGATCAAGGGCATTTTGTAGGCACAAATAGCTGTCTTCTAACAAAGTATTGATCATCTCACTATTAAAAAAAACCGTGATCTGGAGTGATAATGAAGCAATTCTCCATGGTTAAGAAATAATAAGAGTAAGTTGGCCTATGTACAGAACAGAGTAGCAGAAATAAAAGAGATGCAGAGAGATTATCTCTTTTCTCCACGTCTCTACCCAAGAGAATCCAGCTGACATGTTGTCACGTGGTATCCCACTCAAGAAATTTGTGGATAATAAATTACGGCTCCTCAGACCGAACTGGTTCTCTGATGAAAATAACTGGCCTCAGCAAAAAGCTCACATTATGCCAGAAGAAACAGTTTGCTTGAACACAGCAGGAATAAGTTGTGTAAATACTGCAGACACAACAGAAATAGTCATTGATGGATCTAATTACTCATCTTTGGGTAATCTCTTAAGAGTTACAGCTCTTGTCTTTAAATTCATTAAAGGAATAAAACCTGATTATGAATGTCTTGAACCCATTAAATACTGGGTGAAACTAATGCAGAAAGATGTTTTCTCTATAGAATATAAATTTCTGGAAATACAAGATAAATCCCCAAAGAAACCTGTCATGATTAATTCTTCATGACTTTATCTCGACTCAGAAAAGATTATAAGATGTCGAGGAAGAATTCATAATTCTTCACTACCTAAAGAAACAATACATCCAATATTGATCCCCAAGAATCATTGGCTAACAAACTGATTGTTCAAAACGCCCACAGTAACGTGTTACATGGTGGGGTAGCTGACACACTTTGTCATATACGACAATCCTACTGGATACCTCAAGGTCAACAAAGTGTGAAGAAACAAATAAGGGACTGTATTACTTGTCGTCACTACGATATGCGAGTATGTCAGTATCCAGGTCCACCTCCATATCCCTCTGAAAGAGTTTGTCATATCACTCCATTTGAGGTGACAGGTGTAGAATACACTGGACCAATAATTTTAACCAAAACAGTTGACAAAGTTCCCATCAAGGTTTGTTCACTTGTGCTACAACTAGAGCAGTACATCTAAAAGTAGCCACTGACATGTCTGCTGAAACCTTTATCAAATTATTCAGAAGGTTTGCAGCCAGAAGGGCATGTCCCAGACTGATGTTTTCAGATAATGCAACGAACTTTGTTGCTGGTGCTGCTTATATAAGCAAGATATTTGATCAACCATAAGTACAACAGATGCTGAATCAACGCAGTTGTCGTTGGAGATACATTCCTCCTAAATCTCCATGGCACGGCGGATTTTATGAAAGAATGATCGGCATTGTAAAACGTTGTTTAAGGAAGACTCTTCATCGTCAGAGAATCGACTTAGAAGAATTCCGTACAGTTGTGACTGAAATAGAAAATAGAGTCAACAACAGACCTCTAACTTATGTTACCGATGATCTGGGCAATTTAGAAGTGTTAAGTCCATCTCATTTACTAAATGGAAGAAGGCTCGAACCTGTACCTCCCATGAATGATAAAGAAATCATAGAGGATCCTACTTATTTCGAACCTGAGCAACTCAGACGTAAATTCAAACACCTTAATAAAGTGATTGAACGTTGGGAAAAAATTTGGCGAGAAGACTATCTCACCTCATTGAGAGAACACTTCTATGGAGCTGGTGTTCCTGAAAATCATAAGTCCTTAAGACCTGGTGACATAGTGATTATTGACAATGATGGTCCGAGGTCCCAATGGCCACTTGGAAAAATTGTGACCACATATCCTGATGCAAATGGAATCATCAGGACAGCTGATGTTTTAAGCAAAGGTGTAGTTAATAAGCGGACAATAAATAAACTAGCGCCGTTAGAAACACACAGTGTTGAAAACAAAATTAGTGATTCTCCAGACACCACACAGACTAAAGCTGTTCAGAAAAGACAAGCAGCAGTGGTGGCGAGTGAGAAAATCAAATTAATGTTAAGTGATGAATAGTTCACCTGCAGTGAACCTCCGCCGCCCCCCAGTGTAGAGAAATTTTCTCCAGGAGGGGGGTATCAGCCCCCTTCAGCCCCTTTCAGCCCTTTCAGCCCTGAGGGGCCCAGCCCTCTCAGAAGGGGCAAGCATCTTGTTTACTGCAACAGCGAGTAATTGGGATCACAGATGCAGTACCAATATGCAACGTGTGGTCAAGCGACTGCTGCTCCCTGCAAGACTCCAGTGTTGCAAAGTGTATTTTAATAAAAGACAGTCCATCTCTTACCTTAGCAGGACAATTAAGGAAAATCCTGCTCCCACTTTATTACCATGGTAAAGATAGTGTACTTTGCTGACTATGTTTAAGACAGCAAGAATCAAGCATTCTGCTTTGCTTCATGGAGGAAGTGGCAAGGAAGCAAAAGGTACTAGGTCAGCTTTTCCTTTATGCTAGGGGCAGTGACAGCGTGAGACGTTGTGGCGTCTTTAGATTACTTTTGACTCTACTGAGAGTGACACTGACACCAGGATAACCAACAAAGAACGATCTGTGCGTTAATGTGAACAAAATGTCTCACAAAACATGATAAACACTTACAGAGAAGTGTGATCAACTTATTAGTGATATTGTGTGAACAATTATTGATGAACAGTGTAACAACGAGTGTTGCGATCCATCAGAGTATAGTGCGACATTCTTCAAAGAACACTATTCTTCAATCAACTGAGTGGATATCCGGGCGTAATTATGGGTCAGATACGTATACCCAGGTAAGTGTTCTAACTCGTGATGCACTACTGTTGACTGTGCAGTTGAGTATAAAGTCATGAGTTAGTCACTTATCGTAAACCCCGGTGATATGCGGACCTTTGAGTCAACACACGTAAGTTTGTCAGCAATCAGTGAATGAAATATGCTGACATAACACCCCCTAGGGGTAATTTATTGTTTACATAATATGATCTATTACAGCCCGTTGAGAGATGATCATGACAACAATTCAAAACCTCATCTGCAGGGGCGGCTGTGTAGACGATTTGCTCTCTTTTATCAGCTAAGTATTCCCTATATTTCAAATTATATCTTATCTGGTAAGCCATTTCTCAACACCGTGTCTTCGTTTGCGGATGACACTTGAATTTGCATGACAGTGTCATTCATCGAAGACACTGCATCAACCTAATCTTTAAATGGACTGCAGAAAACAATATTAAGTTCAATGAGGAGAAATTTCAATTACACCGATATGGAAAACTCAAAGAAATTAAAATTATATCTGAGTATAAAACAAATTCCAACTACACAATAGAGCGAAAAACTACTGTGAAGAATTTGAGAGTGATAATGTCAGAGGATCTCACTTTTAAAAATCACAATCATGTATCTGCCACATTTGCTAGGGATGCAACATCCATGAATGTGAAATATGTCGCTGGGCCACAGAGTCCAAGTTATGACCAGAGATTTGATAAGACGGGGAAGGAAGAAGCATGAGTAAAGGTGGAAATATGGGAAAAGGGTGGATGGGGGAGAGGAAACGGGATAATAACTGTAAGTGGCCTAACCACTTTGGTGTATATTAATACAAGTGTTTGTGTGTGTAGTGTTATTCGTGAATTCATAAAATTTATTGAATGGGGTATAACAATCTACCCATCAGTTTCACACAATTATAGCAAGTACATAACTAAATGACACTGAGTTGGCATGGTGTATATTTTTTACAATTGACTATGTTTTTAGCAATTGCAGGGTGTAGGCTAGGAATGATTTTAACAGGGCACTTGATGTAGGTTGGCTGCTTCCTGGAGATACTGGTTGGCTCAGCTGCTTCAGAGGTAGTGTCCTGCCGTAGTACGTTTGCAGATGTTACATCGTTAGATGTAAGTGTTAATTAGTTAAAAATGAAGTCTCCATAAATTGGAGTTTTGGGGGAAGTATACATGTTTGGGAGAGCTACGAGGATGAAAGTAAATCTGGAGAAGTCAATGATAATGGGGCTGGGAGAGTGGGCAGGGAGATTGGAATGGGGATGTGATGTCGTGCAGCATCAGACTTCATTTGGAAATTCAGCTGTTAATCTCAGCACCTTTGCTATTAATGGGCAAAAAATTTTATTCAGTGAACTTTCTGGTGAGTGAGCAATACAGCGACCCTCTACACATTCGTCGTCAGTGAGCAATACAGCGACCCTCTACAAAATTAGGTCGTCAGTGAGCAATACAGCGACCCTCTACACATTCGTCGTCAGTGAGCAATACAGCGACCATCGACACATTCGTCGTCAGTGAGCAATACAGCGACCCTCGACACATTCGTCGTCAGTGAGCAATACAGCGACCCTCGACACATTCGTCGTCAGTGAGCAATACAGCAACCCTCTACACATTCGTCGTCAGTGAGCAATACAGTGACCCTCGACACATTCGTCGTCAGTGAGCAAATACAGCGACCCTCGACACATTCGTCGTCAGTGAGCAATACAGCGGCCTCGACACATTCGTCGTCAGTGAGCAATACAGCGACCCTCGACACATTCGTCGTCAGTGAGCAATACAGCGACCCTCTACACATTCGTCGTCAGTGAGCAATACAGCGACCCTCGACACATTCGCCGTCAGTGAGCAATACAGCGACCCTCGACACATTCGTCGTCAGTGAGCAATACAGCAACCCTCTACACATTCGTCGTCAGTGAGCAATACAGCGACCCTCGACACATTCGTCGTCAGTGAGCAAGACAACGGCCCTCGAAAACATTCGTCGTGAGTGAGCAATACAGCGACCCTCGACACATTCGTCGTCAGTGAGCAATACAGCGACCCTCGACACATTCTTCGTCAGTGAGCAATACAGCGACCCTCGACACATTCTTCGTCAGTGAGCATACAGCGACCTCGACACATTCTTGTCAGTGAGCAATACAGCGACCCTCGACACATTCGTCGTCAGGAAGCAATACAGGACCCTCGACACATTCGCCGTCAGTGAGCAATACAGCGACCCTCGACACATTCGTCGTCAGTGAGCAATACAGCAACCCTCTACACATTCGTCGTCAGTGAGCAATACAGCGACCCTCGACACATTCGTCGTCAGTGAGCAAGACAGCGGCCTCGACACATTCGTCGTGAGTGAGCAATAACAGCGACCCTCGACACATTCGTCGTCAGTGAGCAATACAGCGACCCTCGACACATTCTTCGTCAGTGAGCAATACAGCGACCCTCTACACATTCGTCGTCAGTGAGCAATAAAAGCGACCCTCGACACATTCGCCGTCAGTGAGCAATACAGCGACCCTCGACACATTCGTCGTCAGTGAGCAATACAGCAACCCTCTACACATTCGTCGTCAGTGAGCAATACAGCGACCTCGACACATTCGCGTCAGTGAGCAATACAGTGACCCTCGACACATTCGTCGTCAGTGAGCAATACAGCGACCCTCGACACATTCGTCGTCAGTGAGCAATACAGCCGACCCTCGGCACATTCGTCGTCAGTGAGCAATACAGCCGACCCTCGATACATTCGTGGTCAGTGAGCAATACAGCGACCCTCGGCACAATTGTCGTCAGTGAGCAATACAGCCGACCTCGACACATTCGTCGTCAGTGAGCAATACAGCGACCCTCGACACATTCGTCAACAGGGAGCACTAGTGTCAGTGCTCTAAACACGTCCGTCAGTGGACAGTCCTAGCTTTTAAAGTGAATTCTCTCTACTACAGAGCACGTAAAAGCGATTTTTAAACTATTTTCTTCGTCATTCACGATTTTGCATTGTAGCTCTACACAGCACACTCCATGTAAATATCGAGCACCAGGCAGTGACTCTGAGAGCATCAACCTCTCCCTCATTATAAAAAGAGTGCTTTGGCTTTAGTAAGCAGTATCCTATCAGCAATAATAACCACTCGACGTATTGCCAAAATACGTCTTTCACCGAACCAACTAATTGCATTAATTGGAATGGATTTTGGTATCAAATTGCATGAAACATTTAACATTTAACCAACTCTCAGCATCCTAACTCATGTCTGCTTATTATCTGAGAGAAAGAAACAAAACTCTCTGCGGACTTTATGAAACATTATCTACGTTACTCATTTTAGTTTCCAGTTCCAACGGAAGTGAAAATCGAAATGCGCTATTATTTAGAATTCATAGAGAAATAGAGAGAGAAGACAGACAGAGAGACAGAGAGAGAGAGAGAGAGAGGAGAGAGAGAGGACAGACAGAAAAGACAGACAGACAGACAGACAGCAGAGAGACAGTGAAACAGAGAGAGAAAGGAAAGAGACGGAATGTACAGTAGCAAAAGTACAACCAAGGGTATCTGCTGAAGACTAGCTATTAGATTTAGGACTATCATATAATATCTAGGAGCTTCAGGAAAGAACATTGAAGCAGATGGTTATCTTCCCACTCTCCAATTCTTCTGACCACTGCTGGATGAAACAGGGAGACAAAATAGCAATATCTTATTGAAAATTCATGTAAATTTTCACGAAACACTGAAGGCATATATTACCAACTGCCTCTTCATATTATCCTCTCTCCCGCCCAAACTTCTCATATTATTCGACTTCTTCCTCAGAAGTGCCTTTCAAATAGTCATACTGTGTTACATTCCGTCAGGGGCACCAACTGTAACCCAACTGAACTCCTTCCCACGGCCAAGGAGCTTTAACAGTAGAACTATTCTTAGCCCCTTCCCTAAAAGCCACATTTTCTATGAACTCAAATTAAGTTGTAATAATCGACTCTCAATCAATAATCAGACAGGTGGCCGAGGGAAGGAGTTCAGTTAAGTTACAGTTGGTGCTTCTGACGGAATGTAAAAGTAAATATGCGCTAGACGGTACAGCATAGGACTCTCAATTTACTGACACCGGTTCGAGCCCCTCGTCCACTCTTCTGTTTATTCACTATTTATTTACTCTATATGCTTTAGTGAATTGTATGAACATAATCAAATTTCTTTCTCCATACTCGTGTTTCTTGAGATATACAATCGTAAGAGTTATACAGAGATTTTTAGAGGATTCTCCCTTTAGAAGTTTGATTTTTTAAATATTCTTAGGGAAGGAGTATATATGTTTATCTTCATATAACCTAAATTTCAAACATTTCATCCGACACCCAAAAGGTAAGTTGGAAGTCCTTGATGTTGCAACCATTTACTATACTGATCTCGAAACTGAGTCTCTAGAAGGAAAAGGCCCATTGGGCTCCTTGGTTTTCTTGATTATCTTATCTTTTACTTTACTATCTTATTTTTCAGATATTTGAGTGGGCGGCATGATACCAAGTTCATCTATTTGTTAATCCTCAGTATCTCGCTGAAACTGACAGCAGCATTCCCTTCAACTTCTGAGTAACGTAGGTATGTGTCGGACACCGTAGAAGGAAACGTTTAGACCCATGCTATCAGCTTATAATGTTTCAAGGAGAAAATAGTGACTGCATCCGCTTCAGGTGCTTCTTGCTGCCTTTGCGCCTGGTTACCAGAGATTCCGGTTCTAAAAACCAATTAGCTAAGACTGATCTAAGTGTCTGGTATACTTTTTTTCTAATGTTTGTTATGTGTGAGTATGTAACCTAAATTGGTCTACCGACACACTGCTGCATATTCACCTATGTTTGGTAAGACTGAGAGAAGCCAAGCGAAGAACTACACCAACGCGAGTGACTCAAGGGTCGAGGTGAGTGCCCTTGGGAAAATTAGTGGCAGCTATGTAGATATTTCCAGCATGTGATACTTTTTTCATTTCAGAGGTGAGATTTATTTTTTCTTAAGGCATCGTTGAGGAACGTTTGGAGACTTTCTTTAAAATAGGGCTGTCCAAGTGTACCTGTTTGTGGGCTTTGGGAGGATTAAGAATTAACTGATTGAATTTATTGTGAATAAGAAAGTAACCTAATGATGACGAGAGTAATTTGCTGAAATTTTATAAAGAATAAAGTATAACGATACCAACAAAAATGGATGAAATGGACACAAATTCATACACTATGAATAAATTTAATGGAAATATTTCATATCTGGGACCAAAGTATATATAAATGGAGAATTTATGTAACTGGTGAAAATCTGGTGAACACTTTAGGTCATGTAATAGCCGTGTTACATGGCAGGAGGGAATCAGTATGAAGTAGGGGAAGTTGAGATGGTGTACACGTAAACTCTTTGTTCCGTGTTATTGGTAGTTAATAAGGATGCTCTGGTACAGTGGTACATATTAGTGTTGGATTCTCTGCAAAGCAGCTGTGCTGTCTTCCAGTGCCTGAGATGTCCCTCTTTAGATCTGTAAAAAACACAAGAATTTTTGGTGTCGTTTTGGTTGTTTACATTTCTGCCTACTCTGATCCACGTAGAAAGACTACTTCATTGCTGGGGTTTTTGAAAAGTATTTTTTCTTCCTTCCTGGTGAGATCTCTCATGAAACTAGTAATCATGGTAGCTAGCTACCAAGATTATTTTTTCTGAAAGGGCCTGTATGATACTGTTGGCCACTTCTCCTCTAGGTAAAGTTAGTAATCTGAGCTCAGCGGTAGTCGCATTGTTGGCAGAGTTAAGTATATTAAAAAAAAGAAAACTCGGGGCCTTAGATAAATAAAGCACTAAGGAAAAATCGAATAGCCACAACTCTCTTAGTGCGAGTGTCGTTGTTTGAGCGGATATAAGTTAGGACAACATTAGAAATAGTAGGTTGCCATCGTTTTCTAGTCCAAGAGTAAAATTGTTAGAACATTCTGCGTTGTTGATTTTAAGAATTAGGTCTTGAATGTTGAGTTTTCTAAGTTATATGACTAGAAAGTTATTGATATACGAAGCATGCGATTGCGTTAGAAATAATACTGAGGAAGCCTCCTATACCTAAAGCAAAGCTCTGTGTGAAAAACTGGTTTCCATATCTGAAGGAGTTGAAGTTATAACACAACTCAGTAAAGGTCATGAAGTCACGCTGGGGTACAGGTAATCTGAGGTATGTTTGACCTCAAACTTCTCCTCTCCTTACCCTTTTCTACTTTGTATTGGACTGATGAAGCCACTGTGTGGCGAAACGTTTTTTTCAATAAAGATTCCCATGTTTTGCATAAGTGTCTCAATTCTTCAACTTGTCGGTTTTCAAAACCATTCATCACATGTTTGAGCGTATCTGTGAAGGCATTACTGAAACGCTAGTGAAGAATGAGGTGAAATAACATTATGTTGTATGATTATTCTTAATGTGTTAATGTTTTTAATGCTGGAAAGCAGATAACCAGACTTCTTGAGATGATCATGACTTTTCGTATATAGCACTTCTAATACTTGTTAGAAAAGATACAATTTCCACGTTTGTGTGTCACTGGGAGTCCATATAACTTGGTAGGTCTAGGCTGTCCTGACAACAAGTTTGATAATTTTTTTACCCAGTTCAAAACTTCGAAGGATGCTGCGCATTTTCTGCAGGATTTTTTTTTTTTACACAAAACAGGTCTACAGGCTAAGAGATGTTATCTTACCTCAGCTCATTTTAAAGCCCAACGCTATCCAAGGTATACTACCACTCCTCAGGATGCGACCCGCAATAGTCGACTAACAACCAGGTACGTACTTACTGCTGGGTGAACAAGTGCAGCAGGTGTATAGGAACATGCCCTATGTTTCCATCCATGCCGGGGACTTAAAGATGGACACTCAGTATGTGAGCAGAGTGCGATGCCAACCGAGCCACGGCACACATCTTGGTATATTTATCCGGATATTTTTTGCGATGAGTTGATAAGTGTTGGTCAAGGATATGTTGTAGCAGTCATTGGTGTCATGCATTGCAACATTGCCTCCTTTGCCAACTGTAGTGAAGTGTATTTTCTAATTAAGAGCCAGTTTTTTGAGGGTGGTGATACATCTTCTAGGGATAACAAGAGAAGAAGGTTGAGGTAACGTTGAGAACTTCTGATCCCTTTCAAAAATGGATGGTTAGTTATAATAGTGGGTGTAAATTGAACCTCACTAGAGTGAGAAGGAAGTTCTGCTGCAGTGTTCTACCTTTCTTAAATTTTTATGTTTAAGACAGAAATGAATCGACTTCAATATTTCGGTGATCCTTCTCTTAGTTCTTATGAAAATTATAGCTATTGTGAAGACGTGAGATTGAGATGATAGATTCCCTCTACTATAAGCAGCTATATCTTCAGTATGGAACACCTGGAAGCTGAACGCTTCGCCACCATCCCCACCAGCGTCACATGGTTATGTTACATGGACGACGTCCTCAAGATAACTCCCAAGAGGCATTATCATTGGATTTTTCCTAAGAACATGCTGAATTTGCAGACGAGAGTTTCTTGACGATGAGTGTACATACATACACATAATCTACACCGAGCTACATTTCTCCACGCACTAACACCACCCCTAAAAAATAGTTATTATCCTACCCTACAGCCAGGCTATATTTAATGTCCCTAAAATATTTTTGCAAGCTAACACTAGAATTGCCATCCAATCAATAAAATCCATAAAAGAAAATGAAGAACATTGAACCAATCAATGCAGGTTCATACTATCCGCTGTGGAGGCTGTGACAGAATATACGTTGATGAGAAAACAACCTCGAAACACGTCTCAATGAACATATTAATGTGTGTAGGAACGATAGCTTGAACAACGGCTACAATGTTCAAATAACGTGATCATTAATAAAAAAACAATTTCCATACTCATAAATGCCTTTAATCATAATTAATCGCTATTTCTAACACAAACAGAAAGACAGCTTCATCATTTCTGAAGTATTAGCAAGAATTCTCAAAATAATAAACCCCGCCATCACATACCTGCTGCCACTACTACTACTACCACCACAAGTAAGACTACTACCTATAACTATTATATTATGCTTTGCACCTCACTCTGTGCTGCTCACTACTGGGCAGCAGCCTCGTCCAGAGGATGATACAGTATCACGGAACCCAGGGGCACTTTCCGATCAGAGCGACGAAGGAAGCCCGGGAAACATCGATGGGGTGGCGTCCTTGCACAGCTAGCTCCCGATACTCAAACCCGATAATGGCAGCCGACGGGCGCAGTTCTGCAGGAACAGACTACAGTCAACGAGTCAACCCCAGTACCACAACAGTCACCAGTGAAGAATACTGTAACCCAGGTGAACATATGCAACCTGAAAGCTTCAGAAGATAAACAAGAGATATTCAGAACTATTGTGAAGACCGTCGTGAACATATGCATGATGAACAAAATATTTGCAAACTTACACGACCACCCAACACAGGGTCCAGAGACAATGATGAGGGGTCAATACACAAATAACCCGCACATAGGAGAGAGGAGCTTATGACAAAATTTCGGTCCGACTTGGACCATTTGCAAGGTCACATTAACAGAAAGAAGAGAAGGAGCCAATATATATAGGCAAGATTGCAGGGAAGGGACATGAGAGAGGTGAGAGAAGTAGTAGTAGTATAGGTAAGGCAGGTAGTGAAAGTAGTAGAGGTAGCAGTGGTAGAGGTAAGGCAGGTAGTGGAAGTAGTAGCAGAAGTAGTAACAGAAGTAGTAGCAGAAGTAGTAGTAGAAATAGCAGTGGAAAAGGTAAGGCTGGTAGTAGAAGCAGTGGTAACGGGAAGTAGGGAGAGTGGTTGGTGGGACAAAAAATAGAAAGAGGAGAGAAAAAGGAGGCAAAAGTAAAGGTAGGAGCCAAAGGTAGCACGGAAGGGAGCAGTAGTAGAAGTGGAGTCGATCAAAGGCCTTGAAGGAAATGCAGTGCAGGAAAGCTAAGAGCCCAGAACGGGTAAGACCAAAAGCACGGAGGTGGAAAGGTACAGGATAAAACCCCCAAGGCAGAAGAAGCCCAAAACAAGAAAAAGGAAGGCTTGCAGCATTTGAAAATGTAATGGGAAAGGAAGGCATCTACAGAGAACCAGGACTAAGGTTCGTACAAGGAAAATTGTGTACAAGAGAGGATTCAACAAGACGGCGACTGTGAAATTTAGAAATTGGGTAGACAGTTTTAGGAGAAGACCATCCAATAGGATGACTGTGATCTCTAACACGACAGAATAGAGCATTGTTGGTGTCGCAAGTCTAAACTTCTTTTTTGCTCATTGAGTTTGTCAGAGAGAGAACGGCCAGTTTCTCCAAAGTACTGAAGATGACAAGACGAACATGAAAATAGAGTAGACACCAAAGACCTCTATAGCGGGAAGAGAGGTATGGACTAGATTTGATGTCTAAGGATCGGAGAGAGTTGTTGAATTTAGAAAAACTGGTAACACGGGGAAGGCAGAGAATAAATTTCCCAGGAGTAGAATTTGGGAGAGAAGAAAGTCCGTTTAGCACGTGAGAATGACTTTATGAAATGGGAAGGGTAGCCAAGACGAGAGAATGAATCACGAAGAGTGGAAGAGCGGAGAGCACTGAGAAAAAATAATACTTTTCTTGACAGAGGAAGCATGATAAGAAAAGTAGTGAATGTAGATGCCACTGTGCATAGGTTTGCCGAGCACCGAAAAAGCAAAATCTGTATCTGATCGATGGACATTAACAACAAGAAAAGGAAGAAAAGAATAAGATTCCCATTCAGCTTTAAACTTGATGTAAAGATCTAGATTATTAAGGGTATCGAGAACTGCTTGGAAGAGACAAAGATGTCATCTATATAGCGGAGACAGAGGAAAGAGCGTACAACAGTAGTAGGAAGAACAGTTTCGAAGACTTCCACATAAAAATTAGCAAGAGCAGGGTATAAAGGAGAGCCCATAACGACCCAGAAAGTTTGAGAATAATATTTACGTCTCCAGTGTGCGGATTATTTGTGTATTGTTCCAGTCACGGTATTGTGCCTTTTTGTTCTCTATTGGGGGAGGGGGTGAGGGGGTGATGTGATGGCCCCAGTCCGCTGTAGAACTCACATGGACTACAGCCAGACCCTAATAGCGGCCACAAAACAGCTGAATTAGATCGATATCTTCGAGATCCTCAGACGGGTCCTCTTAGGATTAAAACCCGTGTCAGGACGCAGGTCTTGACAAATCAAATGCAGCTGTATTGTTTAATGGCTTGACGAAGCTCCTGGCGAGCGCAACGTTGCCACAATAAAATGTCGCATTAGTTGTTTGTGTCCTTTTATATAACTATTGTCAGTAATTTTATCAACATTATTACTATCAAATACTGCAGCACAACGGTATCTTGGTACAGAGGAAATTTTCAATGACTATTGCCTGAGAAGTAGTTACGAGTGGAATGGGCTGGACCTGAGAGCGAGCTACCCAGTAGGCTTGCTACAATGCTTCCAATAAAAACCTTTTTAAATCGAGGGTAGACTGATAACATCGTCCTTACATCTCTACTGCTTCTGCTGCCTCCTCTGTAATCGACTGAAAAAGCAGACTGTGTAGGCGAAACTTTTCAGTAACACTAATATCTGCAGCAACAGCAACAAGAGCAGTAGCATAACCAACGAAAGTTGTCCCAGCAGTAACAAAAACAGTTTCCACAGCATTAAATGCAGAAGTAGCAACAGCTAATGTAGAATGTACAGTTGCAGGAAGAAAGACAACGGTTACGGCATCGACAACAGCATTAGCAGCACCAGCAACAACAAAAGAATCATGAGCAGAAACAGCAACGACAGCAGTAATATTAATCGTAAAAGAAGCAACATCAACAATGACAGCCTCAATAGGAATATCAAAAGCAATAGTAGAAGAAATTACAAAAGCAGAAACAACAACAGTTGAAGTAACAGCAGCAACAAAAGCAGTAGCAACAGCTGCACCACCGGCAGTGACAGTAGTAACAACAATAGCAGTAACATTGTGAAGGTTCAACAGCCCTATCAGACCCTCAAGGAGTGTTCGATCAGGCCGATTCCTCCTTATGGAAATGACAAGTGAAAAATAAATAACATAAAATAAACAATTTTATTAATAATGTGTAGAGCTTGTCTAGAATATAAAAGCAAAATCACTGCAAGAGGCTAACTAGTCCATGCTAGTGGTAGTAATAGTACTAGCAGCAGCAGCCGCAGCAGCCGCAGCAGCTGCAGCAGCCGCAGCAGCCGCAGCAGCCACAGCAGCCACAGCAGCCACAGCAGCAGCACTTTTATTTTAAATATTTGAAACAGAAATTAAATATAATTTAAGGTATTTACATCTGTAGAAATTGGGTTTGCCAGGGAAACACCTTCCGCCTGATCAGAAGTATGGAAAAAATAAATAATGAATAACTTAGAGGAAAAATAATAGTGGAAAAAATATATAAAAAAAGTATTTAATTATATATAAAAAAAAATAGCCGCCGTGGTTCAAGCGAGATCTTGAGAGAGGAAAGTTTTCTTAGTCCAGGTCTTCTTAAGATGTATTGAAGATGTGATGTTAGCTGTGCTGAGTAGGCAGTGTTGGATTTATGTTGCATTGATGATGTAGTTCTTGTCAATAGTGGTTCGCAGTATTTCACTCCAGATATCAAAGGAGAGATGAAGAGTCCCTTGTCCACCACGTCTCGTCGCTTGGGTTGTACCTCCAGTAAATCCATTGTCTACTATGGATGATCACGCCAGCAGCAGAGCTAATAATAATAATAATAATAATAATAATAAAACACTGGTTATGAGATGAGTATTAAGTATAACGCTGAAGAAAGACAAAAGGTGGTAATTGTGTTCCATTGTCATTACTGGTAACCAGGCTAAATACAAAATGAATGAAACAATATTCCTGATAGATCATCTTACCTGATCAGGAGAAGAGCAGAGGAGAAATGACTTCCCAAACTCCAACCCACATCAGGTAAAATTATTACTACCTGGAGCAGAAACTAAAGAAACTAAGACCCGAAGAAATCTGGAGTTTAGCAGCACCTCGCATGATGACAGTGCTGGCGGCAACACACTGTAACAGTCTCTCTGAGTCTGAACTACTATAAGCCCAATTTACTGGCTTTTCCCATTACCCTGTCACAGGCCCTACAAGGGAAAGTATAAACTCCTGCATTGACTAGTGTTAGGTTCTTCAATTTAGATGACTCTAGTGTTGGCTTGCGAAAGTACTTTGGAGACTGCCATGAGCCCCCAAAAGCGCCGTCTTAGCTAACTTGTATATAAAACACCTGGAAGCTGAACGCTTGACAAACATCATCCCACCAGCGGCACATGGTTACTTTACGTAGACTACATCCTCTCGACGTTCTCATTCACAAAGCAAATATTGTTCTACAAACAAAAATGATCTTACTCACTTCTATTCCAGTTAAGGTTCTAAGACCAAGGAGGCATCATCATCATCTGATTTTTCCTTAGACATACTGAAGTCCAGAGTATCTTGAAGAGGAGTGTACATAAACCAAACCTTCGCCGAGCAACATTTATCTTCCTATTTTCCACACACTAGCACTACTAACAAAATTATAACGCTTCCCTACAGCTTACACTTAGCAAACCTACACTTAGTTTCAATATATCATGGAATTACCCAGATAACTGCAATCAAGTAGCTGTTCTAGATTTTCACTTGGCCGACTTCATGGGTATGAGAAATTACCTGGGTGGGCTAAATTGGGACTCCCTAACTATGTATCAGGTAGGTAGAGTTGGTTGCCATTATGATGTATTTCAGAGCATAGTGCTGGCTACCCAGACGACTTTTGTCCCGAGTAGGGAAATTAGATCTAACAAAAATGATCCCAAATTGATAAACAACAGGTTAAAGCATCTCATTGGACAAAAGAGAGGTATATATAGGTGTATCAAAAGAGGGGAAGTGCAGGTTAAGAAATCAATATATTCGATTAAAGAGAGAATTAAAAAAGGAATAAGAAAAGCAAAAAGGGATTACGAAGCTAAAGTCGCAATGGATTCGAAGACTAATCCAAAAGGGTTCTTTCAGGTATACAGAAGTAAGATTAGAGACAAGATAGGCCCACTTAAGAGTAACTCAGGTCAGATCACTGACAGTGGTAAGGAAATGTGTGAACTTTTCAAGTACCTACTTCCTCTCAGTTTTTACTCAGGAAGATACTAGCGAAATTCCAGAAATAATAAATTATGCAGAACAGGACGATAATAAACTATGCACGATTATGGTAACTAGTGACATGGTCCTCAGACAAATAGAGAAATTAAAACCTAACAAATTCCCAGGTCCTGATGAACTGTTTGCTAGGGCGTTCAAGGAATGTAAAGAGGAACTTAGTATACCTCTGGCTAATCTTTTCAATATATCACTACAAACTGGCATAGTGCCTGATAAATGGAAAAATGGCAAATGTAATACCTATTTACCAGGCAGGTGACAGGTCCTTGGCTTCGAACTATAGACCATTAAGCCTTACTTCCATAGTTGGTAAATTTATGGAATCAATTATTCCCGAAGCAATTCGTAGCCATCTTGAAAGGCATAAATTGATTAATGAATCTCAGCACAGTTTTACAAAGGTAATAAATATGATATTCTGTATATGGACTTTAGTAAGGCTTTCGATAGAGTTCCACATCAGAGATTATTGGAGAAATTTTTTCCAGGGCAGAGGCATGGTTGACAAATAGGCAGCAGTCTGCATAAATGGGGAGAAATCGGAAAGGGGGCACGTCACAAGCCATGTTCCGCAGGGGTCAGTGTTGGGCCCATTGTTGTTCACAGTCTACATAAACGACATAGATGAGGGAATAAATAGTGACACCAAACTTGACCGTGCAATTCATTCTAATGAGGACATTAGAGCACTCCAGAATGATTTGAATAGACTGATGCAGTGGTCGGAAAAGTGGCTGATGCAGTTTAATATAGACAAATGCAAAGTTCTAAATGTTGGACAAGAAAATAACCATCCCACATATAAACTAAAGAATGTACATCTTAATATTACGGAATGCGAAAAAGATTTAGGAGTTCTGGTTAATTAACAGTAATCAGAAACCAAAACAACAGTGCATAAGTGTTCACAATAAAGTTAACAGAATCCTTGGCTTCATAGCAAAAAGTATAAATAATAGAAGTCCTCAGGTTGTTCTTCAACTCTATATATATCTATGGTTAGGCCTCATTTAGAGTATGCTGCACAGTTTTGGTCACCGTATTACAGAATGGACATAAATGCACTGGAAAACGTACAAAGGAGGATGACAAAGTTGATCCCATGTATCAGAAGTCTTCTATATGAGGATAGACTGAGGGCCCTGAATCTGCACTCTCTAGAAAGACGTAGAATTAGGGGGGATAGGATTGAAGTGTATAAATGGAAAACAGAAATTAATAAAGCGGATGTAAATAGCGTGCTAAAAATATCTAACATAGACAGGACTCGCAGCAATCGCTTTAAATTGGAAAAATTCAGATTCAGGAAGGATATAGGAAAGCACTGGTTTGGTAATAGAGTTGTGAATGAGTGGATCAAACTCCCGAGTAACGTCATAGAAACTAAGACATTGTGTAGTTTTAAAAATAGGTTGGACAAATACATGAGTGGGCATGGGTGGGTCTGATCTCACTAGGTCAGTGAGGTCAGACGGTCACTAGGTCAGTGAGCATAAGCCGTTGGGAAGTTTGGACCTGCCTTGCATAGGCCAGTAGACATGTTGCAGTGTTCCTTCTTTCTTATGTTCTTATGTTCTTATAAAAGTCGTGACAAGGACTAAACTGAAGAGCCTTGAACTAGCCAATGCAGGGGTTTACAATATACCATGTAGAGCCTGTGACAAAATATATGTAGGCGAAAAAGCAAAAACTTTGAAACACGTCTCAATGAACATATTAATGCATGGAAGAACAGTGAATTGAAGAACGCATATTGACAGTTGCTGAAAGAAGTTTCCCTCCTGGTTAGAAATAATATCAGGCAATTCAGACGTAGTATGCTGAATAGTAAAGACTGTTTTCATGAATGAATTAATGCAGCTTGCAACAGCGATGGTGACTGGTAGTGTATCTCTATAAAACAGATTTATGAATGTAGATATAAATTAATTATGTTAGGATATTATGTCTAATATTATAAAACCATAAACATCATATGAAAAGGTAACCGAATATACATGGTGAAAACTCGGTAATCATCATACATCAGTCATATCTAAAAACGTGAAGCGCAATTTTGATGGAAGAGTTGGGTAAATTGGTAATTTGGATAATATATATAATGCTCTGCTAACCAAGGTGTGCTATAAAATAAACCATCTTTTAGCTTGTTTTATGCTATTACTCAACACATAAATATTATTATTCACTTGATTAACCTTGCATACTCTCAATATATATATATATATATAATATATATATATATATATATATATATATATATAATATATATATATATATATATATATATATATATATGCAGGACAAGCCACGGGGAAGGGGGTGGAAATCTTTAGCTCAAGTGCTTTGACACTCCTCAGTGCATCATCAGGAGCTTTGCAATGTTGCAAGGGAGCAACCAAAGCAGGCAGAGAGGTCTCAGGGTAGTGTAGGTGTCACTGACCACGGTTACCCTTAGACTGGGTTAGTGGTCGGTGCCAACCCCACCCTACCATCATCCCCCCACTACCCATATGGGGTAGGAGTGTTACTGCTGTTCTTGTTGTTGAACAGCGGTTTAGTGCCGATGGGGATAGCGTAGGTAGTAAAGATACGGCCATGGAATAGTTTGGCTTTAATTGGAAAGGAGTGAGTACACAATGGGTAAAGTGAGAGAATGACCGATAGCCAGTCCTTGGAGGGGAGCACTTGTACCTCTCAAGTCAATAGGCCGTGAAGTGAGAGCGAGTGGCCCCAGCGTTCCACTGACCTGGGCAGGCCTAGAGACAGGGCCGGATTACTGCATAGGAAAACTAGGCATTTGCCTAGGGCCCCACGCATTTGGGGGCCCCGCGGTCCAAGGGGTTCGGGGACTCATCCAAGACTGTGGACATGGTGCAAGTGCAAAGGGGTCCCTACCTAAAAAGTTCAAGTGTTTGGAGAGTAAAATTGATTTTTAAAAATTAATCAAAACAAAAAAAAATAATGAAATAAAATAAAATAAAAATAAATAAACCTAACCATAGATGGCAACACTCAACACGCCTTTGTTTACATCAGAACAGCTGTGTTTTCCCGCTGATAGGTGAGTATGGGAGATTCCTCTCCAATTTTCTGTAGTAATTACACGTTATCTAGACTTGTACTGTGACAAATTAACTGAAGTGTTGTTGATAGACATTGATGTGTATGAATAAATGTTTGTTTTCGCCTCTAAAATGTTAAGGATGAAGCTTTTGAAATGTTTGAAGAGAAAGCTAAACTGCTGGTGAAAGACTACAGTTACCGGGCTGATCATCAGCGGTCAAGGAAGAGGAAACGCAATTTTGAAGAGCCAGACAATGAAATTGTGTTGCTACCAAGGCAGAAATGTAAGACAGCTACATACTTCGTCATTCTGGATTCACTAATTACAGAATTGGTGAAAAGAAAAGAAATCTACCAGAATCTCAATGACAAGTTTGGATTTCTGTTCAAAATTACTACTATGCCAGATGCAGAATTGAGAGAAGCTGCATTAAAGTTGCAACAACACCTTTCAGCAGATGCTCAGGACACATTTGTTGAAGAAATAGTTAATTTTTTTGGGTATATGAATCAGATTAAAGCTCCACCTGAAAAATGTGCGACCTCAGCTGCTTTGAAACATTTAAGAAATGTATGTATCTCAGAAACCTTCCCTAATGTTGACATAGTGTATCGCCTTTATCTAACACTTCCAGCTACTAACTGTGAAGGAGAACGTTCATTTTATGTTTTGAAAAGAGTGAAAAACCAGCTCCGTTCAACAATGAGCCAAGACAAATTGTGTAACCTAGCCTTGTTGACCATTGAGTCTGATCTAACAAGAAATATTGATTTTCAGAATATAATTGATGATTTTGCCAATATGAAATCCAGAAAAAAGTTTATTTAAGAAGTGCCTGTGAATACAAACAATTCTTTACTTTCTTGAGTTTATATGATTTGATAGTCTTATGCATGATGCAATGATAACAATAATGGTCAGTGATTTATAAAGGGAATAATAGTGCTGCAGTGGTTATGCTGAATATAATAGGTACATGATGTCGCTACTTTAATAGCCTAATCTAGTAATACTATGCTGTCTTGAGTTTATTCTCTTTAAAATGCATGATTTAACAAGATAATTATAATGGCTGTTGGTAAATGGTTTTGGTTGTCTTGATGTACTTTCCCTATTAAATTTAATCTAAATAGCCAGAATGTATTTAATTAGACCTTAAACAGGCTCACACCGACCCCCCCCCATCAAGCTGGAAGGGGTCGCTTCGCTTACCCGTAACTCAAAGGGGCCCCGCCAATCTGAATAGCCTAGGGCCCGGAGACTTCTTAATCTGGCCCTGCCTAGAGAGGGTAGCACCTGAGTGCCGTGGAATATGAAACTAGCAGACAGAAATGGCTGTCTACATTTGCTCAGCCACGCACCTCGTGTCGTCTCGACATGACAGTACTGGTGGGCCCGTAGGTGTGAAAGAGCTACTTACACTAACTAGACTGGTGGTGAGTTGGAGTCCCTCCACCAGCTGCCTGATCAGGTATCGTCTCCTGTGGATAAGGAGGAGCAGCAATTACAGGAGAAGGTTCTCGAGATTGAGGAAGAATTGGTGGAGGTGTTGAAGACTTTGTCACCACCAGAGAGGGAAGTTACATCTGGGCGTGGTGTCATCGGAGAGCCGTCGCTTCCAGAAAGTTGGAGACATGATAATTTGGGACGTGATGGTTTGGAGTCGTCCGTTGAATCATTAAACCATTCTCAGGTAGAGGTGGAGGTTCATCGAGAGGCAACATCTGATCAAGATATGTGTAACATGAAGGTCACGAGAAAGAGGGCGGCTACATCAGATTCTGATGACTGAGGTGAAGTGCGAAGGTAGTGGTGTAGGTGGTGGTAGCCATGATAGGCGGCACCGGAAGAAGGGGGGAGGGAAAGAGAGCACTCTGAAGGTGTCAAACTTAAATTCAAGCTCTGGAGTTGTAAAGAGTGATGAGAGGAAGCAGGGGTGGAAACTTTAATAGGCCTTAGGTGTATGTCTGTAAATGTTAATGGGTTATATAGCGGTATGAAGAGAGATTGGTTTCGTAATTTCCTGAACAAATCTAGAGTGGATGTTGTGTTCCTGCAGGAGCACAATTTTAAAGAGGGTAGGGTGTGGAGGTGCAGGATTTCGAGTAGTTACCCTGCCATCTCCCCATCTAAAAGATGGTGTGGGAATTTTAATAAGGGAGACGAGCCCGTTTGTTTGCAGAGAAGCGAAGGAGGAGGGGGAGGAGGGTGTTGCGTGTGGATGGGTGGTGGATGGGTAAGCGTGTGTCTTTTGTGAGTGTGTATGCGCCGGCAGAAAATAACATCAAGGTAAAGAATGATTTTGTGTGTGAGGATCTTGTGTTTTTCTTAAGTGCACTGCCAGAGTAGCAATTGTTGGTGGGATTGGAATAGTGTAATCAGGGTGGCTGATGTGGACCCAAAAGGGGCTGGATATATGTCTGTGGCTCTTAGGGATTTATTAAGGGATGTTAGGTTACGTGATGCCTTCGGGGGGCGGTGTGGGAGACTGATATAACGTTTGTTAGGAGTGGATATGCTGCGAGACTAGATAGAGTGTACCTTTCTCAGGGAGTGTATGTGAAATCTTTCTGTACTGTGGAGGCTACAATGTCAGATCATAGGGCAGTGGTGGTGGAGGTTGGGTGGGGGACGCTCGCGGACATATATAGAAGTTATTGGAAATTAAATATAAGTGTATTAGGTGATGAGGAGGGGTTGGAGGGGCTTTCAGTCCTGTGGAGGGAGCTTAGTGTGGAAGAACAGGGAGTGGATGACATTGTGACATGGTGGGATAGTGTTGCAAAGGAAAGGATTAGAAAGTTTTATGTGAGAGAAGGAAAATGTATTAATAATTTAAAATATGGACTGGCTAACTATTTAGAGGATAGGTTAAGAGGTTGCTATGGGCGGGGGGTAGGTGGGAATAATTTTCCTATGGATGAAATAGCTGAAATAAAGGGGAGGTTGAGGGTGTTGCAAAATGAAAGGTTTCAAGCTGTAAGGGTGCAGGCAGGGGTGGAAGAGGTGCTTTGGGGGCGACAAGCCGTCAGCGTGTGTTTTGCGGCATCAAAAGCAAAGGCAGGCGGTGACAGCTATCCCATGTTTAGAGGTAACAGAGATGGTTGGGAATTATAGAGCAGGGCAGGAGATACGAACCACGAAGGGGATGTGTGCGTATGCGGAGGCTTGGTACGAGAAGTATTGGAACAGTGGGGGGTGGGTGACGTGGCGTTGGACAAGGTGTGTACGTATGTGACGTGTAATTTAGGAAATAGTGATAGAAAGGCTTTAGGTGGGACTATTACGGCAGAGGAATAGAGAATGCATTAAGGGGAATGAGGAAGGGGAAAGCGCCGGGTATTGACGGTCTCCCAGTAGAATTTTATTTACAACATTGGACGTTAATAAGGGGATTTATAGTTTAGGTTATTTAATCGTATGAAGGAGAAGGTACGTTGGGGAGAAGCAGGTAACAGCAGTTGTAGTGTTGGTCCCGAAGGTCAAGGGGTAGCCCACCCTTCAGGAGTACCGAGCCATATCACTGCTGTGTGCAGACTATGAGGTGTTCGCAAAAATTTTAGGTAATAGGTTCAAATGTGTTGTGGGAAGGGTCGTGTCAAAATCTCCGTTTGGGTTGCCGGGAAGGTCGATGATTGAAGGACATGGGATACAGAAGTTTTGTGGAAGCTAAGGTGGGGGTGAAGGGCGGCTTTGTTGGCTCTAGATTGGCAGGGAGCATATGATAGAGTGGAAAAGGGGAGCTTTGCAGGTTATACTTAGGAGACAGGGTTTTGGGGAGAAATAGTCGAGTGGGTAAATACGCTATACAAGGGGGTGAAAATGAGGATACAGATTAATGGGTGTATGGGGAGGGATATTGCAATGGGTAGAGGCCTTAGACAGGGATGCCCCATGTCCCAAATATTGTTTGCGTGTTTCCAGACCCCTTTTATAGAATGGTTGACTGCAGCTTATGTACGCCATGTGAGGGAAGTGTGGGGGGTGTGGAGGGCCTGGCCGGGTTTAATTGGATACGTTGACGACACCACTGTGCTCATTCGTGAAGGAATGCCATGGGAGTGTTGGACGAGGTTTTGCAATTATTTGGAAGTGCCATGGGGTGGGTGTGGGGGGGAGATGTAATGTTGTTAAAGAATGGGCGGTGTCTTTAAAGATTTGTGGTATTATTTATAAGGATGACATGGTTGCGGCGCAGGAGGAAACCTCAGATAGGTTATTGGAAAGGATCGTGGGGCATCTAGATGTTCTGAGACCCCAGCACCTACCTCTTATACAGCGAGTGATAGTCGTAAACATTTTATTGTATAGTAAGATTTGGCATGTTGCAGCTGTGTTCCCAATTACAGGGACAGCGATTGCGGGAATTCTAAGACGGGTGTACAAATTTTTGTGGGGTTCATGTTGTGATTGGTTACGGAGGGAAGTTGTAATGTTACCTGTAAGTCAGGGTGGGTTGGGGTTGATGGATTTGAGACGGAGGGCTAAATGTGTGTTTATTAAATGGGAAGTGTTGCGTGAGGGTGTGAATGCGGGGCAGTTGGGAATGATACACGACAGGCTGGGTGTGTGGTATCGAGGAATGGAGTTGGGGAATGCGAATCGTTTTGAGGGCTGTGATGTTGGTTAAGGAACTGAGAAAGGTTCGTATAAGGGTTTTGTGTAGGTTACTTGTAGGTAGGTACATTATCCCAGTTGAGGGTTTGTTCCCCATGTATGCATGGAAGAGTATTTGGTTTAGATTTAGTAAAATGAGTTAAACCCTCGGGCGCGTGAGGTGATGTTTCGTTTCCTGCATGGGATCCTGCCGTCTGGTGAGATACTACGAAACAGACAGGTTGTAGAGGGTGGGGGGTGTGGTATCTGTGGAGGGGATGAGACTGCGTTCCATGTAGTTTACTTTTGTGAATGGCTAGAGAAGGTTAGGTGCTGGTTAAGTAGGTTGGTACAGAGGGTGGGGGGCCGTGGGGTGTCGGTTCTGCGTGCTTTAAGTCTAGATACGGGTGGGTTAGACGAGGGTGTCATAAGAGCTTTAGATTATATCATGGTAGATTATATATATATGTCGTGGGTGTTGAGGGGGAGAGGGGATAGTGAGGAGAGAAGAAAGGTTCTTGCGGTAACGTTCTATCGTACGATGTGTCGTAACAGAGATTTGTATGGGAGGAGGTGGGATCAGGCTTCCTCAGAGGGGTATAGAATGCTAACGTTAGGGATTCTCGTAAATCTGAAATTGTTAATGAGTGAGTGAAGGGGTTTTCATAGGTTGGAGGGAGTCAGGGGGTCACAACGGGCTCGCCTCGTTTGGGGGGAGGTCGTGAGAGCGTTGTGAATGTGGGTTTGGAAAGGTTTCCTGGTTTTCATTGAGACTTTATGGCAGCCAAGTGTGGATGTAGAGCTCAAGGTCTCATTGTTAGATACACACTTTTCAGAATGTAGGTATAATATAGTAGGTTTTTTTTATCTATAATTTGATGTGTATCAGTCTTGTGTGACACGATTCTTGAGTAGTAAGTTATGTTTTAGTTTAGTGTGTTTTAGTTTGTATGTATGTTACGTGCTGAGTTTTTGCACGATGAGATATACTTAGATACTGTTTTGCTTTGTGCATACAGTGATTTTGATTAATGTGATTTTGTGAAACTTTTTGTGTGTACGTGTGTGTGTGGGTGTGTGTGTGTGTGGGTGTGTGTGAGTGTGGGTGTGTGTGTGTGTGGGTGTGGGTGTGTGTGTGGGTGTGTATTTATGTATATATATATCCCTTTCTATTGAATTGAGCCTTTGTCATGGGTCAGATGTTATGTAATACTTTATATATGTATGATTCGATTCTTTTTAAAGTTTATAATTCTGGTCTGTAACCTGATACCGGTTTGGTGTCAATGCTAAGTTCTTGATGTTAAGTTTTAGTCTGTATGGTATACAGACATATCTAGACGGTTTATGTTTTTTTCCGTATGTTGGTATATGTAAAGCTGTATTGTTAGGGATACATATGTAGATGTTCTAGTAAGATTATGATGTTAGGTTTTGGTTTTTTTATTCATGCGAAGGATGGGATTTAACTGACATAACTTTCGTATATTTTATGTTCAAGTGTATTGAGCCTTTGTCAGATGTCATGTTATATGCACAAGTTATATATATATGCAAGGTTTTGCATTAATGAATGTGTATATATGTCAATTTATGACCCTGTGACAGTATTTTTTTAGTTATTTTCTTGCCGTAAGTTCTTGTTGTATGTTAGGCAGCAATATCTTGCGTGCATATAGGTGCAATCCGTTTGTCAGTTAATTTGATTGAGATCCATACCGTTTCTTTACTTTTATGTTAAACTGCATTAGTTTAAAAAAAAAAAAAAAAAAAAAAAAGAAAAAAAAAAAAAAAAAAAAACTTTGAATGAATCCCATCAGGACTAACTCTAGCATGAAGTTTGATGTCAATATATTGTTATCATATCTCTGTTGCTTTTATCTCTGAATCCTAGCAGTCGCACCATTGTAAAATTCCGTTTTTTTTATATAAAAATATTTTTACGTCAGCAGTTATATTCCCTATCAGTGGTAGATGATTTGAATGTATCAAATCATATAATACTGACATATGACTACATATATCAGTTGTATTTCTAAATATCAATATTATGCTAGCACTGTTGTCCCAGGAGACACCGCTGAATCATAAGCATCTACTCAAATAATCTTAAAGTATAGTTAAATCTAATATGAAAATATCGACTTCAGTCATCAGTAGATTAAGTAGAAATTATTCTTTCTCTCTCCTTAAACAAAAAATGGTTATAACTATGACCATGTTTTTCATATGGGTGGACCGGTAAACCAGCAGATGGCTTCGGTCATATAACCATAAGCTCCAAAGAGGATCATGAACTGACGATCCACGTCAGGAAGGGCTTTTCCTATTTCCTGACAAACCTTACCTAACCCTCCATAAACAGACCACCCCAGGCGATTCATAATTTTCATCTATAAAATCAGTGTCACATAATTTCTCATTTAACAACAACGTTTCCTGCAAGAAAATATCATATTTATTCTCAGTTTAGGTACGAATATTATTTGTGGAAAATTAAATTTACCTGGATGTAACTCATAAGATACATACCAGTAAATGGTAACAAAATTAATTATTCTTTATCAAGGTTACAGAGACAAGTAGGAATTTTAGGACACCTAGGACGCAAAAAATGTCCTCCTTCGATACCTACGATAATCTGTCTCTCCACAAGTCACTCTAGACCTATATTAATTTCAAATGAAATATACATCACCAGGAATTCTGGTAAAAACATTAAAATAAATATGTGGACTGTACATTAAATTTAAAATGTGAATATATATACATTGAAGGAGAATTTATAATAATAAGACTCACCAATTAGTCTGGAGATTATCGTGTGTCATACAAACCCCTGCCTAAATTATGAAGAAAATATTGGCCAGAATTTCAACACAAAATAGACATGACTTAACTGGGGTTCCAAAGCTGTCCTGTCCATCTGCTTAATGCTCACGTTTTGAAGGACTGCAAATCCAACAATTTTGGTTCTTATTTGAGAGGTTTTAAAGCCCAAAATAACCCCTAGAATGATGAAAATTTGATACACATTTCATTAGCGTGCCTTTACCACATTCAAAACAATGGCGTTTCCAACATGCTTGTCAGTGCAGGTGCAGAGCTTCCCTGTCGGTTCTCTTTTTTAAAATACACTTTCCAGCAATAGTTATGTATTAATCAGGTATATTTAAAAGTAGGCCTTAGACAAGGATGTGTGATGTCACCGTGGTTGTTCAATATATTTATAGATGGGGTTGTAAGAGAAGTAAATGCGAGGGTCTTGGCAAGAGGTGTGGAGTTTAAAGATAAAGAATCGCACATAAAGTGGAAGTTGTCACAGCTGCTTTTTGCTGATGACACTGTGCTCTTGGGAGATTCTGAAGAGAAGTTGCAGAGGTTGGTGGATGAATTTGGTAGGGTATGTAAAAGAAGAAAATTAAAAGTGAATACAGGAAAGAGTAACATTATGAGGATAACAAAAAAGATTAGGTGATGAAAGATTGGATATCAGACTGGAGGGAGAGAGTATGGAGGAGGTGAATGTATTCAGATATTTGGGAGTGGACGTGTCAGTGGATGGGTCTTTGAAAAATGAGGTGAATCATAGAAATGATGAGGGGAAAAGGGTGAACGGTGCACTTAGGAGTCTGTGGAGACAAAGAACTTTGTCCTTGGAGGCAAAGAGGAGAATGTATGAGAGTATAGTTTTACCAATGCTCTTATATGGGTGTGAAGCATGGGTGATGAATGTTGCAGTGAGGAGAAGGCTGGAGGCAGTTGAGATGTCATGTCTGAGGGCAATGTGTGGTGTGAATATAATGCAGAGAATTCATAGTTTGGAAGTTAGGAGGAGGTGCGGGATTGCCAAAACAGTTGTCCAGAGGGCTGAGGAAGGGTTGTTGAGGTGGTTCGGACATGTAGAGAGAATGGAGCAAAACAGAATGACTTCAAGAGTGTATCAGTCTGTAGCAGAAGGAAGGCGGGGTAGGGGTCAGCCTAGGAAAGGTTGGAGGGAGTGTCGTGGAGTTCAAAAGGAGATAACGAGGGTTGAAGATAAACACACTTGTTGGATGGTAGCAATATATTGCAGAATGTGAGAAAGGAGCCCAACGTGCCATGCGTTGCCAATAGGCCTGTGCATGAAGATCTGAGAGCAAGGTAGCGCGACCCACATACTCATGCCGCATCCCGTGACATCATACAAACAGTCACTAGGCCTGGCAAAGGGGTCGTGTACATAAAACATATGGATGGTACTATGATACACAGATAAGCTATACAACACATGTAGGGGATCAGCAACTATGCTGACAGCTCGGTTATGTTATGTATGTCGTCTCGACATACAATACTACACTATAGGCTGAACAGACAGGTGGCTCTGTGCTTATTCTATACAATAACAAAGGCATATGTACATAACTTAGAACTAATGGATGGTATCATAATGGATGTTAACATAATGGGTTTTAACGTAATGAGTTTTAACATAACGAGTTTTAACACAATGCATTATGAATTATAAGAACAAATCATGGCATAATATAGGATGGAACTGATCGATCGATCTGTATTCATGCACTCTACGGATTCTGAGGAAGAATAAATGTATATACAAAGGTGAAAGTAATTAACAGCAAAGGCAAATCTGGTGCACACAGATCATTACTGTTAAATTCTCAGAATTCGGAGGGAACATGAACAAGAAAAAATTTTTTCTGAAAACTGATCAGCTGATAACAAAACACACAGTTGAGAACTTCATTCATCTTGGACATCTAATAATATAGACTATGTATATTTAAACCCAACTCTGTGAGGGTAAGATTTACATATGCAGAATGGTTATCATCTTTGGGTGGACCGAATTCTTCTGCAATGGCTAACACATGCCTTGGCTGAGGACGATCTGAACGAGTATCTACAAAATATACAGCTACATTCACTAGTGACTGTGGAATTATTAACTGGTATACTCTTCTGCTAGGAGTACTCAACTCGGCTATTCGATACAGTAATTCTTGGCTCATTACAAAGTCACTAATGGGTGCTGGTGGCTTCACAGTCAGAATAAGATCTTCCTGGAGCAGGAATCGAATCACACCAGACCACATGGGATATGTTCTTTCTTACTGGAGGAATGAACAAACTCGGTGGAGTGGATGACTCTCCCTGGTTGAACACTATAACATGCAATACGAGCAAGAGAGAATGGATCTACTATCTCTCACTGCAAGCACAGGGGAAAAGAAATGAATACAGTCAACAATACAGATATTCAATCTGAGTCGCACACAGTGACACGAGATTTCAACTATAAAGAAACTACACTTACAAACGTTAACAACATGTGAAAGTTACTCGAGAAACAACTTCTTACATTTCACGAATTACTGTCAACGAGGATGGCATCACCATCTGGAACACAAGGGGCAACAACAACACTCAAGTGAGTACACTAGTCACAGAAACGTCTTTCTGCAATGGCTTGTGGCATCAGCAAGAGATGGCATAACTCGTTGCATGTAAAGTTCTTCTCAAAGCGTCCCCTAGGAAAGGAACTACTTGAACAAGTCGCCATCGCAAGGATAGTAGTCTCAGCACCCAGGGTTGTCTGAGGTTCCTCTGAAACCCAAGGTAACTGTGCACTATCCTGCATGCATGATATTGTGGCTGGAATCCAGACAGGAGTGACAGTATTACTAGTGCCTGACTCGGCTCGGCTATGTTAATAAGTAATGAACGAATCTACAGGAGCTTAATCTGAACTTCACATTTCACAGCATTTTAACAAATCTCAGATACAAGCTGTGAGAACAAACACATTTCTCAAGGGCTAGGTATTGTCTTTCAGTCAGTAAGGGAATATTGGTACTGTGGACTGATTCATATTTGCTTTGACTGGCATGATACACTAAGTGAACATTCAAAAGTGACTGGGACATCTTCTCAGGGAACTTACTCAAGGACACAAAGGCAAGAAAATAAAGAGAATATGTGACACAGTAAGCTTAAATGTGGAAAAAATGCTTAACTATTCTGCATAAGTAAATAAAAATTGACAAGTCACACTGTAAGCAAGGAAAACTCACATGAAAATAAAAAAATACTCGACTGGATAAGCAACACTTTGAAAATCAAGAGAAATTGTACATTACTCAAGTCAAATTTATTCAAATTTACTTTAAACTGAATGAATGGCACAGTGAGTTGTCTTTACTTTCAATTCAATAAAGAAATTCAACAAAAAAAAATGATAAAAGGGATCAACAAATCTTGTGCAAAATTAAAACAAACTGGGAAAGCAATTCACTAAAAAGAAAAGAAAATGGCACACAAAGAATAAAATATTATGCACAGAAAATGTAAAACTGAAATCACAGAATATTGCACTGAAATAAACTGTAGCAATATTGCAAATAACAATTACTAATCAAAAGTACTGCACAATACTACATAAAAAATTCTGAAAGAAAAAAAAATTAATGGCAGCACAATGTCTACACAAGAATTATTGTAAAATGAGTCAATGTTGCAATAATAAAAAATAACACAAAAGAAAATACAGTTTACGAAAACAACAACCAAAAAAAATATTATCAAGGAATGAAGTGATTGAACACTTTAACTCTTAACTGCAGCTTAAGCAAACACTTACTGAACAAACAAAAGAATGATTTACTTTAAAGAAGTGAAAAAATTGCACTGAGAGTGAATTTGTTCAATGAAATATGAAAATAATAAAGGCAAAAAACATAAAACAAGGGAAAGAATTAACACTTACAGTGATACAGGAATATAACACATCAATATATGCACAATACTAAGAGAATTTTCTTGTAATGAAGCTTGGGGTGTGAAAAATTGGAAAATAATTGTCTCGCTTCAACAAAATAATGGCACTATTGTCTGTGGAGATAAGACAAATTAGACACTGGCTAAATGAAAAAAGTAACACAAGAATGTTGAACACACAGAAGAAGAAAAAATAGCAAATGAATGAAAACAAAAACAGCAATAATACACAAATGCTGGGAGAAAAAAGAATTACTGAGACAACAATGAGTTGTGATGTAGAATATAAGGTAAGAAGTTACTGAATTACATCACTGTATAAATTACTAGGCAAGGAACACAGTACTGTGAATACAAGATAATTGTGAAGTGTAAACACAAGGTTATACTGCTTATATATATTGCACACAACAAGGAAAAACATTAAAGTATTTACTTCAAGTATATATAAAAAAAAATGAACACAACACAACAGACGTAAATAAAGGACGAAAATTAACACTGAAGAAAGAGAAAAAAAAATTGCAAACAGGATATAATGAACACTGATCAAGAGTCACTGAATGTCACTAAGAAATCAGTCAAGAAAATTGTCTCATTAACACTGTAGTGATGTTGTAGAATGAGGTGGATGGTGGAGGATGGTGGTGCAGCGTCATGATTAGCGGCGTTCTTGACTACTCTCCACACGTGATCGAAGAATTAGCACTTAAATCGATGATGAACTCACACAGGATGCTTTTATGATGGTGCAAACTGACGAAGGAACACACCTGGCTCTTGACCCCCTATGTGGTCCGTAAAATATGGTGCTAGAACCCGAGATAATGGTAAAAACAGTGGTATTGGGTGAGTGCTTGAGGCAGCTTGGTGAGACATTGCGTGGTGACTGGGCCTATAGAATGAGCAGTGTAAGCCACTTTGGGGACACCTGCACTAGGCACAAAGATATTCTAAGCTGGGCTGGCTTAAAAAAACCACAAAATACCACAACACCACAGGGATGATAAAGCACTCAGAACAGCTATAACTAGAAGCACAAAGCGATGGTGAAGACTGTACCCACATGGCTTGATTGAGTACTGTGTTGGTCACCTGGTTAGTTGTTGGCTGGCTTGGTTTAACCCTTCACACAGGCTGGGTTCATAACTTGTAATGATGAGCACAGCAGGGGTGGAAAGCTGGCTTGGCAGGCAAGGCTGGATGGTGTAAGGCTGGATTCCATCCCCCCACAGACTGTCTTGGTGGCTTGGCTTACTTTGCAAACCCGGGTCAACCCCTCGGAAGTAATGTAAATAAGGAAATAAAACGCTAATACACAGGGACTGACCAGAAGTAGGAAGCAACAGGCTGGTGAATGTTTGCTTGGGGTAGCTGGCTTGGGATTGTTGAGCATCACCCATCTCCGTAGGCCTAGCATCACAAGATGGCGACTGGCTCAGTAGAATTTTGTCTCCAGAAATTGCTGTAATCGTCAGAATTACAGACCCTACGTTGGCACCATTTGTCATGGGGTTCGAAAGGAGATAACAAAGGTTGAAGATAAAGACACTTGTTGGATGGTAACAATATATTGCAGAATGTGAGAAAGGGAGCCCAACCTGCCATGTGTTGCCAATAGGCCTGTGCGTGAAGATCTGAGAGCGAGGTAGCGTGTCCCACACACTCATGCCGCATCCCGTGACGTCATACAAACAGTCACTAGGCCCAGCAAAGGGGTCGTGTATATAAAACATATGGATGGTACTATGATACACAGATAAGCTATACAACACATGTAGGGGATCAGCAACTATGTTAACAGAAGGGGGTAAAGGAGGTTTTGTGTGCTAGGGGCTAGGACTTCCAGTGGGCATACATGAGCGTGTTTGATAGGAGTGAATGGAGACAAATGGTTTTTAATACTGATATGCTGTTGGAGTGTGAGCAAAGTAACATTTATGAAGGGATTCAGGGAAACCGGCAGGCCGGACTTGAGTCCTGGAGATGGGAAGTACAGTGCCTGCACTCTGAAGGAGGGGTGTTAATGTTGCTCAGATACAGGTTTTTCCTATTCTGTTTGCCGAAAACCTATGCACAGTGGCATGTACATTCACTACTTTTCCTATTATGCTTCCCCTGTCAAGAAAAGTGTTCTTATCTCCCTCTTTCTCCGTGCCCTCCGCATCTGTGATCCTCAGTTCCTTCCAGCAGAAATTTCCACTCTTCATAATTCGTTTTCCCGTCTTGGCTACCCTTCCCATTTCATAGACTCTGCCTTCTCACGTGCTAAATGTAATTTCTTCTCTTCCAAACTCTCTACTCCTGGGAACTCATCTGTCCTCTGCCTTCCCTACATTTCCGGTCTTTCTAATCTCAACAATTCTCTCCGTCCCTTAGACATCAAGCTTACCTTCCGCCAGACTAACACTCTTCGTACTAATCTCGTTCATACCTCTCCTCCCTCTACAGATGTTCCTGGTGTCTACACTATTTCTTGCTCCTCCTGTCCTCTGCAATACTTTGGAGAAACTGGCCGATCTCTTTCTGACAGACTTAGGGAGCATAAAAATAGTGTTAGGCTTGCCGACACTAACAATGCTCTTTTCTGTCACGTCAGAGATCACAGCCATCCTATTGACTGGTCTTCTGCTAAAAACCGTCTTCCCTACTTCCAACTTTAACAGTCACCGTCTTTTTTAATCCTCTCTAATACACAACTTTCCTTGTATGAATCTTAGTCCTGGCTTCGTCTCTGTAGATGCCTTCCACTTCCACTACATTGTAAAATGCTCCAAACTTCAGAACACCCGTGACTTAATCTGATTCCTCATCTTTTCTTCTTCTCCCTCTTCCCCTTTCCTCTTCCCTTTTTTATTTTTGTCTTTCTTCTGTTGTGTGTTTCTGTTCCTTCATTATTTATTTCATCACTTCCCCTTCCCCTACCTCTGTGCACTTGCTCTCCCTCTGTGGGTACCTAGCTCCCTTGCATTGCTCCCCTTTCTTTATATTTGACTGACTCCTCCTCCTAGTTCCCCACTACTACCACTACTACTACTACTACTACTACTACTACCATCACTACCTCTTCCTGCCTATATATAGCCGTCCTGCTCCACTTCTGGTTAGTGTGACTTTTTAAATGGTCCAAGTCGGACAGAAACGTCGTCGTAAGCTCCTCTCTTCTATGTGCGGGTTATTTGTGTATGTTGCAGTGTAAAAACTGTAGTGTAAAGCACCCTTCTGGCAAGACAGTGATGGAGTGAATGATGGTGAAATTTTCTTTTTCGGGCCACCCTGCACTGGTGGGAATCGGCCAGTGTGTTAATAATAAAAAAAAATATATAGCATAATTTTGGGAAATTATTTTCCACACTGCTGCCGGTGGAGGTCATTGCTAAACGACTCAAATTACTCCTTCCTTTAGGAGACAACTCCAGCTGGTTCTAGCTTCAGTGGCTGTTCTCCTAGTAGGTCTTACTACAATTTCATCTTCCTGCATCACTTGGTCAGCGTTACCTTCAATATCACTCGTGTCACTTTCCCTTAGATTTTCATTTAATTTGATTGAATACCATTTAATTCCAAGGGAATCAATTTATTAATTGTGAGTAAACTTTCCTGGCCACGACACAACACTGTGACATTCTGGACAACACCTTGTGCATCTGGGTACAATGTCAATACTTTGCCCAGAGGCCACAATGTTCGATGTTGTTCAGTATCAATTAACGCAATGTCACCTGGTTGAATGTTCTGGCGATTTACTGCATCTGTCACACCATAAAAGTGTTCACGTAGTGTAAGAAGATATTCCTTATGACACACATTAGACTAATGATCAATTACTTAATTTAACATTTTAAATTTATCACACAACACTGCTGCATCAATGTAATCTTCATCACTTTCTTCAGGATTATCTCTATAGACAGGGGCAGTTTCCAATTTCCTTCCACATATAAGGTGAGAAGGTGTTAATACATGTGTATCAGGTGTATCACTCATGTACGAGAGAGGCCTATTATTTATCCGATTCTCTGCCTCCAATAACACTGCACGGAATTCTTCCAAATTAATTCTCTTCCAGCTTTTTGTACAGCCCCCCTCCCTGCCAAGGGGCCCTAGGAGTAATAAATTTCCAGGAACACCCTCGTTGGGTTAACAGAGATTGAACATCGTTACTCTTATTTAATTTTATCAAGTGTTGAGCACCCGCTACAAAATTTGTGGCATTATCCGAAATCATCAATCTTGGGCAGGATCTCCTAGCTGCAAATTTTCAAAACAGCTGTATAAACTGTTCTGCAGACAAGTCCTGAGCCACTTCTAAATGAACTGCCCTAGTAGCAGTACAAGTGAACACGCATACATACACTTTCAGTGGAACATCATCTGAAGTACCTGTTAAAATGATTGGACCACTATAGTCTACATCTGTTACATCAAATGGTTTCACTAATTGCACACGCTCCTTTGGCAATGGTGGAGGACCTGGGTACATATAGGATCTGGCATCCACACGGTGACATATTATGCAAGATTTAATCACCCTTTTTACACTTTGCCATCCTTGTGGAATCCAGAAAGTTTCCCTAATACAATTTAAGGTATCTTGTACCCCACCATGCACTACATTTTTATGGGCATTTAAAACAATTATATTTGTTAGATGATGAGTTTTGGTCAGTAAGATAGGGTGTTAAGCATAATCACTCAATTCAGCATTTTGTAACCCACCTCTGCACTTAATTACAATGTTCTCTAAATACAGCCCCAATTTCTCTATTATGGAATCTTACACAATTTTCCTTTCCCTCATCAGTTTAATCTCATTTCCATAGATTTCTTCTTGTACCCTCTTTATCCAATATTCAAGAGGATGTGAAAACTTACATGAGATATTCATCTTGTTTAGAAATTTAAACACCAACTTAGTTACATTGATTAGTTTGGTTAATGAAGAATACCTATTTATATCAATGACTAAGGAAGGACAAACTATTGGAGCGGTGGTCACAGTAATTTCAACAGGAGTAATATATGCCTTCTGTACAGGCCAATTAGCTTTATTTACCAACCAGCTCGGCCCTTTAAACCATGAAACAGCATTTACGATTTAAGCAGAAGTTAAACCCAGAGACAAGAAATCAACTGGATTCTCCTCACCAGGTATATGATTAAATGTTAACTTGTGCTGACCCAAACTATTATACTTCTCTTGTATCTGATTAATTTCAGCGACTCTGTTTTGTACGTACACAATTTTACTGTTTCCATTACGAATCCATTGTAAGGATACCTCATTATCAGACCAAATTACTGTGTCGCTAATATTTATTTCCTGCAACTTATTTCTTATATAAATAGCTAATTTGACACCTACATAAATGGCTGTTAATTCCGTCTGAGGTAAGGCACGTGATTAAATTGGAGACAATTTAGCCTTAGATGTAACAAGAGAAATAACACTATTACATTGAAGGTAAGCAACTGCACCCTAATCCAATTTTGAAGCATCACAAAAAATATGGAGTACATTTTTCCTGTCTGGATTGGCCACCTGGCGTGGGAACTCCAACACTGGAATTTTTTCATAATCACCAATTAATTCATCACACCTGTTAATGAATTCCTCAGGTAGAGTTTCATCCCAAGCACATTTAAGCTTCCATAAATAACAAAAAAAAGGCACAATACCGTGACTGGAACGATACACAAATAACTCGCAAAAAGAGAGAAGCTTACGGCGACGTTTCGGTCCGACTTGGACTATTTACAAAGTCACACTAACCAGAAGTGGAGCAGGACGGCTATATATAGGCAGGAAGAGGTGGTGGTAGTAGTAGCAGTAGTAGTACAAGAATGGTATATAATACCGACAAGATGAAATCACGACACATGCGCAACACCCGGGCATCACCATCGTAGATGTTTCGCCATCCAGCCAGCCACTGGATGGCGAAACGTCCACAACAAAGACAACCTGTCACCGCACATGTGTCTTAATTTCATCAGTAGTAGTAGTAGTAGCAGTAGAAGAGGTAGTAGTAGTGGTAGTGGTAGAAGTGGGGAATAAGGAGGACGAGCCAGTCAAATACAAAGGAAGGGGAGCACTGCAAGAGAGCTAGGTGCCCACAGAGGGAGAGCAAGCGCACAGAGGTGCGTGAAAGGGGAAGTGGTGAAATAAATGAAGAAGGAACAGAAACACGAGACAGAAGAGAGAAAGACAACCCAGAGGAGAAAAAGGAAAGAGGAAAAGGGAAGAGGGAGAAGAAGAAAAAGAAAAAGAAAAAATGAGGAGTCAGGTTAAGTCATGGGTGTTCTGAAGTTTGGAGCATTTTACAATGTAGTGGGAGAGGAAGGCATCTACAGAGACGAAGCCAGGGCTAAGATTCATACAAGGAAAGTTGTGCATTAGAGAGGATTCAACTAGACGGCGAATGTTCGAGTTGGAAGTAGGGAAGACAGTTTTAGCAGAAGACCAGTCAATAGGATGGCTATGATCTCTGACATGACAGAAAAGGGCATTGTTAGTGTCGGCAAGCCTAACACTATTTTTATGCTCCCTAAGTCTGTCAGAAAGAGATCGACCAGTTTCTCCGAAGTATTAAAGAGGACAGGAGGAGCAAGACATAGAGTAGACACCAGGAACATCTGTAGAGGGAGGAGAAGTATGAACGAGATTACTGCGAAGAGTGTTAGTCTGGCGGAAGATAAGCTTGATGTCTAAGGGACGGAGAGAATTGCTGAGATTAGAAAGACCGGAAATGTAGGGAAGGCAGAGGATAGAAGAGTTCCCAGGAGTAGAGAGTTTGGGAGAAAAGAAATTGATTTAGCACGTGAGAAGGCAGAGTCTATGAAATGGGAAGGGTAGCCAAGATTGGAAAACGAATTTTGAAGAATGGAAATTTCTGCTGGAAGGAACTGAGGATCACAGATGCGGAGGGCATGGAGAAAGAGGGAGATAAGAACACTTTTTTTTTCAGGGGAAGCATGATAGGAAAAGTAGTGAATGTACACGCCGCTGTGCATTGGTTTTCGGTAAACGGAAATGGAAAAACCTGTATCTGAGCGGTGGACATGGACATCAAGGAAAGGAAGCAAGGAATTAAATTCCCATTCAGCTTTAAACTTAATGGACGGGGCAAGATTATTAAGAGTTTCAAGAAAAGGTTGGAAGAGACTGGAGTCATGAGCCCACAGAGCAAAGATGTCATCCACATAGCGGAGCCAGAGTGAAGGTTGCACATCGAGGGTAGGAAGAAGAACAGTCTCGAAGTATTCCATGTAAAGATTAGCAAGGACAGGAGAGAGAGGAGAGCCCATAGCGACACCGAAGGTTTGAGAATAATATTTCCCTTGGAAGGAAAAGGAGTTAAAGTCCACACAGAGGCGGATAAGATCAAGAAAGACATCAGTAGGTATAGGGAGATGTAGAAACCCTTCATGGGCCTTCTCTCTAAGGAAATCAAGGACATCATCAAGAGGGACATTGGTGAAGAGGGATTCAACGTCAAGACTAAGCATCTTACAGGTTGGGAGAGAGCGAACCCGTCCATTGAAGTCTTGAGAGTGACGGAGGTGGGCAGGAGAAAAGGTGCCAAGAAAGGGTGTGAGGGTTTTGGCCAGCCAAGAAGCAAGAGAATAAGAGACAGAACCTCTAGAGGATATATATGATAGGACGAAGAGGGATATCAGGTTTATGAGTTTTGGGAAGGCCATAGAAATAGGGAAGAGAGGGACAGATGGCACGAAACCGTTGAACAAGGTCAAATTCAGGAGGACAGAGGTCGGAGAGAGTCTTTAGTTTCTTGTTGAAAGTTCTCTTGATGCGATGAAGTATGCTGTGATCCCTGGTCTAATAATGCAGTTACATTTTTTGATTTATGCCTTTTATCATCAATTTTTGCCTCTAACACAGGTAAGGCTACTTCAGCAAAACCATCACTATTAACATTAGCAGCAATTTTTACATTAGCTACTGTTGTGTCAGGATTGTCAACATTATCATTATTATCAACATTATCATATATACCCTTACACATGACTATATGGTGTCTTCCTTTGTGACACTGAGAACAGTTGTTTAATTTGGCATGACAATCCTTTACATTATGATTACCTAGACATCTGATACATCTGTCAAGTTCTTCCATTTTTTCAACTTTTTCATTCCATAAATTGTATGCATTGCAATTCTTAGAAAAATGAGTACCCTTGCAGAAAAGACAATCTCTCTTTTCTTTGACTGGTTTCTTATTAACTGGGCTACTCTTAGGAGGGTACTTATTCTTCTTACCTTGTGGAGAATCATTATTTCTGATTCCTTCTACTTGATATGTACCTATGCAACTCTTTTTAGGAAAATAAAAGGACACAAGTGCAACTAATGTGACATTTATTGTGGCAACGTTTCGCTCTCCAGGAGCTTTATCAAGCCATTACAAACAATACATGGACATAGAGGGTATATAAAGGCTCAGAGTGAGGTGCAATACTAGTGAGGTAACATTTCGATGTTCCCTAGTGGTAGTAGTAGTAGTAGTAGTAGTGGTAGTGACAAAAGTAATACAATATGATAGAGCAATTAATTCGTACATGAGTAAAAGGATACAAAAGCTATTACTTGGGTAACATAAAAATAGGTTGGACAAATATAGATTGGAAAGATGCAGCTTGTTTCAGTGTTCACTCTCTGTAATGTGCTTTGTGTAGTATAACAGGAGAGACTATGTGATGGCAGGGTTTACTGTTTTCAGGAGGATTCTTGCTAAGACTTCGGAGATGGTGAAGCTGCCGTTGTTTTGTTTAATTGTATTCGAAACAGCGATCAGTGCTGATTCGAGGCACTTGCGTCTGCGGAAATTAGTTTCTTTGATCACTAATTGGGCGTCTCTGAATTTCATGAGATGATTGGTGAAATTTCGGTGTTGTACACAGGCTTTGTTCAAGTTATCGTTCCTACATGCGTAAATGTGTTCATTGAGGCGGGTGTCGAGGTTTCTTGCTGTTTCACCTACGTAAATCTTGTCACAGCCTCCACAGGGTATAGTGTAAACTCCTGCATTGACGGGTTCGTGGTGCTTGGATTTGTCCTGGTTAGATCCTTTATTGAAGTGCTAGAAGCGATGGCGACTCTGGTGTTAGCTTGTGAAAGTACTTTTGAGACGTTCAGTGCAACTTGGTTGCTGGGAAGAATTATAACTTTGTTGGGAGTGGTGTTGATGCATGGAGAATTAATGATCTGAAGAGCTCTTTTCTTGCAGTCTTTGATGAAAAAAAGAAGGAAAATGTAACTCAGTGAATGTTTGGTGAATGTATGTACATTCCTCGTCAAGAAACTCAGGACTACAAATTCGGTATGCTCTTAGGAAAAACCCGATGATGATGCCTCTTTTGGTCTTGGTATCTTGACTGGAAAAGAAGTGTGTGAGATCATTTTTATTGGTGGGTTTCCGATAAACTTGAAATCTTAGGTTGTTGTCTACTTTGTGAATGAGGACGTCGAGGAAAGGTAGCTTGTCGTTGGACCCTTCTTCTAGTGTAAACTGGATCGCCGGTTCAACTGCGTTGAGCCTTGCCTGAAGATCCCGTACATCAAAACGTTTTGGAGTTATTACGAGGACATCGTCCACGTAACGTAACCAAGTGACGCTCGAAGGGATGATGTTGGCGAAGTGTTCGGACTCTAGGTGTTCCATGTATAAGTTGGCTAGGACGGCACTTATGGGGGACCCCATTCCCATGCCGTAGGCTTGTTTGTAGAGCTTGTTATTGAAAGAAAAACAGTTGAAATTAACACAGAGTTCAATCAAGTTAACAAAATCTCCGGGAGGTAGAGGAAGATTAAGGTCCTGATTGACTTTACGTCGTAGAACCTCGATGGCTTTTTTGGTAGGTACTTTTGTGAAGAGGGAAGTCACATCCAAACTGCTTAGTTCCTTGTTACGGATGGAGAGGTTACGGATGCGGTTGAGATGGTCGCCTGAGTGTTTAAGATGAGCGGGGCTGATGGTCCCCAGAAGGCAGGAAAGATGTTTGGCAAGAACTCCGGCTAGTTTGTGTGGAGCACTGCCTATTCCTGACGTGATTGGTCTGAGAGGAATATTGTGTTTATGGGTCTAGGGTAAACCATACATGTGTGCTGGTTTAGGGTTGCTTGGTAACAAGTACAGAAGTTTCTTCCCTTCTCTAGTGCGTTTGAGTATTTGTCTGGTTTTGTATAGAAAATCTTTGGTGAGCGTCTCCCACTGTTGAGTGCTGATGGGTTCGTATGTAGATTGATCATTCAAAAGGTCCATCATTTTAGTGTTGTAATCACTGGTGTTGAGTATGACGACTCCACCTCCTTTGTCGGCGGTGGTGACGATAATGTTGGGGTCGTTGGCGAGGTTCTTAAGGGCAGTGATGTATCTTCTAGGAAGATTAGAAGAAGAAGGTTCACATAAAGCTGCAGTGAGAAGGCCCTGTATATAACCCTTCTCACTGCAGCTTTATGTGAACCTTCTTCTTCTAATCTTCCTAGACGATACATCACTGCCCTTTAGAACCTCGCCAACGACCCCAACGTTATCGTCACCACCGCCGACAAAGGAGGTGGAGTCGTCATACTCAACACCAGTGACTACAACACTAAAATGATGGACCTTTTGAAAGATCAATCTACATACGAACCCATCAGCACTCAACAGTGGGAGACGCTCACCAAAGATTTTCTATACAAAACCAGACAAATACTCAAACGCACTAAAGAAAGGAAGAAACTTCTGTACTTGTTACCAAGCAACCCTAAACCAGCACACATGTATGGTTTACCCAAGACCCATAAACACTGAACACTGAAACAAGCTGCATCTTTCCGGTCTATATTTGTCCAACCTATTTTTATGTTACCCAAGAAATAGCTTTTGTATCCTTTTACTCATGTACGAATTAATTGCTCTATCATATTGTATTACTTTTGTCACTACCACTACTACTACTAATACTACTACTACTACCACTAGTGAACATCGAAATGTTACCTCACTAGTATTGCACCTCACTCTGAGCCTTTATATACCCTCTGTGTCCATGTATTGTTTGTAATGACTTGATAAAGCTCCTGGAGAGCGAAACGTTGCCACAATAAATGTCACATTAGTTGCACTTGTGTCCTTTTACTTTACATATGTCGGTAATTCTACCAACTTTATCTTTTTAGGAAATGAATTTGATTATTAACACTGGGATAATTTTTTCCTTGTGAAACTTGACAGATACCTCAGAGTTATTATGTGTTGCATCTTTAAAATGAGTTGGCTGGCTGGTCTGCAACTGAACAATTAATTCTTGTAGACCTAGTCTTATTTCCTCCAGACCAAAATAACCTTTGTGATACTTGTTCGAGACTCATTCAAGTATTTTACAGCTTAATTTAGTTTGTACAATGGCACTCAATAACCAGTCTGAGTCCTTCAGATTATATTTATTACTTAAAGTTTTGAGAGTGCTCTCCAGTTTAACACTAAACTGCTGTAAACCTTTGTAAGTGTGATCTGGAGTTTTTAAATTAACAATGATAGTCACTAGATCCAACCTACTTTGTTCTATATTACCATAAGTGACCTTCAACAAGTCAACTGCTTCCTTGTAAGAGTCATCTGCATTGGGAAAGGCTTGTATGAGTATGTGAGCATCTCCTCTTACCTGTCCTTTGTGGTAAAATAATTTAGTTACACAGGCTAGGTCACTCCTGTCATTCACAGCTGCTTTAAAAATTGACCAAAACTCCTCCCAATTTTCTCCAGGATTAAATACAGGTAAACCTAATTCTGGGAGTTTTGGCAAAGACTTCTTATTTGTTGTAATAAACTGATTAACTGCTTAGTTTACACCTTTTAATTTATTCAAGGACTGACTTTTACAAGAAAGAATTTTTTCTTCTAATTCATAATGCTGGTTAATCATAAGATCTATTTCTGTCTCATCTGTACAATTCACTAACAAATCTCCTTCATATTTTTTATAATATAATTTGTATGAATGATACAAATCATACAAATCATACAAATGAATCAGAGAAATAGCAAACATCGAACTTAAGCTAAAGGAATCTTATAGGAGTCAGGAATCGCAGGAAGAACTAAAAGCCATAAATAAAATCGAAAGAAACCCAAAGTATTTCTTTTCTTATGCCAAATCAAAGTCGAGAACAACATCCAGTATTGGGCCCCTGCTTAAACAAGATGCGTCCTACACAGATGACAGCAAGGAAATGAGTGAGCTACTCAAGTCCAATATGACTCGGTTTTTAGCAAGCCGCTAACCAGATTGAGAGTCGAAGATCAAAATGGATTCTTTATGAGAGAGCCACAGAATTTGGTTAACACAAGCCTATCTGATATTATCCTGACACCAAATGACTTCGAACAGGCGATAAATGACATCCCCATGCACTCTGCCCCAGGGCCAGACTCATGGAACTCCATGTTCATCAAGAACTGCAAGAAGCCCCTATCACGAGCTTTTACCATCCCATGGAGAGGAAACATGGACATGGGGGTCGTCCCACAGTTACTAAAAACAAGAGACATAGCCCCACTCCACAAAGGGGGCAGTAAAGCAATAACAAAGAACGACAGACCGATAGCACTAACATCCCATATGATAAAAATCTTTGAAAGGGTCCTAAGAAGCAAGATCGCCACCCATCTAGATACCCATCAATTACACAACCCACGGCAACATGAGTTTAGAGCAGGTCGCTCCTGTCTGTCTCAGCTACTGGATCACTACGACAAGGTCCTAGATGCACTAGAAGACAAAAAGAATGCAGATGTAATATATACAAACTTTGCAAAAGCCTTCGACAAGTGTGACCATGGTGTAATAGCGCACAAAATGCGTGATAAAAGAATAACAGGAAAAGTTGGTAGATGGATCTATAATTTCCTCACAAACAGAACACAAAGAGTAGTAGTCAACAGAGTAAAGTCTGAGGCTGCTACGGTGAAAAGCTCTGTTCCACAAGGCACAGTACTCGCTCCCATCTTGTTTCTCATCCTCATATCTGACATAGACAAGGATGTCAGCCAGAGCACTGGGTTTTCCTTTGCAGATGACACCCGAATCTGCATAACGGTGTCTTCCATTGCAGACACTGCACGGCTCCAGGCGGACATCAACCAAATTTTTCTGTGGGCGGCAGAAAACAATATGAAGTTCAATGATGAGAAATTTCAATTTCTCCGATATGGTAAACATGAGGAAATTAAAACTTCATCAGAGTACAAAACAAATTCCTTCCACAGAATAGAGCGAAAAACCAACGTCAAAGACCTGGGAGTGATCATGTCGGAGGATCTCATCTTCAAGGACCATAACATTGTATCAATCGCATCTGCTAGAAAAATAACAGGATGGATATTGAGAACCTTCAAAACTAGGGATGCCAAGCCCATGATGACACTCTTCAGGTTACTTTTTCTATCTAGGCTGGAATATTGCTGCACACTAACAGCACCTTTCAAGGCAGGTGAAATTGCTGACCTAGAAAATGTACAGAGAACCTTCACAGCGAGCATAATGGAGATAAAACACCTCAATTACTGGGAGCGCTTGAAGTTCCTGAACCTGTACTCTCTGGAACACAGGTGGGAGAGATACATGATTATATAAACCTCGAAAATCCTAGATGGACTGGTACCAACTTGCACACGAAAATCACTCACAACGAAAGCAAAAGAGTCGGCAGACGATGCAACATCCTCCCAATGTAAAGCAGGGGTGTCACTGACACAGTAAGTGTCAGGGGCCCGAGACTGTTCAACTGCCTCCCTGCATACATAAGGGGGATTACCAATAGACCCCTGGCTGTCTTCAAGCAGGCACTGGACAAGCACCTAAAGTCGGTACCTGACCAGCCGGGCTGTGGCTCATATATTGGATTGTGTGCAGCCAGCAGTAACAGCCTGGTTGATCAGGCTCTGATCCACCAGGATGCCTGGTCACAGACCGGGCCGCGGGGGCGTTGACCCCCGGAACTCTCTCCAAGTAAACTCTCTCCAGGTATCTATTCCCTAAAGCATCTAAATACAATTTTAAATCATCAGTATTCGCAGTTTCTTGATTCATTTATTGCATGCCTTTGTTACATGACCCTTTCTAGCCTGCAATGATGATTTTTTTGCTCTAAATTCCACGTGTTTGTCATCTACATTAATTTCCTCATTTTTACCCATAATGCAATGTATTAAATTCAACTTACTTAATAACACTGATTATTTACTTAATTATGCACTTTATAAAGGTAAATATTACAACTTACCTTGAACAAATCCTAGTTACTTGAGCTTAGCAATTACATGTAACGAAATTATAATATAAACTTTAAATATACATTAATAATCTTAGCTACACTTGAGCTTAGCAATTACATGTAAGGAAATTATAATATAAACTTTAAATATACATTAATAATCTTACCTACACTTGAGCTTAGCAACTACTCATGTAAGGAAATCATAATATAAATTTTAAATACAAATTTAAATACAAATGTAAATTTTAAATAAGCTAGACTTGGCTTATCCTTGCCAGACTTGGCTTAACAAAATTAATATTATACAAATACACTAACATAAATCCTAGCCAGACTTTGGCTGAGCAAAATTAATATTATACAAATACACTAACATAAATCTTTGCCAGACTTGGATTAGCAAATTTCGTATTGTAATAATTATAATCCTCTACACATTAAGTAAATTTGTGGACCTAACATCCACCTCCTTCTGTCACTTCACATATAATTATTAAGTAATTAATTCACTAATTAATGACTTCACTAATTACATCCAGTTCGATCAAGGACCAACGGGCTACTATTTGTGGAAAATTTAATTTACCTGGATGTAACTCATAAGATACATACCAGTAAATGGTAACAAAGATAATTATTCTTTATTAAAGTTACAGAGACAAGTAGGAATTTTAGGACACCTAGGTCACAAAAAATGTCCTCTTTCGATACCTACGATAATCTATCTCTCCACAAGTCACTCTGAATCTATATTAATTTCAAATGAAATATACTTCACCAGGAAATCTGGCAAAAACATTAATATAAATATGTGGACTGTATATTAAATTTAAAATGTAAATACATATACATTGAAGGAGAATTTATAATAATAAGACTCACCAATTAGTCTGGAGATTATCGTGTGTCATACAAACCCCTGCCTAAATTATGAAGAAAATGCTGGCCAGAATTTCAACACAAAATAGACATGACTTAGTGGGGGTTACAAAGTTGTCCTGTCCATCTGCTTAATGCTCATGTTATGCAGGACTGCAAATCCAACAATTTCGGCTCCTATTTGAGAGGTTTTAAGCCCAATATAACCCCTAGAGCGACGAAAATTTTTGCACATTTCATTAGCGTGCCCTTACCACATTCAAAACAATGGTGTCTCCAACATGCTCATCAGCGCAGGTGCAGAGCTTCCCTGTCGTTTCTCTTTAAAATACACTTTAGAGCAATAGTAATGTATTAATCAGGTATATTTACATTATAAAAAATGTACAGCATAATTTTGGGAAATTATTTTCCACATTATTTAATGAATATTTTTCCTTAAGTAGATTAAACAAAAAAAAATACATATATTCCTATAGATTTTCTTTTATTTATAAGCTATAACATCTTGGGGTCACAATCAGTCATTGTAATAGTTACTATATAAACATTATTTTTGTGATAGAATCGTTAGTTTTGCTGTCTTAAAATCATTACTATAAACACATTTTCAACATAGGATTTAATATCACCTTCATTAACATCAATTTCAAATCTACCTTTCAAAACATCTGCTGTCCTTCTCACTGTTTTGAAAGAGTCTGTCTGGACTCTGGCTCCCATAACCTCACTCATTTTCCTTATTACAATCCCACTACGTTTTCTTTTGCTTTTAACTAAGTTACACTCTTCTCCATTATCACTAATGATGTCTGCTTCCCTCATCATCCTTCGTATCAGACATTCAGATGTCCCAGAATCAGGTAAATTGACTTTACTAGGTAACTGATGTACCTTCTGCTGCTGTTGCTGATCGGTCAGTGCTCGAGGATCCTGGGATGTAGCTTCAGATGTTCTGTAGTCACAAAAGCAGTCGGCGTGCTTGACTAACAATACCGTGTACTAATAACCATCGCTGGGCTTGCTGGTGTCACTATAGCATAAGGTGTAGATGTAGAGATAACTTTTAACCTTGAATGTTCAGATGATGAATGTTTTTTGAACACTTCGTATGTTTGTACGAGTGATCATATTTACTCGTGTTTCTTCATCTTCTTCATCTTCAAGTTTCATTAAGTCAGTTCTCATTCATCTAACTGTATCAACCATGTATTACATTTTGATTTGATTTTTAAAATAATATGAAGCCTACCGTTGTTTTTTTATTTTTTTCAGCCAAGTTGGTCACGAGTAATGAAATCGGTGGCATATTATTATTATTATTATTTTTGTTATTATTATTATTATTATTATTATTATTATTATTATTATTATTATTATTATTATTATTATTTATTATTATTAAAATCTCTCATAAATGTTTAGTGTCCACAACATGACTGAAAAATTAATTTAATCTTTCACACTTTTATATTTGTTTGGTCAGGGTCTCGGTTCCACAACAATTTTTTCTTTATTTAGTAAGGAAGGTTTTAGTCCCCTTAATTTATTCATGAGAGTAAAATAAGTGAATAATGCACAGTATATCCATAAAGAAATAATTTCTAGCACCATTTTGAGAAGAAAGGTAAATTGTTTATTTCTGTGTCGTCCATCTTTGTCAATAGACTGCCGCCTGTGAGAAAGATAACACCCCAGACCACGCCAGTGTTTCTAGAAATAAATAAAGCCTTAAAATTTAAAGTCTCTTTTCATTATAGTAACAATTTTAGAATAATGAGACACTTATGCAACATATGGGAATCTTTATTGAGGAAATGTTACTCCACACAGTGGCTTCATCAGTCCAATACAAAGCAGAAAGCTGTAAGGAGAGGAGGAGTTTGAGGTGATCAGTCCCTCAGTCTGTAGTCGATGTGTTCAGTCCATCAATCTTGTAGAATGTACCGCATAGGGCCGTAGACATGGCTTATATACTGTAGTCAGGTGAGGCGAAGAAGGAGGCAAGGTGATAGTGATACCATCCACTGAGGGATGGTTACCTCAAACTCCTTCTCTCCTACAGCTTTCTGCGTTGTATTGGGCTGATGAAGCCACTGTGTGGTGAAACATTTCCTCAATAAAGATTCCCATATGTTGCATAAGTGTCTCAATCTTCAACTTGTCGGTTTTCAAAACCACTCATCACAACTGTCAGACACTGCATCATCATGGGATCTTGTTACAAAGAATTCTTCAAAACTTGTCCAACCTTTGGACGAAGACCTACTTCGACTAGTGGATGGTACCCCTATGACCCCGCCTCCTCCTGCTTCGCCTCACCTGATTACAGTATATAAGCCACATCTACGGCTCTATGCTGTACGTTCTACAAGATTGATGGACTGAACACATCGACTCCAGGCTGAGGGACTGATTATCTCAAACTCCTCTCCTTACAGCTTTCTGCTTTGTATTGGACTGATGAAGCCATTGTGTGGCGAAACGTTTCCTCAATAAAGATTCCCATATGTTGCATAAGTGTCTCAATGTTCAACTTGTCGGTTTTCAAAACCACTCATCACAGTAGCAATTTTTGCACTAAATCACACTGAAGTAACACAAAAGTTTTTAGGCACTCATTCTAATTTGAGTATTGTATTTGTGACAGATAGAACTTTCTTCGTAGAGGTGACCCGGTGCGTCTGTCTCACCCAGTTGGAAACACATGTACTTGTAACAGAAGCAGCAGCAATGATATAAAAAAACACAATTAGAAATAACAGCAACAACAACAAAGCAATAACTACTACAACAACAACAACACAACAATAGCAGTAACATTACAATACAACAACAAAAACATCAACAATAAAACCATCAACAACAACAACTACTCGATAACATCACCAACAACACAACAATTGAAACAACAACAAAGGCAACAGCTCCAACAGGTACTGAATCAATAGCAGAAGCTCATGTATAAACATGTATCTGCAAATTGCAATTTTATTCAGTTCTGTGCAGTATGTTTTATTTCATAATATGCAGAACAGCACAAATATACATCACGTATTACACATACACACAAATTAAATTCTATTGCACAATGTATTCCACAGTTGTATGTAAATAAGACACAATATGCGGTCTATAGTACCTATAGAGAAGACATTTTGTCCACCTAAGACTCTACCATTCCACTGTTCCTTTCGCAACCTGTAGAGCAGACCGGTAAACAACCTGTAGAGCAGACCGGTGAGCAACCTGTAGAGCAGACCGGTGAGCAACCTGTAGAGCAGACCGGTGAGCAACCTGTAGAGCAGACCGGTGAGCAACCTGTAGAGCAGACCGGTGAGCAACCTGTAGAGCAGACCGGTGAGCAACCTGTAGAGCAGACCGGTGAGCAACCTGTAGAGCAGACCGGTGAGCAACATGTAGAGCAGACCAGTGAACAACCTGTAGAGCAGACCGGTGAGCAACCTGTAGAGCAGACCGGTGAGCAACCTGTAGAGCAGACGGTGAGCAACCTGTAGAGCAGACCGGTGAGCAACCTGTAGAGCAGACCGGTGAGCAACCTGTAGAGCAGACCGGTGAGCAACCTGTAGAGCAGACCGGTGAGCAACCTGTAGAGCAGACCAGTGAACAACCTGTAGAGCAGACCGGTGAACAACCTGTTTATCTGGAGAGAGTTCCGGGGGTCAACGCCCCCGCGGCCCGGTCTGTGACCAGGCCTCCTTAGGTCAGTGTCCCAGGATGCGACCCACACCAGTCGACTAACACCCAGGTACCCATTTTACTGATGGGGAACATAGACAACAGGTGGAAAGAAACACGTCCAATGTTTCTACTCTGGCTGGGAATCGAACCCAGGCCCTCACCGTGTGAAGCGAGAGCGTTAACCACCAGGCCACCAGAGCCCCCTGTAGAGCAGACCAGTGAACAACCTGTAGAGCAGACCAGTGAACAACCTGTAGAGCAGACCAGTGAACAACCTGTAGAGCAGACCAGTGAACAACCTGTAGAGCAGACCGGTGAGCAACCTGTAGAGCAGACCAGTGAACAACCTGTAGAGCAGGACCAGTGAACAACTGTAGAGCAGACCAGTGAACAACCTGTAGAGCAGACCAGTGAACAACCTGTAGAGCAGACCGGTGAACAACCTGTAGAGCAGACAGGTGAGCAAGAAGTATTCACTGAAGAGTCAATATTCTGAACAGATATACACACAGAAAGGAAATAAATTTAAACATTAGATATTTCCTGAAAGCCTCAGCACAAGACAGTTAATACTGAGACCACCTTCAGTGACCATCTCACTTAGGTATATCACCTCCCTGAATGACATGGTTATTGAATCACAGCATACATGTCACCACAGACATGTCACCACAGCATACATGTCACCACAGACATGTCACCACAGACATGTCACCACAGCATACATGTCACCACAGACATGTCACCACAGCATACATGTCACCACAGACATGTCACCACAGCATCCATGTCACCACAGACATGTCACCACAGACATGTCACCACAGCATACATGTCACCACAGACATGTCACCACAGCATACATGTCACCACAGACATGTCACCACAGCATCCATGTCACCACAGACATGTCACCACAGACATGTCACCACAGCATACATGTCACCACAGACATGTCACCACAGCATACATGTCACCACAGACATGTCACCACAGCATACATGTCACCACAGACATGTCACCACAGCATACATGTCACCACAGACATGTCACCACAGCATTACATGTCACCACAGACATGTCACCACAGCATACATGTCACCACAGACATGTCACCACAGCATACATGTCACCACAGACATGTCACCACAGCATACATGTCACCACAGACATGTCACCACAGCATACATGTCACCACAGACATGTCACCACAGCATCCATGTCACCACAGACATGTCACCACAGACATGTCACCACAGCATACATGTCACCACAGACATGTCACCACAGCATACATGTCACCACAGACATGTCACCACAGCATACATGTCACCACAGACATGTCACCACAGCATACATGTCACCACAGCATACATGTCACCACAGCATACATGTCACCACTTCTGCAAGACTTCCTTATTAGTAACAATAATAATCATAATTATAATAATGCTAACACACTGGCAATCTTAGAATGGCTGATGCACTTATAACACTTGTTTATAGCAAACCACTTTTGAAAAAGGAGACACTTGCGAAACCTCTGGGAATCTTCACTGAGGAAACCTTTCACCAGTCAGTGGCGGAAGATGAGGAGTCTAAGGTAATCAGTCCCTCAGACTGGAGTCGATTGGACTGAACACATCGACTCCAGGCTGAGGGACTGATTACCTCAAACTCCTCCTTGAGGACTCCTGTTATTTATACTTTTTGATATGAAGACTAGAATTTTGTAAGCTTCACGCACCATTCTCTGAACTTTAGAATCCTGCTAACTGGAATTCTTAAATTTTTTTCACATGCTGAGTGATTAATATCTACAATATTTATTTTATCAATGCCAGTATTACTTTCGCTTTCAAGCTCTAGAACTTTACATTTCTCTACATTAAACTGCATCTGACATTTCTCCAACCACTGCGTCAATCTATTCAGGTCTTCCTGTAGCTCTACAGTGCCCTTGTCAGAATTAATTCGACGGCCTATTTTTGCGTTATCGGCTAACTTGTTTATGTTGGTATTTATTCCCTCATCTATGTCATTTAAGTATATTGTGGACAACAAGACCCCAACATGACCCCTGTGGAACACCACTTGTAACACGTCTCAACTTTGATTTCTTCCAGTTTATGCAAACTCTCCATTACCTAGATGTTAACCTCTCCTCTATCCAGGGGATAAAATCCTTCTTATTCCATGTGCTTCTACTTTCCTCAACAATCTCTGGTGTGGAACTATATCAAAAACCTTACTGTAGTCCGTATAGTCTGCAATTTCGAAAGGCAGGAACACCCCTTTGTAAAACTGTGCTGAAATTCATTGATCAGTTTTTGTTTTTCAAAGTGGTTCGAATAGCCTTGGCAATTATTAATTCATCCAGTTTTACTACAATGGAGGTTAGAAAATTAGTCTATAATTCAAAGATAACAACCTATTTCCTGCTGTGAAGATAGGTATCACATTTGCCGTTTTCCATTTATCCGGCACTATGCCAGTTTATAGTGATATGTTGAGAAAACTAACTAATAGTTACCTAAGTTCCTACTTACATTCCTTTATAACCCTAGAAGGCTCGGGAATCTAGTTGATTTTAATCTATTTGACTGAGGACTTTGACACTAGTGACTTTGATCGTGCATAACTTATTTTCGTCCTGACCTTTATGACTTTTGATTTCTAGAAATTCTCTAGAACCTTCCTGCGTAAAAAAACTAAGAAGAAATGTGTTGAAGACTGTACACATTTTCCTGTCACTGACGATAATTTGATCTGAACAACTTTTAAGTTGCCTTATCTTGTTTTTAATTTTACTTCAATGTACCTGAAAAAAAACTTTTGGCAAAATCTGAAAACTCTGGCGACTTAAACTTTATAATCTCTTTCGGCTTTTCTTATTCAGTATATTTCTCTTTTTAATTGAACATGTTTATTTCTTACGTGCCCCTCTCCTCTTCTGAATCAACTGTAATTCCTCTTCATACCTATGAGAATTTTTAATCTATTGTTTATCCAGTTAAGGTCAATCTTATTTGATCAAATTTCATTATTTGGAACATGCATTGCCTAGGCAACTTCAACTATGCTTTGAAAAATGCTATATGATAACCATCACCGCTTACCTGATTCACAAGATAATGACGAGTCAGGTCACTCCAGTTCATCCTATCAGGTAATAATTCAGCACTATGAAATGGCAAAGCGATAGTCAGTAATATTGACTTGGTTAAAGTTATATATATTGAAACTGAGTTATTTATGATCGCTTTCTCCAAGAACAACATTAATCTCAAGAATTATTATTTAGTAATTGTTGGCAAGAACCAAGCGAAACAAGTTATTCACTCTAGTTGGTTCTGTTACAAGCTATTAAAAAAACAACTGGATGGTATCAAGATGTCGCTAGACTTAAGATTTCTTGTCAGATTGCTCCAGCCTATTTGTTTAAAGCAAAAATCTCCCCTTAACACAACATTGTCGTATCTAGATGACTTAGTATTTAGTCCCATAGAAGTTTATTGCGTTTCTCTGTTATGGTTTGAGGCTTTAAAACCACACCCAGATTAGTTTTTCTAACAGATTCAGTGTCTGTCACTTCCACTTTTATATCTAGTTTAATGCAGCAGTTTAAATTATCTCTGACAGACATCGACACTCTACCAGCTTTCAATTGTTAATTATCCTTTAGACTAGTATGCACAATATTTCATGCCATCAGTCTACCAGCTACCAATATTTTTGACCTTAGCACAGCTGTTTAGGTCTTTTAAAAAATCCAAGACCAGGATGGTTCACGCAGTATATCAGGGTCAACTACACAAGTGATGACTAGGTGTCCAACATACTATTAAGCTTAAAAAAAGTAAACAATGAAACCAGGAGCTGTTGTACCACCAGCAGCTTCCTTACCAGCAAACAGGATGTGCAAGTGGTACAAAGATAACACATTCCATATTTATTACAATTTCGTGATAATAACAATGGAATCCACCACAAAGCACATATTCATTTTCAAGTTTTGAGGTGTGTTACACTCTGAAGTAATTGTTACATTAAAATAATTCCTTGTACGTAGTCTTAGGAAAAATACTAAAAAAAAATTATGCTGTATATGTACTGTACATTCCAAGTGGAGAAATTTTGAGGTAAGTATTTTACAATGTCAGAAGTGCTAAAATATCTTCAAATATGTTTAAAATCATAAGAAACTATTGTACATAATGTTAAACATGTTGAAGATGTTGAAGTCAAATTGTAAAATGTAAGTATCGCTGACGCATTTACATTACTATAGCCGACGAGGGATTATTTTTTCACCAACTTTAATGTACCATAATAGTGTAATATCACTATTATATTATGAGTAATACTCTCATGCAATAAAAAAAATCATTATTTTTATTTTCAAAATTTTCCCACACACACAGGAATTTTTATTTGGGGGTATGTCACGGTTTAAGGTTACAGGATAATTGGTCTTGACTCACGAAATCGTAATGACACGATTGCAAACAAACCATACCCCGGCCGGGATTGAACCCGCGATCGTGTCATTACGATTTCGTGAGTCATGTTGGCGGCAGTGAAGGGACATGAGCTAGAGTTCGTCACGGCCACGCTAGCTGGAGATTCGTCTGTAAAAACTTGCATTTGTGGTCACAGTGGTGCCTGTGCTAACCTTCCTATGGTGTAGAAATATATCTAGTTGGACGAATCTTATTGTGGCTAGCTGGTCTAGTGGCTAACGCGACGGGCTGGAGTTTTGAGACTCTATGACCGCGGGTTCAATCCCGGCCGGGGTATGGTTTAATTGGTCTTGAATTCTTGCTAATGAACTGTTAAATGCCAGAAGCCTAACCAAGCTAGATGCTAGAGCAGGATCAACAAATTTACCTGGTATTCTCTTGTAGATTTTTTTTATTGATGCGTTTCCCGTTTCCACACCGAGGCAGCGTGACCAGAAAAAGAAGAAACACTTTCATCATCATTCACTGTATCACTGTCTTGCCAGAGGTGCCCCGGCACTACAGTTCAAAAACTGCAACATCACACCCAGCCTTCAGAGCACAGGCACTGCACTTCCCACCTCCAGGACTCAAGTCCGGGTAACCGTTTTCCCCTGAGTCCCTTCATAAATGTGACATTGCTCACATTCCAACAGCATGTCAGCCATAAAAGCCATTTGCCTCCACTCGCTCATAACATTCTTATGCACGCTTGCTAGAAGTCTAAGCCCCTCGCACACAAACCCTCCTGAGCCCCCTCCTTCCAGCCTTTCCTAGGACGTCTTCTACCCTGCCTTCCTTTCACTACAGATTTATACGCCTTCCAAATCGCTATTTCATTTCATCCTTTCTAAATGTCTGAACTACCTCAAGCTGTGGATTCTATTCATAATATTCTCACCACACTGTGAGGGCAAAGTTCATTAACTAAGAGTGGAAGACTGAATGGCTGGTGGAGGAAGTATGACTGGTAGTACACTAGTTCAAACAGGGGCATGTTAACAGTTACCTTACCTCCCCCCTTCGCCTACCCAGTGAGTAGCAACAAGGGACATTTACGATGGAAATAAATGGTATAAAATACCGACACAATGGAAATATAAACACAAATGCAGTATAATGTGATCCTTTATTGACAACGTTTCACCCACACAGTGGGCTTTTTCAAGTCACACACGGATCCGTGTGTGACTTGAAAAAGCCCACTGTGTGGGTGAAACGTTGTCAATAAAGGATCACATTATACTGCATTTGTGTTTATATTTCCAAGGGACATTTACGGACTGAGTAGCGTCACTTGGCTTCCTGCTCTCATCAAGTCTGTAAGTATAGAGCTCTACTCTTTAAAATTTAATGTTTAGTCTTACTTTCATAGACAAGTTACTCTTGTTATGATTCTTTATTTTTGTCCGGACTTGGGTAATATTTATTCATTACCATTTCTTTTAAAAGCCTTCAGCCTATCATGTGAATGATTCCTTTTTAGACTTGTAGTTTTCTTTGTTTCTTTCTCAGCCTTTCGGGATGGTTAGGGTCACCCAGCAGATGCTGGATGAGAAGAGCAGCATTGGCCTAATAATAAGTCAGAAACAATAATCCGTAATCTTGGGAAACTCTGTAATTCCTTCACCTTTGGATTACCCGTCTACTACTTTATGAGAACTCTGCTGTGCTGACCCACTATCTTGTCAAAGGTCTCTGCTGTTGCACCACTTCCGGCAGGTCAACAGTTTTATTAGAGAACTGGTTTTAGATAGCACGAGCACAGAGCTACTATTTTGGCACCATAGTGTAACTGGCCTTATCCTTTATTCTCTGTTGCCGATTTCCAGTTGACTGCTATGGCCGGCAGCTAACTCAGTTACCTACACTGCTAGCTGTGCCCCTTCATAAAGCATTGTAATAGTCTGATGCTGTAGCTCACCAAAGTCACGGCCATCAGTGTGTTATTGCTGATCTTGCTGTTGAACAACGGTTTAGTGCCAATTGAGGTAGCGTAGGTAGAAATGATACAGTCGTGGACTAGTTTGGCTTTAATTGGAAAGGAGTGAGTACACAACGGTCAATGTGAGGGAATGACCGATAGCCAGTCCGTGGAGGGGAGCACTTGCATCTCTCAAGTCAGTCGGCCGTGAAGTGAGGACGAGTGGGCCCAGCATCCCACTGACCTGGGTAAGCCTACAGAGGGCAGCACTTAAATGCCGCGAAATATGAACTAAGCTGGCAGACAGCATAGGCTGTCTGTGCTGACAGTACAGGCTGTCTACATTTGCTCGGCCACGCACCTCGCGACAATACTGGTGGGCCCGTAGGTGCAAAAGAAATACTTACACTAGCTACCCCAGGGAGGGACTGGCTTTCGCTCACTTGTAAATCAAAAATGGACATAAAATGCAACAGGCAAAAAAAAAAAAAAAACTTTCCCATCCTGGGGAAGAGAAAACTGGCTTGCCCGCGCAGCTTCATTGAGGAGAGAGTTCGGAGACGTCAGCACTGGAACTAAAAGCTTCTGTATACAAGTTGTCCGCAGGGCTGAACATCGGGCTTGACTTCTTGTCTACGAATGCTGTCGCACCCTCACATCTGCAAACAATGACTGACAGCAACATTTCCTAAGGTGTGACATATGACTCGAAGGGCAGCACTGCCCTGACTGTAATACAGGCTTTAAAAGCGACATTGGGTGCACATACCCACAATAATACTATGTCCATGGCGTTCATTACACTCTGGGTACCCTTCTAAAATTCTTTACATATTTACATGATGTCCACTCTGACTCCATTATCAACTAACTATACAATGTGTGTGCATTTATACCCATTTCTGCAAGCAAACAATTAGCATAACTAGCGTGGGAGTCAGACAAGTCAGTAGGTACGTCAATGTCACAGAAATGTACTGTTGTCCTGGGACGCATGCCATAAGTATGGAGCCTTACTGGGCTGTCATCAGTAACAGTAGTAGTGGGAGAAGTAGACGGGTTGTCCCTAGCATTGTGGCGTTGCAACGCACGCGACTCCAGCTCTGCTTCGGCTTGCACATAGTCCACATACTTCATGTGATCAAGACGGGCATCATTGATAGCTCCAGTAGCAATCTCCCTCACCTCGAACTTATTGCCACGGAGCTGTCGGAGGACACGGTAAGGACCCACGAATTTTGGGACAAGTGTGTGCATACCTGGGATCTGCGCTGGGTTGAGCAGCATAACTTTGCAACCAGGTTCCACTTTGCTTTCCTTGGCGAGGGCATTGCACTCAGACGTGAACCTATCAGTAGCTTTCATAAGGTTCTCTTGTACCCGTTAGAAAACAAGCTGCATTGTCCGCATCTTTACTACACTAGGGTTATCAGTGTCATAAGTAGGTCGAGGCGGAGCAAACAGAATTTCGTATGGTAAGCACTTGTCAAAGTGTTGTTGATAATATCTTTGTACTTCCTAATGAATCCTTTTCTGGTAAAGTTACTAAGTAGGTAAGTCAATTCTCCCCACTATCACAAATTTGGTAGGTAAGACATGATGATCTGGTTTACAAGACTCTCGTACTTATTACTGACCATCCCTAAACTTTACATTGTTCAAAATACATTGTTAGGTCCTTCAAGTTAATAAGGTAAGTGCTTCTGTGGAAAATTGCATTTATCTGAATATAACTCATTATGTACATAACAGTAAATGATAGCATAAGAACATAAGAACATAAAAAAGGAGGAACACTGCAGGAGGCCTGTTGGCCCATACTGGGCAGGTCCTTTACAATTCATCCCACTAACAAAACATTTGCCCAACCCAATTTTCAATGCCACCCAAGAAATAAGCTCTGATGTGAAAGTCCCACTCAAATCCAACCCCTCCCACTCATGTACTTATCCAACCTAAATTTGAAACTACCCAAAGTCCCACCCTCAATAACCCAACTAGGTAGACTGTTCCACTCATCAACTACCCTATTTCCAAACCAATACTTTCCTATGTCCTTTCTAAATCTAAACTTATCTAATTTAAATCCATTACTGCGGGTTCTCTCTTGGAGAGACATTCTCAAGACCTTATTAATATCCTCTTTATTAATACCTATCTTCCACTTATACACTTCGATCAGGTCTCCCCTCATTCTTCGTCTAACAAGTGAATGTAACTTAAGAGTCTTCAATCTTTCTTCATATGGAAGATTTCTAATGCTATGTATTAATTTAGTCATCCTACGCTGAATGTTTTCTAACGAATTTATGTCCATTCTTTAATATGGAGACCAGAACTGAGCTGCATAATCTAGGTGAGGCCTTACTAATGATGTATAAAGCTGCAGTATGACCTCTGGACTTCTGTTGCTTACACTTCTTGATATAAATCCCAGTAATCTATTTGCCTTATTACGTACGCTTAGGCATTGCTGTCTTGGTTTAAGGTTGCTGCTCACCATAACCCCCAAGTCCTTTTCGCAATCTGTATGGCTAAGTTCTACAACATTTAACTTATAAGTACTAGGGTTATGGGCACTCCCAAGCTTCAGAACCTTTCATTTATCTACATTGAACTGCATGTGCCACTTTTCTGACCAAGAATAGAGTTTGTTTAAATCCTCCTGAAGTTCCATAACATCTACGTTTGAATCAATTATCCTACCTATCTTTGTGTCATCAGCGAATTTGCTCATATCACTAGTAATTCCCTTTTCAAGATCATTGATATATATTATAAACAACAACGGGCCCAAGATTGATCCCTGTGGAACGCCACTTGTTACAGATCCCCACTCGGATTTAACCCCATTTTTGGACACTCTCTGCTTCCTGTCAGTGAGCCATGACTCGAACCACGAGAGCACTTTTCCCTCAATGCCATGAGCTGCAACTTTCTTTAACAGTCTATGGTGCGGAACTCTATCAAAAACCTTACTAAAATCTAAGTAAATAATATCAAATTCTTTATCGTGGTCAACAGCCTCAAAAGCTTTACTGAAGAAAGTTAATAAATTAGTTAGACAAGACCGGCCTCTTGTGAATCCATGCTGAGTATCATTAATCAAGCTATGCTTATCGAGATGGCTTCTTATAATCTCAGCTATAATTGACTCTAGTAATTTGCCTACAATTGAGGTCAGGCTTATTGGGCGGTAATTTGACGGTAACGACTTGTCCCCTGTTTTAAAAATAGGAATTACATTAGTCATCTTCCACATATCAGACACAACACCTGTTTGAAGAGATAAATTAAAAATATTAGTTAATGGTTCACAGAGTTCCATTTTGCATTCCTTAAGAACCCTTGAAAAAACCTCATCAGGACCCGGCGACTTATTTTGCTTCAGTCTGTCTATATGCTTCACAACCATCTCACTAGTGACTGTGATGATACATAATTTTTCTTCTTCTAGCCCACTATAAA
>NC_069485.1:16934952-16957244 GCF_026875155.1 Cherax quadricarinatus
ATTCACCACAGACATGTCACCACAGCATACATGTCACCACAGACATGTCACCCAGCATACATTCACCACAGACATGTCACCACAGCATACAGTTCACAAGAATTCCCACAGCATACATGTCACCACAGACATGTCACCACAGCATCCATGTCCACCACAGACATGTCACCACAGACATGTCACCACAGCATACATGTCACCACAGACAGGGTCACCACAGCATACATGTCACCACAGACATGTCACCACAGCATACATGTCACCACAGACATGTCACCACAGCATACATGTCACCACAGCATACATGTCACCACAGCATACATGTCACCACTTCTGCAAGACTTCCTTATTAGTAAACAATAATAATCAAAATTTAAATAATAATGCTAACACACTGGCAATCTTAGAATGGCTGATGCACTTATAACACTTGTTTATAGCAAAACCACTTTTGAAAGGAGACACTTGCGAAACCTCTGGGAATCTTCACTGAGGAAACCTTTCACCAGTCAGTGGCGGAAGATGAGGAGTCAAAGGGATAATCAGTCCCTCAGACTGGAGTCGATTGGACTGAACACATCGACTCCAGGCTGAGGGACTGATTACCTCAAACTCCTCCTTGAGGACTCCTGTTATTTATACTTTTTGATATGAAGACTAGAATTTTGTAAGCTTCACGCACCATTCTCTGAACTTTAGAATCCTGCTAACTGGAATTCTTAAATTTTTTTCACATGCTGAGTGATTAATATCTACAATATTTATTTTATCAATGCCAGTATTACTTTCGCTTTCAAGCTCTAGAACTTTACATTTCTCTACATTAAACTGCATCTGACATTTCTCCAACCACTGCGTCAATCTATTCAGGTCTTCCTGTAGCTCTACAGTGCCCTCGTCAGAATTAATTCGACGGCCTATTTTTGCGTTATCGGCTAACTTGTTTATGTTGGTATTTATTCCCTCATCTATGTCATTTAAGTATATTGTGGACAACAAAGACCCCAACACTGACCCCTGTGGAACACCACTTGTAACACGTCTCAACTTTGATTTCTTCCAGTTTATGCAAACTCTCCATTACCTAGATGTTAACCTCTCCTCTATCCAGGGGATAAAATCCTTCTTATTCCATGTGCTTCTACTTTCCTCAACAATCTCTGGTGTGGAACTATATCAAAAACCTTACTGTAGTCCGTATAGTCTGCAATTTCGAAAGGCAGGAACACCCCTTTGTAAAACTGTGCTGAAATTCATTGATCAGTTTTTGTTTTTCAAAGTGGTTCGAATAGCCTTGGCAATTATTAATTCATCCAGTATTTACTACAATGGAGGTTAGAAAATTAGTCTATAATTCAAAGATAACAACCTATTTCCTGCTGTGAAGATAGGTATCACATTTGCCGTTTTCCATTTATCCGGCACTATGCCAGTTTATAGTGATATGTTGAGAAAACTAACTAATAGTTACCTAAGTTCCTACTTACATTCCTTTATAACCCTAGAAGGCTCGGGAATCTAGTTGATTTTAATCTATTTGACTGAGGACTTTGACACTAGTGACTTTGATCGTGCATAACTTATTTTCGTCCTGACCTTTATGACTTTTGATTTCTAGAAATTCTCTAGAACCTTCCTGCGTAAAAAAACTAAGAAGAAATGTGTTGAAGACTGTACACATTTTCCTGTCACTGACGATAATTTGATCTGAACAACTTTTAAGTTGCCTTATCTTGTTTTTAATTTTACTTCAATGTACCTGAAAAAAAACTTTTGGCAAAATCTGAAAACTCTGGCGACTTAAACTTTATAATCTCTTTCGGCTTTTCTTATTCATAGTATTTTCTCTTTTTAATTGAACATGTTTATTTCTTACGTGCCCCTCTCCTCTTCTGAATCAACTGTAATTCCTCTTCATACCTATGAGAATTTTTAATCTATTGTTTATCCAGTTAAGGTCAATCTTATTTGATCAAATTTCATTATTTGGAACATGCATTGCCTAGGCAACTTCAACTATGCTTTGAAAAATGCTATATTGATAACCATCACCGCTTACCTGATTCACAAGATAATGACGAGTCAGGTCACTCCAGTTCATCCTATCCAGGTAATAATTCAGCACTATGAAATTGGCAAAGCGATAGTCAGTAATATTGACTTGGTTAAAGTTATATATTGAAACTGAGTTATTTATGATCGCTTTCTCCAAGAACAACATTAATCTCAAGAATATTATTTAGTAATTGTTGGCAAGAACCAAGCGAAACAAGTTATTCACTCTAGTTGGTTCTGTTACAAGCTATTTAAAAAACAACTGGATGGTATCAAGAATGTCGCTAGACTTAAGATTTCTTGTCAGATTGCTCCAGCCTATTTGTTTAAAGCAAAAATCTCCCCTTAACACAACATTGTCGTATCTAGATGACTTAGTAATTTAGTCCCATAGAAGTTTATTGCGTTCTCTGTTATGGTTTGAGGCTTTAAACCACACCCAAGATTAGTTTTTCTAACAGATTCAGTGTCTGTCACTTCCACTTTTATATCTAGTTTAATGCAGCAGTTTAAATTATCTCTGACAGACATCGACACTCTACCAGCTTTCAATTGTTAATTATCCTTTAGACTAGTATGCACAATATTTCATGCCATCAGCCCTACCAGCTACCAATATTTTTGACCTTAGCACAGCTGTTTAGGTCTTTTAAAAAATCCAAGACCAGGATGGTTCACGCAGTATATCAGGGTCAACTACACAAGTGATGACTAGGTTTGTCCAACATACTATTAAGCTTAAAAAAAGTAAACAATGAAACCAGGAGCTGTTGTACCACCAGCAGCTTCCTTACCAGCAAACGGGAAATGTGCAAGTGGTACAAAGATAACACATTCCATATTTATTACAATTTCGTGATAATAACAATGGAATCACCACAAAGCACAATTCATTTTCAAGTTTTGAGGTGTGTTACACTCTGAAGTAATTGTTACATTAAAATAATTCCTTGTACGTAGTCTTAGGAAAAATACTAAAAAAAAATTATGCTGTATATGTACTGTACATTCCAAGTGGAGAAATTTTGAGGTAAGTATTTTACAATGTCAGAAGTGCTAAAATATCTTCAAACATGTTTAAAATCATAAGAAACTATTGTACATAATGTTAAACATGTTGAAGATGTTGAAGTCAAATTGTAAAATGTAAGTATCGCTGACGCATTTACATTACTATAGCCGACGAGGGATTATTTTTTCACCAACTTTAATGTACCATAATAGTGTAATATTTCACTATTAATTTAATGAGTAATACTCTCATGCAATAAAAAAAATCATTATTTTTATTTTCAAAATTTTCCCACACACACAGGAATTTTTATTTGGGGGTATGTCACGGTTTAAGGTTACAGGATAATTGGTCTTGACTCACGAAATCGTAATGACACGATTGCAAACAAACCATACCCCGGCCGGGATTGAACCCGCGATCGTGTCATTACGATTTCGTGAGTCATGTTGGCGGCAGTGAAGGGACATGAGCTAGAGTTCGTCACGGCCACGCTAGCTGGAGATTCGTCTGTAAAAACTTGCATTTGTGGTCACAGTGATGCCTGTGCTAACCTTCCTATGGTGTAGAAATATATCTAGTTGGACGAATCTTATTGTGGCTAGCTGGTCTAGTGGCTAACGCGACGGGCTGGAGTTTTGAGACTCTCTGACCGCGGGTTCAATCCCGGCCGGGGTATGGTTTAATTGGTCTTGAATTCTTGCTAATGAACTGTTAAATGCCAGAAGCCTAACCAAGCTAGATGCTAGAGCAGGATCAACAAATTTACCTGGTATTCTCTTGTAGATTTTTTTTTTATTGATGCGTTTCCCGTTTCCACACCGAGGCAGCGTGACCAAAAAAGAAGAAACACTTTCATCATCATTCACTGTATCACTGTCTTGCCAGAGGTGCCCCGGCACTACAGTTCAAAAACTGCAACATCACACCCCGCCTTCAGAGCACAGGCACTGCACTTCCCACCTCCAGGACTCAAGTCCGGGTAACCGTTTTCCCCTGAGTCCCTTCATAAATGTGACATTGCTCACATTCCAACAGCATGTCAGCCATAAAAGCCATTTGCCTCCACTCGCTCATAACATTCTTATGCACGCTTGCTAGAAGTCTAAGCCCCTCGCACACAAACCCTCCTGAGCCCCCTCCTTCCAGCCTTTCCTAGGACGTCTTCTACCCTGCCTTCCTTTCACTACAGATTTATACGCCTTCCAAATCGCTATTTCATTTTATCCTTTCTAAATGTCTGAACTACCTCAAGCTGTGGATTCTATTCATAATATTTTCACCACACTGTGAGGGCAAAGTTCATTAACTAAGAGTGGAAGACTGAATGGCTGGTGGAGGAAGTATGACTGGTAGTACACTAGTTCAAACAGGGGCATGTTAACAGTTACCTTACCTCCCCCCTTCGCCTACCCATTAGTAGCAAAAAGGGGGACTTTTTAACGAGGGAAATAAATGTAAAAAATCCCCGACAAAATTTGAAATATAAAAAACCCAATGCAGTATAAGTGACCCTTTTAAATTAACAACTTTTTCACCCCCACAGGGGGGTTTTTTTCAAGTCACACAGGGATCCGTGTGTGACTTGAAAAACCCCACTGTGGGGGGTTTAAACGTTTCAAAAAGGACCCCAATTATCCTGCATTTGTTTTAAAAAATTTCCAAGGGCCCTTTAAAACGGACTGGTAGCGTCCCCTTGGCTTCCTGTTTCTCATCAAGTCGTAAGTAAAGAGCTCTACCTTTAAAATTTTAATTTTAGTTTTAAATTTTCAAAAGACAAGTTACTCTTTTTTTTTAGGAATTTTAATTTTTGCCCGGGACTTGGGTAATATTTATTCTTTAAACCATTTCTTTTAAAAGCCTTCAGCCTATCAGGGTAAAAGATTCCTTTTTTAAACCTTGTTTTTTCTTTGTTTTTTTCCTCACCTTTTTCGGGAGGGTTTAGGGTCCCCCCCAGCAAAATGCGGATGAGAAGAGAAACTTGGCCAATAATAAGCCCAAAACAAAAAACCGTAATCGGGGGAAAACTCTGAATTCCCTTTTAAAACCTTTTGGATTACCCGCTACTATTTTTATAGAATTTCGGGCTGTGCTGACCCACTATTTTTAAAAGGTCCGGGCTGTTGAAACCACTTCCCAGGTCAACAGTTTTTTTTAAGGGGAAACTGTTTTGGGATAGAAACGAGCACAGAGCTACTTTTTTTGGCACCATATTTGTAACGGGCCTTATCCTTTTTTCTCTGTTCCGATTTCCATTGACGCTAAGGCCGGGGGGCAAACCCCAGTTACCTACACTGCTAGCTGTGCCCCTTCATAAAGAAAGGGAAATTTAGTCTGATGCTGTAGCTAAACCAAAGTCCACGGCCATGTTTTTTTTGGGCTAAATTTTGCTTTTTAAAAACAAGGGTTTAGTGCCAATTGAGGTACCCTGGGGTAGAAAAAAATCCAGTCGTGCCCTATTTTGGTTTTAAATTGGGAAAAGGAGTAAAGTACCCAAGGGGCAATGTGGGGGTTTGACCGATACCCCCAGCCGTGGGGGGAGCACTTCCCTCCCCTCAATCAGTGGGGGCCGTGAAGTGAGGACGAGGGGGCCCCAGCACCCCAAATGACCGGGAAAAAGGGCCTACGAGGGAGCATTTAAAAAGCCGCAAAAATATGAACAAAAGCGGCAGCCCACCCAAGGCTGTCTGTGCTGACAGTACAGGCTGTCTAAAAATTTGCTGGGCCCCGCACCTCGCGACAATACGGGGGGTTTCCCGTGGTGAAAAAGAAATCCTTACACAAACTACCCCAGGAGGGATTTGGCCCTTTCGCTCACTTTTTAAATCAAAAAGGGACATAAAATCCAAAACGGGGAAAAAAAAAAAAAAAAAACCTTCCCATCCGGGGGAAGAGAAAACTGCTTGCCCGAAAAAGCTTCTTTTGAGGAGAGTTTTGGGAGACGCAGACCTGGAACTAAAAGCTTCTGTAAAACAAGTTGCCCCGCGGGGCTGAACATCGGGTTTGACTTCTTGTCTACGAAGTTTGTCGCACCCCCACATCAAAAACCCAATGACTGACAGCAACTTTTCCTAAGGTGGGACATATACTCAAAGGGGCCGGGCACTCCCCCTGACTGAAATACAGGTTTTAAAAGCGCATTGGGTGCACAAAACCCAAACAATAATACTATGTCCATGGCGTTTAAATTACACTCTGGGTCCCCTTTTCTAAAATTCTTTACAAATTTACTGATTTTCCCACTCACTCCTTTATCAACAAACCTATAAAATTTGTGTGTGTTTTTAAAAACCCCATTTCTGCAAGCAAACAATTAGCATAACTACGTGGGAGTCAGACAAGTCTTTGGGTTTCCCCAATGTCACAAAAAATGACGGGTTGTCCTGGGACCCATCCCATAAGAAGGGACCCTTTCCGGGCTGTCATCGGGAAACAAGTAGGGGGAAGTAAGGGGTTTTCCCCCCAGCATTGGGGCGTTGCAACGCACGGGGCCCTCCACTCTGCTTGGGGCTTCCCAACCTATTTCCCACAAAAACTTAAAGGTGATCAAGACGGGCTAAATTGAAGCCCATAAAAACTCCCCACCTGGAACTTAATGCCACGGACTGCCCGGAGGACCGGTAAGGACCCCACAATTTTTGGGGAGGGGGGGTTTTGCATACCGGGGGATCTGCGCTGGGCGAGCGAAAAATTTTGGGCAACGGGTTCCATTTTTGGGTTTCCCTTGGCGGGGGCCCTTGGCACTCAACGTGAACCATCGGGTAAGCTTTCATAATTTTCCTCTTTGGGAACCCGTTGGGAAAAACAAGTTTGCTTTGCCCCGCATCTTTACAACACTGGGTTTTATCAGTGTCATAAGGGGTCGAGGGGGAGCAAACAAAAAATTTCGTAGGGAAAGAAAAATTGTCAAAGTTTTTGTTGTAAAAACTTTACCCCAAGAATCCATTTCTGGAAAAGGGTTTACAAGTAGGTAAGCCCAATTCTCCCCACTTCACAAATTTGGGTGGGTTTAAAAACATAAATGATCTGGTTTACAAGACTCCGTACTTATTACTGACCACCCAAAAATTTTAAACATTGTTAAAAAATACATTTTTGGGTCCTTAAAGGGTTAATAAGGTAATGCTTCTGGGGAAAAATTTTGCTTTTAAATCTGAAAATAACTCTTTATGTACAAAACCCGAAAAAGGAAGCATAAGAACAAAAGGGAACATAAAAAAGGGGGAAACACGGGGAAAGGGGCCTTTTTGGCCCATACGGGCAGTCCTTTAAAATTTAAACCCCCCAAAAAAACCAAAAAACTTTTTGGCCCCCCCCAAATTTTCAAGGGCCACCCAAAAAAATTAAGCCTAAATGGGGAAAGTCCCACTAAACCCCCAAACCCCTCCCACTCAGGTACTTATCCAACCAAAAATTTGAAAACTACCCAAAGTCCCACCCTCAATAACCCAACTGGGTAGACGTTCCACCATCAACTACCCTTTTTCCAAAACCCAATATTTTCCCTTTATGTCCTTTCTAAAACCCTAAATTTAAACTAATTTAAATCCATTACTGGGGGTTTCTCTTGGAGAGCCCTTCTCAAGACCTTAAAAATATCCTCTTTAAAATCCCCTATCTTCCAGGGTATACACTTCGACCCGGTCTCCCCCCATTCTTCCCCCAAAACAAGTAAAATGAAAATTTAAGACCCCTTAAATTTTTCTTCAATGGAAGATTTCTAATGCTATTTTTAAAATTTGTCACCTACGCGAATGTTTTTCTAACAAATTTATTCCTTTCCCTTTAAAAGGAGCCAAAACTGACCCTGAAATAATCTGGTGAGGCCTTACAAATTTATAAATAAACGCAGTAAACCCTGGACTTCGGTTGCTTACCTTCTTGATAAAAAATCCCATAACTTTTTGCCTTTTACTTACGCTTGGGCTTTGGGTTTGTTTTGGGTTTTAAAAAAGTTGCTGCTCACCAAAACCCCCAATTCCTTTTTCGCAATCTTTAGGGCAAAGGGTTCTACAAAAATTTAACTTTAAGTACTGGGGTTATGGGCCCCCCCAAAGCTTTCAAAACCTTTTTCATTTATCAACATTAACTGCATTGCCATTTTTTCTGACCAAAAAAAAGAGTTTTTTTAAAACCCCCCTCCCTAAAGGGTTCCATAACACAAAGGGTTTGAATCAATTATCCTACCAATTTTTGTGCCCATCAGCAAATTTTGGGCTCAAAACACTAGAAAACCCCTTTTTCCCGACCCATTGATATATATTATAACAACAAGGGGCCCAAAAATTGATCCCGTGGAACGCCACTTGTTACAGATCCCCCCCGGGTTTTTAAACCCCTTTTTTTGGGACACTCCCCCTGTTTCCCCGGCAGTGAGCCATAAACTCGAACCCCACAAAGGGGCACTTTCCCCTCAATGCCAGGGCCCTGCAACTTTTTTTAAAAACAGTCTTTTGGTGGGGAAACCCTCTATAAAAAAACCTTACTAAAATCAAGAAAAATAATATAAAATTCTTTATCGGGGTCACAGCCTAAAAACCCCTTTACGAAAAAAAGGGTTAAAAATTAGTTAGAAAAGGGCCCGGGCCCTCTTGTGAATCCATGCTGAGTATCATTAACAAGCTATGCTTATCGAATGGCTTCTTATAATCTCACTAAATTGACCAGAAATTTGCCTACAATTAAAGGTCAGGTTTTATTGGGCGGAAAATTTGAGGGTAACATTTGCCCCTTTTTTTAAAAATAGGAATTACTTTAAGTCTTCTTCCCCATTCCCCCACAACCCTTTTTTTTGAAGAGATAAATTTAAAAAATATTAGAAAAATGGTTCACGGGGTTCCATTTTGCTTTTCCTTTAAAGAACCCTTAAAAAACCTAAATCGGGACCCGGCGATTTAAATTTTGCTTCATTTCTGTCTATATGCTTCAAAACCTCTCACAAGTGACTGTGATATACAAATTTTCTTCTTCAAACCCACTATAAAAATTAATTACTGGAATTTTGTTAGGGGTTTTCCTTTGGTGTAAAAACTGAAGAAAATAATTATTAAAAACGAGCACTTTTCCCCTTTCTTTTTGTCATAAGGTGCCCATATTATTTTCAAGGGGACCTATCTATCTCTAACTTTTTGTTCTATAAACCGGAAAAAAATTTTTTTTGGGTTATTTTTTTTAGAATCCCTACAATTTTAAATTTTTCATAGTCCCTTTTAGTTTTTCCCTTTTTCCCCCCTTTTTAAATGTCCCCTTAAGGGCCCAATATCCTGTTTTCATAAAGACCCTCCCCTTTTTTGATACGCCTATAAATTCCTTTCTTATCCCTAGTAGATTTTGAGCCTATTATTAAACCATTTTTGGGCCCATTTCTTTTTTGATCAAATTTCTTTATAGGGGAAATAAACTTCTTTGAGCAGAAATTATGGGTGGCAATTAAAAGGGTAAAAAATACCGCCCGGGTTTTTTGGGTAAAAACACATATGCAACAGTTAGGTACTTTATTTCGAAAGGGTTTCCCGCCTAAAAACAGTGGGTTTTCTTCAGTGAGTACAGAAAAGTTAAATGAACCCGAAAGATTTAAGAGATTTTAAATCAGTCCAACACGCCCGGCGGGCCCGCTAAAAAAGCCCCCCTCTTGCCCACTTAAAACTCCATTTTTGTTTCAAATTTTGGAACAAAGGGCCTTCTCCAACTGGGGGACTGACCATTTTCAAAATTTTAAGGGGTTGATGGACGATTACATCGTTTTAAAGTCTCTTCTGTTCTATCAACTTTTCTGAAATGGGACTGAAAAGCCTACTGGAAAGGCGAAACTTTTTCAAAATTTAAAAAATACCTAACTTTGCATAGTGTCTTACCTAACGGGCATTTTATAGTGTTTCGGGAAAACTGTCATATTGTTTAGCTCACTTCGTTCCCCATCAACAGATGATAAGTGTTCCTAACCCCATGGGTAATCTTTTTTAAAAGCAAAATCTGGCTGTTACTAAATTTAAATTGCTACAAACGTACTTCAATTCAATGCTAAAAGAAAATTGATTTTGGTCGCTAGCACCCATTCCTCTAAAAATTTCAAAATTTAAATTTAAAAAGGGATTTATTTTTTTTGCCATAACTAATTCAACAGGTTTTTTTCCCCTTTAAAGGTTCTTTACAAACACTTCAAAAAACAATCCTGAACTTTTTTTCTAAAAAAGTGGGTAAAAAAAAAAATCCCAGCAAGAAATTCCAATCAATAGATTTAAAGTTAAAGTCCCCTAAAATTACTAAAATTATCTTTCCTTGGGGCCCCCTAAAAATTTTTCCTCCCAAGTAATCCTCCCGGGTCCCTATCTAATTTTCGGGGAAAATAAGATTTTTTTATCATTAAACATAGAAAGTGGGAAAATTTTTGGGACACCTAGGCACAAAAAATGTCCCCCCTCGATACCCTACCACTTCATATCCACAATTTTCCCAAACCCTTTTAAATTCCAAATGAAATATCCCTCACCAAAATTTCCGGGTAAATATTAAAATTTGGGGCCCGTAATATTAAAAATTAATAATGATTATATACATACACTTTAATAACAGAAGGGAAATAAAACTTAAAAACACTCCCCAAATTTTGGACGGGGAGTTTAAAGGTGTACGAAACTCAAAAACCCCCCCCACGCCCTATACATAAAAATAACACGGGGCCAGAGTTAAACAAAAAAAAGCTTACTGGGGTTTCCCTTTGAGCTGTCTTTCCATTCCCCTTTGATATCTAAAGTTTTTCAGGAATGAAACATCCACAATTTCGGCTCCTATTTGGGGGGGTTTCACCCCCTTTTTACCTCAAAGAGCACGAAAATTTTTCCCATTTCACTAACTTTTTCTAATCCATATTCAAACAAAAATGGGCAAAGCCCTCCTCGGGGCGGGCCCGCATTTTCCCCATTTTTTTATAACATAATTTTTTTTGAATACAGTATGGCCATCTTTTTACATAAACAAACTTATTTCGGGAAAAATATATAAAAATTTTTCCCCCCCTGGGGGGCCCCAGGGGGGAGGTGGGTTGCTAAATACTAAAATTTCCCTCTTTTGGGAAATTGGGGGGGGGAACCTGGGTTCATATAGGATCGGGAAACCCAAACACGGTGCCCTATTACACAAGATTTTAATCCCCCCTTTTTTTTACACTTTGCCACCCTTTGGGGAAAACCAAAATTTTCCCTAATACAATTTATAGTATCTTGTACCCCACCATGCATTACTTTTTTTAGGGGAAATTTAAACCCATTAAATTTGTTTAGAAAGCTTTTTGGGGAAAAAAAAAATGGGGTTTGTTTAGCATAAACACCCAATTAAAGCTTTTGTAACCTACCTGGGCACCAAATTACATTTTTCTCTAAAAGACCCCATTTTCTCTTTTTGGAACCTTTCACCCTTTTTAATCTCATTTCCATAGATTTTTTCCTCCTGAAACCCCTTTATCCAATTTTTCAAGAGGATGGAAAACTTATAAAAGATATTAAATCTTGTTTAAAATTTAAACACCTTTTATTTTACTTTGATTTTTTGGGGTAAAGAAAAAATATTTTTTTTAAATATAAATTGGCAAAGGGAAGGGAAAAAACCCAAAGGGAACCCCGTGGCCCACAGAAATTTTCCCAACAGGATAATAAAATGCCTTTTTTTCCCATCCCAAATTTGAGTTTTAAATTTCCCAACCACCCTCGGTCTTTTAAACCATGATGCGGGCTTTTAAACAAATTTGGGTTAAAAAAAACCCCTTCAAGACAAGAAATCCTGGACCCCTCACCCAGGTATTTTAATAAATTTTAAACATGGGGCTAAACCCAAACTTTTTAAAACTTTTTTTGCATCTGATTAATTTTCCGTGACTCGGGTTTTGTACGTACAAAAATTTTTACTTTTTCCCAAATTACAAAAATCCATTGAAAAGGATACCTCTTTAAATCAAAAAATTACAGTGTCTCAAAATATTTTTCTCCTGCAAAAATTTCGATATAAAAAAGCTAAATTTTAAACACCTAAAAAAGGGCTTTTAAATTTCCAACTGAGGAAAGGCACGTAAATTTTTTTTGGGGAGAAAAATTTTTAGCCTTAGACATAAAAAGAGAAATAACACAAATTAATTGAAGAAAAGGGCAACTGTTTAAAAATGCCAGTTTTAAAAGGCATCACAAAAAAGGGTGGAGTCCCTTTTTCCCTTTTTTGGACGGGCCCACCTGGCGGGGGAAACCCCAACATTGGAATTTTCTCTTTTAATCACCTTTTAAATTTCCCAACCCACCTTTTAAGAATTCCCAGTAAATTTTTCATCCCGAGCACTTTTGGGGGTTTTCCATGTTTCCTTTAATTTAAATTTAATTTTCCCCCTTTAAATTTAAGGGGGTGACACTAAACCTAGGGGAAACAAAACTTTTGGGAAAATTTCAGCAAGCAAAATTTTCTTTAATTTTTTTGGAAATTTTTTAAAATTTTTAAAAGGTTTTAAAACATTAACAAATCTCTCTCAGGAAACCCCCAAATTAATCCCCCTACATTACTACATTTTGGTACTTTACCCCCAGGGAATCTTTAAATTTTTTTGTCCCCAAATTTGGGCGAATTACTATTTTCCAGTCCCTCAGAGGCATATTTTCCCCTTTTCATTATTTTATTAGCCTCTTTTATAATCATTAACAGTTTTTCTTCATTGATGTCACACCCAAAAATTTTCCACTAAATTGGTTTTCTCTTAAATTTTCTCAATGGACTTCCCCTATGCTTTAAAGGGGCAAATTTTTTTATCGCTTGAAGTAGGAAAGGGCTGGATGGGAGCACCAAATAAACACTCCAAAAACGAAAGGGTTTTCAGAGGGCAAAATGGGTTTACTAGGATTCTCAGGGCCAAAAAAAGCGGGGACAATCCCAAATCAGTCTCTTTTTAAACCCACCTTAGGAAAGGGTTTAAATTATGTCAGCCGAAAGGCATTTAAATTTTTCACTTTTTGAAATTTTAAGAAATCTCCCAATTTTTCCATCAATGACGGGCCTGTCATCAAACAGCATTTTTAAAATAGGACATTTTTGGGTTTCTCCCGGGACTACAATTCAACACAATTCCCCAGAGGGTGGTCTTAGAAACCTTCTTTACCCCCGAATGTGGCAAAAAAGTGACCATAAAATTTTGGGGGTTCTCAAGGGCGGGCCTCTTCTATAAATTTTTTTTAAAAAACTGCTCAGCAATTATATCAAAAAAGGGAGTTAACAATTCTGGTGGGCAAAATCAGCTCGCGGAAAATGGCCTTTAACTGTCCAATGCCCCCTTTTGAATTTTGGCCCTTCTGGGTTGGGTTTTTCCACGGAAGGCGTACCCATATTGGCCCCAAATTTAAAATTTTTCAAACCCCAGGTATTGCTCCGGGGTAAAAGAATCGTCTGGACTTTCTTCATTTACATTTATTTTTCCCGTGCGTCTAATTCCCACAATTTTAAAAAGCTTTAAACAAAACCCTCCTTTTTGGGAAAAATTGAAAAAAAAAAAAAAAAAAAAAAAAAAAAAAAACCCGGGTAAGGTTTTTACAAGAAAAAAAGGAACCACAAAAATTAATGGGTTTTTTGGGGTTTTCCTTTAAAAATCAAATTTTTAAAAATTACGAAAAGGAAATCCTACCAATAAAAAATTTTTTGGCCTCCAAAACATCCCTTTTTAAAAAGGGGGCCCAAAATTTTTTTTTAAAAAATAAAACCCTTTTTAAAAAAGGATGTAGATATTTTTTAACCTACCCAAACAAAATTTTTTATTGGGCCCCCACAGAAAAAAGCCACTTACCACCAAAAAAACCGGTAAATTTTTAAATTTTGTGGGGGCCCCTTTTTGTACTTTTATACCCCTACTTTAATTTTTTTCTTGGGAATCCCCTTTCCCAAAAATGCAAATTAAAAATTTTTTTTATTTAACCCGCTTTTTTCATCCCCAATTTTTTCCCTAACAATTAACCTTTTTAGAAAAAACCCAATTTAATAAGAATTTTTTTAATTCCCCCCTGTTTTTTCAAAAATTTAAGCATTTTCTTTTTTATAAATAGGGGCCCTTCCAATAATGGTTTCCTTTTACTTGATTTTAAATTTTTTTTCAACCAAATTTTTTTTGCCCCTAAACAGGGGAACTCTTCCAAAACCTCCAAATTTTAAAATTTTTGCCAAAAATTTTTTCAAATTAATAAAAATGGGTTTTCAGAAAGCAAATTTCTTTTTTTTAACCTTATTAAATGGGACCCCTTAAATAAATTAAATTCTTCCTTTGGGAAAAATTATTTCAGGTTTTTTAATTTTGCACCGAAAAATTTTTTTAAAAAATTTTGATTAATAAAAAATTTGGGTAATTTTTTCAAATTTCCCCAAAACCTTTTAATTTTATCTTTTGAATTGTATGGGGGTTTGCAATCTTTTAAAAAAAATGAAAACCCTTCAGAAAAAAACCTTTTTATTTGACGGGTTTTTTATTAATTTTGGGGTTTTCTTTAAACTTAATTTTTTCTTACCTTGTTTAAATCAAATTTTTTTAAATTCCCTTTACGTTTGGGGAATCCCCTTTTTGCCAAAAATTTTTTAAGGGGGAAACGGGTTTTTTAAAAATTTCCCCTTGGGTAAATTTTTCCCCCTTTGCAAATTACAAAACCTTTAAAAATTAATGGTTTCCTTTAAAAATATTAATTGGGTGGGTTTTTAAGAAACATTAATTCCTTGTTTAAACCTGTCCTTTTTTAGGAAAAAAAATTTGTTAAAATTTTTTTTCAATCATTCAAGTGGTTTAAAAATTTTAAAAATTCTTCCAGGACCTCCAATTAAAAACCCGGGCTTTTATTTTTCAAAAAATTATTTTCTTAAAAGTTTTAGATGCCTGGGTTTAACTTTTAAATTTAATTTAAACCCTTTTTTAAGGAAAAAAACCCTTTTTTTAAAATTCAAAAAATTAACTAAATCCAAAATTTCTTTGTTTCTAATATTATAAAATTCCCCCTTCCCAAAAATAATTTTTGTAAGAAATTCATTTTAAAAATTAAATTTTTAAATAGAAATTACATTTTTTTCATTTTTCCCAAAACCCTTTAAAAAAATCCTTGGGTTAAAATGACATTTTTCCAATTCATGAACTTTTTTCTTTAAAAATTTTTCCAAAATTTTCCATTTTCCCGGAAAAAATCAGGTTTAAACAATAATTTTTGGGGAAATTTTTTCAAAGACAATTCCCTTAAAAATTTTTAGGAACTTTAAGCTTTTTAAAAAAAAAAAATTTTAATTTTTAAACCAAATTTTACAATGAAAAAACCTTTTCAATTTAAAAAAAAATATGTTTTACTTCATAAAAACTTAGCCCCTTATAAAAATTATAAAACAAATTTTATAGGTTTTGGATGAAAATTTAAAATTTTTTTAAATTAAAAAATTATTCCCTTGGGATCTTTAAATACAATTTTAAAATTTTTTCCCGAATTTCACCAAAAAATTTTGAAAATTATTTAATTTTAAGCCCATTAATTTTAAAAAGGTTACATACCTTTTCTGCTTTCAATATAATTAAAAATTTTGCTCTTAAAATTCCAATGTTTTTCCCTCATTTTTACTCATTTTTTGCCTAAACCCCGTTTTAAATTTACTTAAAAACCACTGTTTACAAAAATTTCCAAAAAATAAAAACCCTTTCCCTTTTATTAATTCCTAGCCCCACAACTTTTTTCAATTTAAAAAATTTTTTTTTAACCCTTTTAAAAAACAAAAATTTTTCATTTACTTAAATTTAAAATTAAAATAAAAATAATTTTAAATAAATTAAACAAAAATTAAAATTTGGGTTTTTTTCTTTTAAACCGGGAAAAATTTTTAACAAAAAGTTTTCCTTTTTTTGGAACTTCCTCCCTTAAAAATTAAAGGACCAAAAAAAAAACCCCCCTTTGTAAAAGAAAAATTTTTTTTTTAAGGAAAAAGAAAAGGAATTTTTTTTTTAAGGAGAAAAAATTGTGGGAAAAGGTTTGGGGGCAAAGGGGGAAAAGAGAAAGGGGTTTGAAAAAAATTAAAAGGTTTTTTTAAGGGGGGAACACAACCAGGCCCCCTTTGGGGTTTTTAAATTTAAAAAAAAGGGGGGGTATTGGGGGGGGGGAAATGGGTAAAAGGAATAAAATTTTGAAAAAAAATGGGGTTTAAGGGTTTTAAAACTAAACCCCTCAGAAATCACATAAATATAACAATAATAATACAAAGACTCTGAATTGGGTATAAATATTCAAGTTGCAATTTTTTTTTTTTTTTTTTTTTTTTTCGATTTCACAACGGATATTTTAAACGGGCAAAGAAAAGGGAATAATTTCCTTTGGGCCCGTTTTATAAACAATTACTTGGGCAAGGGTTCTTTTCAGGTGGTGGGCCCGCCCTATTTAAAATTTTGCATAATTTTTCAGTAAATTTTTTATAAAATGTTTCCCCAAATTGGGGGGGATGATTTTCTCATTTAAAATAGAAGGGTTTTTGGGGGTTACCCAACATCTTCACAGGGGGGTTTCTCCAAAATCCCAATTTGGGCGATGGTAGTGTCTTTTTGGGGTAAAACGACGGACCCTCTGTGGGGGACCATTCTTTTTAGTTCCGTGGGAGGAGTTTAATGATATAAAAACCCTGTTTTTTTCAAAATTTTAAAAGATGTTTTTGTAAACTTTGGGATGTAAAAGTTTTTTGCATTGCAAAAGGTTGTTTCTTTTTCGGGTGTTTAAGGAGTACATTTAAAGGGGAGTAATATCCTTTTTGACCTGTTAAATCTGCCCTTTTAAACCCCTGTCTCTCCTCCTGGTACCCGTAATTTAAGGGGAAGAGCTCTATTTTTTGTACCCGTTTTAACCGTACATGTTGGGCTTAGTTTTAATGTCCCTTTGGGGCACATGGGTATTCCCAGTATAGGGTTTTTATTTTTCAAAATTTTTTTTTTTAAAGTTTTTTGGGCATGTGGGAAAGGCTTTATTGAAAACGAAAGAGACCCACTAAAACCCGGGTTTTTGGGTATGTTGATCTTTTTAGTTTCATGAGAAGTTGATGGAGCAGCCTGTCTAAATTTTATATCCCAAGATCTTTTTTAGGGGTTTCAATGGCTACCCGGTGTTCCTCTGATGGAGATTAAACCCCCCTTTATTTCAATGGGGTTTATGCAACACATCCTATCGTTTAACAAGGCCCCTTTTCCCGGATTTAGTTGTAATTCTCCCCTTTCTTTTCCCAATTGATGTTTTGACGAAGTTCAAAATTCTTTTTTTTTAAGAAATCAACTTTTATTTTCCCCGAAACCCGGGGTTGAAGAAAACCACATGGATAACATCCCCTCAAACTGTGCTAAAAATTGGGAACATTAAACTCTGGTTTAGGAAGGCATTCACATAAAGGGTTTAAGAGAATTGGGGCTAAGAAAAAAAACCTTTTGGGAAAACCAGCTGTTTGGGGATAAAAAGGGCCCCGTCGGGCCTGCCAAAGAAAAGGGAAAGGGAAAGATTTTTTTTCCTTTTAGTTAAAAAAAATTTTTATATTAAACTTTAGAAAAAATCCCCGTTTTTGGTCTGGGAGATCAATGAGTTTTTAAAAAAAGAAACCCCCCCTGCCCTAAGCTATCCCAAAAACTTTAAAGGGAAAATCTTTGGTTGCAAATTAAGGCAAGAATTTCCCGATGTTTTTTTGACTTGCACAGTAAACGAAAATAAAAATTTATTGCATGATTGAAACCTCTATGTGTTTCTAAAGCCCCAAAATTAAAATTTTTTAGTAAAAAGGGGATTAAAAATCCACAAAAGTATTTTATCCCGTTTTAAAAAATCTTCTAAAAATTTTCCAGTTTACTTCAAGTAAAAAAATAGGTTTTAAGTTCCCCGGATGGTGGAGTCTTTAATGGGGGTTAGCAAGAAATCATCCTAGCAGTTTTTAAAAAAAACTTGGGAAAAAAGGGCCTTAGGCCCAAATGGCATTTAAAGAAATAACCCCCGACTGTTTTTTTAATTTTTTGGGGAGGAACTTTATTTTTTTCATTGTTTTTTCCAGAGAAAACCCCGGGGGGCCCCTTTTTTTTCTTTTTTTAATAACCTACTCATCTCCAGTAATGTTTTAGGGCTAAAAGCGGTGGGTATCTTTAAGAGTTTAAGTAACGATGGAAAGGGAGTGGGTTTTAGATCACTAAGTTTCCCCATCTCTCCATTCAATTTTTTCCAACTGGAAAGTGTTTAAATTTTTTAAACGACGACTGTTATTGTGGGGGAGAATTTTCCCCCCATACATCACCCATCAAAATTTGCCTGGTCCGTGGAACAACAATTTTTAATCTCAAAATCTTTATCACCTCACCCTGAAGGTATGAAATTTAAAGGGAGTTAGGAGCCCCTTTTGCCTTTTCGCCAAAAAGTTGTCTGAAACTTTTTCCAAAATTTTTTCTGGTTTACGTTTTTACTGAAATTTGCTTGGAGAACTAGCATTTCCATAATCACGTTTGTGAGACTAATCAGTTAATTAATTCTTGCTTTAAACTGTGCAATGTAAAACTACTGTTGTTGTCGCGTTTTAAGATGCCTTCGACATTCCCGCTTGATAAAATTCCCTTAAAAACTCTCTAATTTCCCTAGTAGGTTTTTAAATTTTTGATTTAGATCTTTGTGGGGAAACTAATTGGCAAATTTCATTAGTTTGCTTCAATTTTTCGATTGTGAAAAGGGGCCGGGGCGCGTCATCAATTGCAGTGGAAAGGGAGATTTTTCCAAAAAACACAATTTTCCCTCTTCACCCCCAAGATGGCCCCCGAAAAAGGGCAAATCCTAGGGTGTTTTAAAATTTTTTTAGGATTACAGGTATTCTAAATGGAAAATTTGTAGGGGATTTATAACAGGGGTATGATCAATCCTCTGTTTTCCACCCCGGGAGAGATTTCCCACAATGAAAATTTGGGCCCAGTCTCTGTTTTTTCAGGACTATATCTGGTGTCCCTTGGGTGAGGGCCCCCAAAATGCGATTTAAAAAAAAGGGCCTTGAAAACAAAGTTCTGGCTGTCATGATTTTAAATAGTTTTTTTCCTTTTAAGTCACCCAGTGGAATACCAGCCCACAGTTTTAAAAAGGGGAGGGGGGAGAGGGACTAAAAAACTCCCCCTAAAATTTTAGAATGTTTTTGCTTAAAATCCTAAAGAAAGGAATTTACTCTATATAAAGGGTCTCGGGGGGAAAATATCCATTCCTATCACTAGTTGGCCCTAACCTTTTTTCTTTTCTATTGCAAGAATGGAAACTTTATCAAAATGAATATTTTTTTTAAAAGTAAAACCTAATTTAAAAAAGATGGCTTTCACCACAAAAAGGGCCCCTCGATTTCTCCACAGTAGAGTAACCCCCAAAAATTTAAAATGTTAAACAACTCCCTTTCAGCTATCTCGTTCAAGGGGTAAACATCGGGAATTTTAAATATGTTAAAATCAACCTCCCAAAGGGGGAAAGGGTTTTTAAAGAAAGTTGAAAAATTAAGTTGGGAAAAATTTTAATCCCCATTAATTTTTTGCAAATTGCACGTGTATGCGGGCGGGAAAGGGCGCAAGAAAAATCATGTTTGGTATCCACACTAAACCCTGCGACTCAACAAGGGGGGGAGGGAAGTTTTTGCGAATTGCTTGTGTATTTAAAAATGTCATCATCTTCACTAGAATTGGGTAATATTAACAGAATCATTTGAGGGCATTAAAAGCAACCCTCAGAAAACTGAGGTAAAATATTCCCCGTTACGGAAGCAGAGGGCTCGTGAGAGTTTATGGGGGACTGTGGAGGCCCCCAAGGGGGAAAAATTTTGGGGTTTTGGCAAGGTGAATTACCCTGGGAAAATTTTCCCGTTTAAAAAGGATCACCGCCCAAAAGCGGGGAGTAAGCACCCAACCTGGGCATCTTTTTGGTCAGGTACTGACTCACGGGTTTTAGGGGAGTTGAAAAACCTGGGTTTTGCGAGGGGGGGGAAAAAAAACCCTGGACCAAGGGTTTACTTAGGGTTATTTTGTAAAAAGTAGGGTAGGGAACATACTTCCTTTTTAAAGAGAAGGGTGGGGGCCCAAATTTAAATTTACAATTTTCTGGGGTAGTGATGGGATGGGTCCCCCTTAAACCATTAAAAAAATCATTTAAAACCTTAGAGCAGAGTTCCAAAGTCACCCCCCTGCTTGGGTTTTTTGGGCCCTCACATACATTTTTGGCTCTCGTCATAACCCCGGGGTGAGGATACCCGAACATTTTGGGGGTGAGACAGAACCTTGTTGTTTAGTTTGTGTATGTTAAAGGGAAAACAATAAGGGAAAAAAGTTAGGTAACCCTTTAATTTTTGAAACGTTTCGCCCCACCCGTAGGCTTCTTCATCAAATACAGAAAAAATTTTATAGAAGCGAAGAAACTTGAAGACGATTTAAAACAGTCCATCACCCTTAAAGGTTTTTTTAGGTGGCATCCCCCAGTCCCGGGAAAGCATTTTTTAGGGTGGGTTAGATTGGGGCCCCCAAGAAGGCAGAATTCCAAAAAATTGGGAAACCAAAGGAAAAAGGGCCTGAGGGGTCCCACTAAACCAGGCAAACTTGGGGAAGGAAATTTGGGACATTGTTGGAGGGCCTCCCGGAGTGATCACTTTTTGTAAAATTATTCATAGACTTCATAACGGATATGAAAAACTTCGTTCACCAATTTTAAAATTTTTTTTTTTAATGCCAGAAAATTTAAATTTTTAAAGAAAACTTTATTTAAAGGATAAGAAAACCCAAATTTTCGTACACTTTTTCCCTGTTAACAGCTAAAAAAATTTGATTTTGGGGAAAGAAATGCAAAAAAACCAAAAATTTCAATACTTTAAAAAACGACGAGTGACAAACCAACCCAAAATGCCATCAACTTTAAAATTTTAATTTTTCATAAAAAGGTTTAAAAAAATTACCTAATTTAAATATACAAATTCAACACATATATATCTAAAAAAAAATTTAACAAAAAATAAAAATAAAAAAACCCCCCAATTTTGGATTTCCCCCAATTGGTTTCACACCCAGTCCCGGGGATCAGCTAAAGACAAAGACCAACCCAAAATTTTGGGAAAAGTATAAAGTTCCATTCAACCCTGAATGTTTTCCATAAAATTAGGACACAATATTAAAAATTTTTCCATACTTAGGACAAAATTTAAAAAAGTTTCCCCCCCTACCTTGGACCCAATATTTAAAAAGTTTTCCATACTTTGGACACAAAATTAAAATGTTGGGCCCTACTTTTGGACCAAAAAATTAAAAAAAGTTGCCATACTTAGGACACAATATTAAAATGTTGCCATACTTAGGACACAATTTTAAAATGTTGCCATACTTAGGACACAAATTAAAATGTTGCCATACTTAGGACACAATATTAAAATGTTGCCATACTTAGGACACAATATAAAAATTTTTGCCATCTAGGACACAATATTAAAATGTTGCCATACTTAGGACACAATATTAAAATACAGTGAGAATGCAGACAGGTTAGTGGGAGGGTCGTAAGATGAGAGGGAGGGCACGTGGAGGTAGAATGTTGGGAGTTGTGGTGTGGTGCAAGGGTTGTGAGTGGCATACTGGAGAGGCGGGAGGGTGGTGAGGTAGAATGGTTGTGAAGTGGGAGGACGGGTGGGGTAGGAGAGTAATGAGATGGCCACTGTAAACGGGTTTGTGAGGTGGAGATGTGGAGGGTAGTGGGTTGAAGTGATGTAAGTGGGAGAGTAGTAAGGTGAAAGGGGATTGAGGCCGGAGCATAGTGAAGTTTGGGGGGGTTGAGGTATGAGAGCATAGTGAGGTGGGAGGATTGAGGGATAGAACATAGTGAGGTGGGAGGGTTGAGGGATGAGAGCATAGGAGGGGGGAGAGTAGGAAGATGGAAGGGTAAAAGGTAAAAGAAACAAGGAGTTGGGCGGGTAGGGAAGGTGAAAGAACAGGGGGCTGGAAGTTGGGAGAATAAGGAGGTGGAAGTGCAATAAAGTGAGAGAGCAGAGAGGTGGAAGGGTAGAAAGGTGGGAGTGTATGTGTGGGAGGAAAGGGCTGTGAGAGCGTTGTGAGATGGAAGGTAGCGAGGTCGGATTGAAGTAAGTGGGAGGGTAAGAAGGTGGGAGGTTAGTGAGGAAGGAGGGTAGTCGGGGGGGGAGGGAAGTTAGGTGGAAACATAATGAGGTAGGGTTTTGGGGGTTT
>NC_069485.1:16957744-17021058 GCF_026875155.1 Cherax quadricarinatus
GGAGAAAAATTCCCGGGAAAGGGGGTTATCACCCCCTTCAGCCCCTTTCAGCCCCCCTGAGGAAATTGGGGGACTCAACCCTCCCAAAGGGGCAAATGCATTTTGTTCCCTGACACTGTTTTTTTTAAAAGCAGATGCAGTACCAACATGTTCCAGTCATAGTCATTCCACTCTTCTTGCAAGAGACAAGCGCTGCAACCATAGCGTGGATTAACGAGAGTAATTATTCTCTTTACCTTCGCAGGAAATTTAAGGAAAACCCTGCACCCACTTTGTTTACAAGATGAAGCTATCAGAAATTGTTATGTATTACTAGAGAACAAGAAAACTGTTATCTTGTTTTGAATACAGTTATGTAATGTTTAGCATGAAAGAGTTACATCCTGAAGTCGGAGATTTAGGGTCATTCCCCAGTGCAAAGCAAGGGAAAAGCCCACTGCAGAGCTCAGATTGGCTTCAGGAGACAAACAGAATATGTGTTTTCACACAGGGAGAACAGACAATGAACAATAGTGATCAGCATATTTTTGACTCTTGTAAAATCTCAAACATTCATCATAGAACTATTGTACAGTGAACTGTCATCCTGTTGTGAAATACCGTGAAGCAAAAACTAATCTTGATCCTGGTGTAGTGTAACAGTGTGTGTTTTGAACAAACTTCAGTGAGAGACAGTGCAATGTAGGCACTACTACTTCAGTCAAGACAATGGATATTGGGGTAATTTCCCTACCACAAGCCAGGGAAAAATTGCAGGTCCGATACATATACCCAGGTAAATCTAGACAGTAATGAACCTAGTTAGGTCGGTTGCGCAGCAGATAGTTGCGTCATACCATGTCTAGATTTACTAATTAACCCCATAATCTATGGGACATTGAGCCCAAACAAGTGAGTTTTCTATTCAGCATCATGTCAATCAGTCAATCAACCAAGTTTATTCTCTGCAAAGATTACAATATAGGGTTTACATAGAATATTGGTTACAATTTGTGGTTTACATATTATAAAATACTAATTACAGAGAGGGCCACTATCATGCCTAGTATGGCTAGGCATTTTGGGCAGACTATATTGGTACTCTATATTGGTACAGGTTATGGAGCAAGTTGCCTTAATATCAATGGATTTAAAAGTTAAATCTTGAATTTCAAGGCATTAATTTTAGAAACCTTCGGGTTATTGTAGACATTCGCTGCCTGGATGAGGTAGAGTGCGGTCGTGCTTTGCACCCATCTACTGTTTACCCAGACGAGCTACTCAGAAAACAATATGGCGCTAGGTGTGCGCCGGAGAGTGAATACTGTGGGCGTTGAACTCATCAGTGGGTCTTTAACGCCTATGTCAGTCGAGGTGTTATTGCCCAAAATTATACGGCATCAGAGACGAGGATTTATATGGAGTGGCACTAAATGTTGTTTATAGAATATTCGTGAAAGCGCTAACAGCTCAAGTGTACAAGGCGTTGGTGGATGGTTACCAAGATGTCAGCATTAACGTAAAACCGGCAGTGAGGGTTACGTTGACGGATGTGTCAAGACATTATTCGTGGGTCAAGCTCTGCAACGTGCCTTTTGAGGCTGATGAAGCAGATATAAGAAGTGTTTTCGAAAGATATGGGACTGTACATCTAGCCCAACCTGGAAAATGGGTAAAAGGAGCTTATGCAGGATTTCCTGAGGGTACTTTCAATCTCAACATGACGGTGAGATCCTATACCCTCGTATGTATATTTCGAGGAGTTTAAAACCCAGATAATGGTGGCGTATGCTGGGCAGAGGCGTACGTGCCGACTGTGTGGCGAATATGACCATAAGGAGGCAAATTGTGGCAAGCGGAATTGGGCTTCTGGGCTGGCAAGAGGCGGAGCACCTGCACATGAGAAAACAATGCCTGAGGAAGAACGGAGGCAAGGAGGAGGGCATGGTTGCATGAGGAGTGAGGAGGTGGTGGCTCCTCCTGTGGAATCGGAAGGGGACGTGGTGATTCATGAATCACCCAGCCCATTGACAGTACAGATGTCGAGTGAGGAGGTGCAAGTGGGCGCAGAAGTGAAAGCTATTGAGGAGGAGTTGGAGATGGTGTTACAGGCTATGTTACTGTCTATGGAGAGTCGCAGTGAGCAGGAACCTAGCATCGGGGTGGAAGGAGGTGTGTGCGGGAGGAGGGAGGACCAGGTGGCACCTGTGATGGACAGTACGAGTGCCATGGAAGGACATGAAGGCGAATTCAGGGTGGTAGAGGTGGAAGTCCATTGTGAAGATTCCCAGGACCCAGATATGGAGACAGAGGGAGCAATGAGGAAAAGGGCGGTGGCGTCAGATTCAGACGATGTTCTGATGCCGGTGCAAAGGCCAAGGAAAAAGGCATGGGGTTATGGTACCCAGAGTGACTCTAAGAGGGCCACAACAGAAGGGGGGGGGATAGTTGGGAAGGAGAGTTGAGCATGTGGCAAAGGCAATGCCCAGGGAAATGATCAGAAAGGAAGAGTCTTGAAATGAGGCGGGGAGGGAAACCTTAAAGTGGCCTCAGATGTGTAACTATAAATATTAATGGTCAGTGTGACGGTGTAAAATGCGAGTACTTCCGGATGTTTTTGAATAGATACAAGGTTGACGTTGCTTTTATACAGGAACATAATTTTAAACTTGGTCATGAATTAGTGATGCCTGGGTACCAGGCTTATGTGTTGCCGTCTGAGCATTTAAAAGGAGGAGTGGGTGTGCTGATCAGGGAAGCGAGCCCGTTTGTATTACACAGGAAAGAGGGGGGGAGGGGGAGAGTATTACGTGTGGAAGGATGGAGGATTGGAGAGAGAGTGGCGTTTGTGTGCGTGTATGCCCCAGCAGAAAGTGAAGTGAAAGTGAAGATGGATTTTGTGTGGGAGGAATTTGTGTACTTCCTACGCACCTTACCATCTGTGGCAGTTGTGGGGGGGGGATTGGAATTGTGTAAAGTGGACAGACGTGGAACCCAGAGGAGCAGGTTATTTTCCCTCAGTCATAGGGGGCCTGCTTAGAGATCTTCAGTTACGTGATGCTTTTGGGGGAGGTCTGTGGGAGGTGGAACATACTTTTATAAGGCGGGGATATGAGACTCGTTTGGACAGGATGTATTTATCTCAGAGGGTTCTGGTAGAGTCTTTTAAAACTATTGAGATGGTGTCTTCCGATCATAGGGCAGTAATAGTGGAGGTGGGGTGGGAAGCATTGGCTCATAGGCAGGGAAGCTATTGGAAACTGAATACGATGGTTTTGGGGGATGGGGAGGGGGGGGAAGGTTTTGCAGTATTTGGAACAGCTCGTCAAAGGGAAGGTTGAAGGCTTACCCCCCCTGTAACAACTTCAAAGAACCAGCTGGCTCCTCCTAGGAAAAAAATGAATAAAAAAGAAAAAACAGACAACAAAACACTTTTTATATAGAAAATATAAAATTTAAAAACACTTAAATAAAATATTATCCACATTAAAGAAAATAAAAAATGAAAAATATAAAATGATAACTGAATTAAACGCTAATTTAAAATATATAAAACGTGGGTGTCGGGTGTTGGTGAACTGTTGTTGAAATCGTCCCGTTGCTGATGGGGGGGGGGGGGGGGGGTCGCAGGTGTTTTGGTGACCCCCAAATGGCTATTTTTCACAGTATACCATGAGTATTCTATCCAAAGACAAAAAAAGGGGTTTTTTTACCGCTGAAAAGCGTGGGGGTTTTACGTCCCCCCCAAAATTCATACTTTTTTCCCACAGGTCCCCTTCAATCAACGGGAAAGCCGGACGTTATCCTTCTCCTGTTCTGTCTTGATTGGTGACCCTCCTGACACAAGCTGGAAGACAGGAAGTTTAACCCACTGCAAAAAACCTTCCATGGAAATTTGTCTTGATTTGGTGATTTTTTACAACAGTCACTGGAAGGTGAAAAGATAAGAAGATAAAAAAGTAAACTTTTAACCAATAAACCTAGAAAAAGGCAGCATTTACTTACATAATTTTTTGGGTGCTTGATTTATTTGTTTTACCAAAACCCCACACTCACCTTTTGGGGGGGGGATAAAGGGGGGGGAAAGGGGCAGGAGTTAACTGTAATTTCGCGAGGCAACAAACTTCATTTTGGGTTAGAAAAAAGGGGGGAAAAACAGGAAAAAAAAAGGGGGATTTACCCTATTAACATAGGAAATAAACTATTTTTCTATATTTTCCCCTCACTCCTTCGGGCTTTCCCCTCACCCCCCCCAACCAAACAATAAAGGAGTATAAAAAGAATAGGGGGGAAAAATTCAAACAAAAAGTCCCAAAAAGGCAAAAATCCACAGCACATTAAACCATAAAAAAAAAATAACCTTATATCCTTAGGGAAACAAAATACCAATTTCCCCTAAAAGGGCATGTTGGTTTTTTTTGGGGGGTATTAAAGGTTGTGGTCCCCGTTTCAAAATGAATTTTTTTCCCAGCAAAAAAATTTTAAGGGGGGAAATCCCCCACCAAGGGCAAACATTCCTTTTCATTGGGAAACTTGTTTTCTGCGGGAAGGGTTTTTCCTCTGGAAAGCAACGGGAAGGGGAGTACCAATGGTATGTAGAAAAAACCCGCCCCAAACCCAGTATTGGAGGCATCATTTCTCAAAAAAAGTTTTTTTAATTTGGAATTTAAGTATGGGGTCTTCGAAAGATACTTTTTAATCTCATAAACTTTTCCCGAGCACGTCGGAAAGTTAAGAGGTTCCTTCACAGACTTTTAAGGAAGCCCCATAAGATGCCGTAAGTCAAATGATTGGGGAAATTAAACCTGCATAAAAATTACAGAACCAAGAAACTACGCAGGGTTTCGGGTTTTTGGGGGAATTTTTAAATTTAAAAAGCTTTAAAATCTTACTGGGGAAGGCTCCCAAAAGGTTATTAGAAAGTTCAGTCCAAATACTAATTTTTGGTTTTTACCCAAGGAAGCATTTCTTCGGTTTGGGCAGGAGGCCTGTGAGCGTAACCTACGCAAAATGATGTTATTTTTTGGGATATGTTCCCCCCCACGTAGATGTCTTTTTCAAAATGTTATCAAAATAAACTGAAACTTTTTGGCAAAACCCCAAACCTTTCTCATCAGTCTCACGTAGGTACATGGCAGTTCCCAAAACCCGAAGGGCATGTTCAACAGCATCACCTTGGTGTGTAGAAAAGCGGTGTACTGCTAAAGACTAACATTACTTGATATCCCTGCACAATATCAATCCTGAAAAGAAGGAAAGTCAAAAAATTTTGTAGATCGCTATCTATTAGGGCATAGGTAGCCCCCACCGGTTATAGCATTAAGGCCCCTCTGAAGTCAATAGCAAGTCTAAGAATTATCCCCCTTCTTAACCATGGATACGGGTGAACAAATTGAAGATACTGAATTTCAATGATTTTTTAGTTTTAATAATTTGTTACCTCTCGGTAAAAATCATCCCAATTTAATGGAACGGGTATTTTTCCGTTTGAAGGGTTTTGCCCGTAAACTAAGTCAATTTTAGGGACTACCGGGGGGGGGTAACCGGGAATATCAGTAAAGACGCTGAAAAGTTACTCCCTTGAAGTATTCATGTCTCTTATGGCATCCAAAGATTCATTAATTTTAATTTTGGTTGCGTCCGAGGGTCAAATCACCAAGTCATGTTTTTTCTTCATCATATCAAAATTAGAGGTTAAATTTTAGCACACCTTAATTCTTCGTTGTTTTATCAATTTCCGGTGGAAAAAACAAGTGAAAGTTTTTAAAGGGCTTTACCAAATTTTCTTGGGTAAATTTTTTAAAGGTTTTTGAAAGATAAAGTTTTAGGTTTCCCTTGATTTTCATGAGGTAGTCAACTTTCCCAAAAATTTTTAATATTTTTTATAGGGCCCTTTTTCCAGCATAATAATTTATTTGACCTTGGGCAAAAGTACCAAACTTCATCCCCTTTTTTAAAAACTTCCCCTTTGATTTTTGGAACAAAATGGTTTTGTATTGGTCCATTGAAAAAGTTTAAAGTTTTCAAACTATGTAAAGGGGTCTCTTCAAGTTTGGATCTAAGGTCAAGGAAAACTGGAAAGAAGACGAACCTCAGCATTCCCTCCTCATTATCCATAAGCCCCGAAGGGACAAGGGGGCCTCTGGCCTGTCTACCAAGAGAATTTTAAAAAAGGTAAAACCCCCAAAGAGTCACTGGGAATTTCCTCATGGCAAACAAAGCACAGGGGTAGGTAACGATCCACTCCTTGGGTTTAAAGGGGGACAAAGTTTCCTTTAAAAAGGGGATTGAGAACAAATCTGGCGCTAAATCCTCCCATTACGCGGGGGATGATAGGTGGGGGTGAAGAGGGGCTTCACTCCCAAAAGTTGGTATAGTGTTGCATTAAGTCAGATTGAATTGTGTCCCACGCAAAAAAATTTTCTCTAGGATCCCCACTCTGGAAAAAAGATGGAAAAAGGTTCACCACCTCGCAGTAGTTATGGTTTTTAAAGGGGAAAAGGGCTTCAGGGAAACCGAAGCATAATAACTAATGTTATTATATCAGTCCCCCCAGAGAAAGTGGAGATAAAGGACCAACGTGCCCCAAAGCTACTTTTTCAAAGGGTACCTTTAAAGTAGGCATTTTGACCATAGTACTCCCCCTGGACCTCGGGGGGATGACTTTTGGCAAACTTTAAAATCTACAAAAAGTAGTGACATTAGGACTTTTTAGGAAAAGGGGTGGGTTTCCCAAAATTTTTATTTAAAGCTTTCGATGCAGAAATTCCCGGGCCACTGGCAGGTCATGAGCCTTTTTAAGAACATCTCCTGTTTGCTTGGAACAACAAAGATGGAATAGTCTTCTCACTGGAAAATTTTAATTTGAATACTGACTTGTACAAGTACCTTTTATATATTCAAATTTAATGAAAAGTTTTCCTTTTGGGTAACTTAATTTTGTTTTTTTCGGATTAGGCAATTCTAAGGAAGGGGAAATTTCTTTCAAATTGACAAAGGAGTCCTTCGAATGTCTAAAGGCTTTTAAAATCAGGGAAAATCAAAAGGGTGGACGTAGGGAAGCATGGGCTTTGGTCTTTCCCTAAATTTTGGTTTCGGAGGTGATACCCTTTATTTCATCTAACAAGTGAACCGTGATCCCCAAAACCTCGCTTTCGAGAGTAGCACACTGGTTTTTAATCCCAATGAACACACGAACATTGTCTCACTGAACTTTTGAGGGCTTTTCCGACTCACAAGAAGAGGATCTGAAACCTTTTAAACCCTCTTTGTGATGAAAGGGCAACCCCCAGAAGGAAAAATGGGACCTTTAAAAAATTACCTATTTGTACGGAGCAAGAATGATGGGAGCTAGTACGGGGTTTTAGACCAACCTGGAACCATTTTGACCTAAAGTAAAACGGGGGTAGGAAAAATGTTTTTACGGCCCCAAGTAGTCTGAAAGATACAGATGAATGATTTCTTTTAGATTAGCGAAACGCTTTTTCAGAAAATTACTATACATTGCACCAGGGGCTCGTAAAATGGTAATACATTAATCCTTAACTGTTCCCTAAAAGAAGGGGCTTGGTCATTCATCTTTAAAAACTCCCAACTTTTTGGACCTTTTTAAAGGACAAACTGACGTTTATTCCCCTTAACACCACACAAAACAAAACAGGAATAAAAAAATCATATTTTCCACTAGAGGCTTTATTTCTTAAATCTGAAACCCCTTCCCTTAGGTTTCTATCCCCTTTTGGTCTTTATGGAATTTTAGCCTCACATACAGGTCAGCACCTAGCAACCCCCCTACTTTTTCAGGTTACGTTCCTAATGAATTTCGTATCTGGTAGGGAAAAGCTGTCAGGAACGGTCAGCAACCATGAAATCTCGAAGAATTATAACTGTATCAAATTCCCGAACTCTCTATCCAAAAATCGAACAAACGAAAGAGTGTTACCTGTAACTGTTTAAAAATTCTGGCCAGGGTGAAAAGGGGGCATACCTGAAATCTTCTTTAAAATTAGGGTTTTTTTAAATTTTCTTTAAGGTTGCCTTTTAGTAGGTTAAATTTCTAGATACCTGGACAAAGTTCATAGATATCAAGGCTGTACCGAAAATAAATTCCCCAACCGGGAGCCCAGGTGTCCCGCAGGCCCTTCACAGAGGGACGGTTTTTTAAACCTGTAATGTATAAGTTAGTCTTCCCCCCCCGGAAGAGGTAAAAATTTGGGTTGGAATATGTCACTGACTGCCGTTGTTCCATTTCTCCTTCTAATTGTTGTTGTGGGAAAAGTTAACTTTTTTTTTCCAATTTTAAGGCGAGATTTTTTGAGTTCGCGACCTTTTCCTCTCTATTAATCTGCTCCAAACTCTTTCCCTACGTTCTCTAGCTTTTTCCTCAACTTCTCTTAATTTTTAAACCCTTTTTTCATGTACTCTAGCTCTTTCCTCACGATCAAGTCTATCAGCCTTTTTGGTCATTCGCCTCTTTTTAACTGTCTTTCTTGGATTTCTCTAATTTCTTTTTCTCCTTTTTCTGTCTCTTTCGATTCCTCTCTCTCCCTTTTTTTCTTCTCTTTTGATTCTCTCTTCTCCTTTTCTTTTTCTCTTTCCCTTTTTAATGTCTTTCTTTCTCTCAATTTTCTCTATTTCAATCTTTTTTGGATCTTGCACTAATGAAAGATTCTAAAAATTTTTTCCCTTATTCCTAACTTACTTCCACATTCATCCAAAACTGGTATTCACCATCTTGCGAATAACTTAAACTACAGGGAAAAAAAACGGGGATTAAAAAAAACGGAGGGTTCAATTCCCTCTCCGCTCAAACTGTAAATAAAAACCCAAGGGCACGATCCCGCTTCAAATTAAACAATATGTTTAATGAAAACGAAAGGGTTCTATGCCCGGGCCCGAAAACATAATAGAATAGGGTCACTCGACCATCCAGTCTTCTCACCCAAAAAATCAAAGTGTCCTATACAGTTTCCCCTTTATATAATAAAGACTCAAAGAAAAAAGTTGTCACTGGGAAATCTGGGTCCCTAAGTCAAAACCTCCAAAGGTTTCCCAAACCACAACAAATTTGGTGGGAGAATTAAAAATTTTATCCTCCCGATTGCTTACAATAAATTTAGACTATAACAATCACCAAATCTTTTAAAAACCTGTACTGTAGTCCTACCATAGAAATGTTACCCTGGTGGTGGGGAACCCTCTGGTTGCGAGTTGAAGTTCCCAAATTTTAGATTCGAGATGGGGTTGAATCTTGATTTAGTAAGTTGATCCGGCAAGGTCCCACTTGTGAAGGCTTACTCAGCCCTTAACAACTTCCCAATATTACCAGGGGGCTCCCCCTCAGGAAAATTAATGAATAGAAAAAAAATAAAGAACCCAAACATATTATATAGAAAATATAAAAAATTTAAAAAACTTTAAAATGAAAAAATTAATCCTACATTCAAAAAAATGAAAAATGAAAAATATAAAAATTAAAATGAATTAACGCTAATTTTAAAAGTATAAAAAGTGGGTGTCGGGTTGGTGACCTGTTTTTGAAATGTAGCCGTTGCTGATGAGGGGGGGTTGGTCGCAGTGTTGGTGCCCCACTGGTAGTTCTTCACAGTATACCATGAGTATTTTATCCCGAAGACAGGGAAAACGGTTCTTTAACCCTGCAATGCTCTGGAGAAAGTCCCAATTTTTAACAGGTGCACAAAGGGACTTTTATACAACGGGGAAGTCTTGGACTTAGTCCTTCTCCTGTTTGCTCGTTGATTGCCCGGGCCCCCTCGACATCTAACTGGAAAGACAAAAAGGTTTTTCCCACTGCCCCTTTTTAACACTCTCCAGGGAAACTGATACTTTAAAAAATGTGGTATATTACAACAGTCAACATAGAGCAAGGGGAAAAAAACTAAGTTATTATTGACAAAAGTGGGGCTTTTAAAAATAATTTCCCCAGAATACAAGGGAGGGATGTACTTACGTAGTTTGGGAGCTGTGATCGAGTGATTTACTGTTTGTCCCAACCCCACACGTCACCTTTCGGGGGGGGAGGTGGAAAGATGGGGGGAAAGGGATAGTGGAGCTAGACTGACTCTACGTTAACAAGCAGCCGGCAATAAAACTATCACTTTAGGGGTGGGGGAGAAAAGGGGGGAAAAACGGGAGTGTGACTTACCTACCTTAACTAGTAGCCGGCAGACAAACTATCAATTTAGGGGTTGGGGGAGAAAAGGCCTGAATATCAGGAGCTAGACTGACCCTACCTTAACGAGTAGCCGGCAATGAAACTATTGTTACTATATATTCCTTCTCTACTCCTATCTATTGAACTTTTCTCTCACAGAAGGACTGAGGAGGATGTGGTAGGATGGTGTGGATAGTGGGGCCCTAAGGTAAGAATACGTCAATTTTATGTGAAGGAGGGCAAATGCATTAATCAATTGCGGTATGGTTTGTCAAATTAATTAGAATCTAGATTACGGGATTGTTATGCGGGGTGGGGGGCAGTGTCGGGAGTTTACCCAGTGGAGGATATACAAATGTTGAAGGACGGAAAAGGAAATTGCAAAAAAAAGCATTTTGAAGTGGTACGGGTACAAGGGGGGTTTGGAAACGAAGTAGACTGAGGCGAAGAGCCAATCAGCTTGTGCGCTGTGACGACAGAAGGGTACGACAGCAAACGATACAATACCGGGATTTCAAGTCATTCTTTGGGGGGGGTTTTAGAGAGGGTCGGGTATTACTGGAAACAATGGGGATGAGGTGCGTATGCAGATAGAGGGTTTGAGGAGTATGGGAAAAGTAGTGGGGTGGATGGCAAGGTTTCTTAGGCAGGTATGTGAGTATGTGCCGTGCAAACTGAGGACGAATGATGGGGAGGCACTGGGTGGGATATTGAGGAGGAGGAAATATGGAGACCCCTTATGGACATGGGGAAAGGGAAAGGACCCAGGATAGATGGTTTACCAAGCGAATTTTTATGTATAACACTGGGTCTGCTAAAGGGTTTCCTAGTTTAAAGGTTAATGAATGCCATGAAAGTGGAGGTAAAATGGGAGAATCTCACGCAATGGTGGGGGTGGTGTTGGTCCCAAAGGGTAAACAGCAGGTACCCTTCGGGATTACCGAGCCATTTTGTTACTTTGTGCTGATTTTAAAATGTTCGTGAAAATTCATGGGGAAAAGGCTTAAATGTGTTGTGGAGAGGTTGGTGTTTGAATCTCAGTTTGGGTTGCCAGGTTTGGTCAATGATCAAGGGCCACGGGGTCATAAAGGAGTTCCTAGATGGGCGTGGAAAGGGGAAGAGGGGGTTGTTGGGATTGGATTGGCAATGGGTTTATGACAGGGTGAAAAGAAGGGGTTTGAGGGATATTTCCTCAGACAGGGGTTTGGCAAAGAAATGGTGGGGTAGGTGGATACATTGTACTCAGGAGCGAAGGTAAGGGTGCAAATCAATGGGTGTGTGGGGGAGGGAGTCAACATGGAACAGGATCTTTGGCAGGGATGTCCATTATCACAACTATTGTTTGCATGTGTTCAGGATCTTTTTCATAGGATGGTGGAGGATCGTCTATGTTGTGGGGGGGGGGGATGGTGAGCAGAAGCCTTGGCCTGGTTTGGTGGGCTATGTTGACGATACAACTAGTCTGGTTAGGATTTTTGGGGAAAGTTGTACACATGTTTGGGAGAGCTACTGGGATGAAGGTAAATCTGGAGAAGTCAATGATAATGGGCCTGGGAGAATGGGCAGGGAGATTAGAATGGGGATGTGATGTCGTGCAGTGTCAGACTGGGAGTCTGAAAATCTGTGATGTCATATATGAGGCTGACCTGAGTGCTGCAAGGGTCAACAATTCGAATAGGATGGTGGAACAGGTGCAGCGACGTTTGGGAATGCTGCGACCTCACCATTTAACCCTTAGGCAATGAGCAATTGTCATCAAAGTATTACTATATAGTAAGGTCTGTTTTTTCTCGGCAGTGTTGCCGTAAACAGGAACGGCGATCAGGAGTATTCTTAGAATGGTGTTCAAATGCTTGTTGGGTTCAGTGTGCAACTGGTTGCAAAGGGAGGTAGTGACATTGCCGGTATGTTAGGGAGGGTTGGGTTTGTTGGACTTGAGAAAGTGCATGAAATGTGGGTTTTTTAAGGGGGAAGTGATGCATGCAGGTGGAGGGAGGTGGGGTCAGCTAGATAAGGTACATGATCACCTACGGAAATGGTATGGGGGAGCGGAAATGAAGGAATGTGAAAAAGTGTTACGTGCCTTAGTGTTTGCCAGGGAACCGGGAAAAGTAAAGGAGGGAACTTTGTGGAAATTGTTAGAGGGGCATGTAGTGGCGCCAGTTGAAGGGGTCTATGCCATGTATACATGTGATGTAATATGGCAAAGATTTAGTAAAGGATACGACCTAGGGTGCGTGAGGTTATGTTTCGTTTCCTACATGGTATTTTGTCAACGGGAGTGATGCTCCGAGATAGAAGGGTCATCGAGGATGAGGGGTGTGGCAGATGCAGTGGGGAAGAGACTTTGTATCATGTTGTCTATTTTTGTGAAGGTTTCGAGTTCATCAGGATATGGATGAGTAAGGTGTGGTAAGGGAGGTGGTCATGGTGTGTCGGTTTTAAACGAGTGTTGAGTCTTAATAGAGTGGGGTGGATGAGGTGTGACAAGGGGTTAGCATATAAATCGTGGACTACATGTATGTTTTGTGGGGTATGAGGGGGAAGGAGGGTGGGGAAGTGCTGAGAAGGGTTTCGGCTGTGGCGTTTTATCGAACTTTGCGTCGCAATTAGAGACATACTATATGGGAAAAGGTGGTTTGAGGTTTTTTCTGGAGGTTATAGAGGACTAACAATAGGGAAAATTTATGGCGCTATAATGGGTTTTTAACTGCTGGGTGAGTATTTTGGGTAAAAGGAGTGGAGTCCGGGGTATTCAACTGGCTGATCTCCTTGGGTTGTGAAGTGATGGGTGGATGGGTGGGTGACGGGAGGTACATGTGTGGAACTGGATGTGATGGTGTGAAAGATCTGTTTTGTTTAGTTCCTTGTTGGGGAAGGTATAAATGACAGTTTAAATATATAACATTTATTAATATATAACATATAAAATATATAACATGAATATTTTCTTTGGTAGCGAATTATGTTCCGCTTGTACTGGTTTGCAAGTGAATTTTAACTTTTCTTGAGAGGGTTTTCCTTTCACTATGTTCCTTGAAACATTGAGGTTTTTTGCAATTTTTATAACGTGTTCCTGCATCACTTTTGAAGTAATTACCTATTATGTAATCACGTGTGAATAAGGATTAGTAACCTAAATTAAAAATTCATTGTATATTTATTTGTATGTAATAGTAGTTAGGCACGTGCTAGAGGCACAGAGAAAGTCTAGTCTCGTGGAATGTGTGCTAAGTTTTGTTATGTTTGTATGTGGCGTGTTAGATATTATAAGGAGTTTGATATGGTGTTGTTATCTTACTAAAATCAAGTTTTAACCACTTGGATAATTATTCATGTCTAGTCTTGGATTCTTTTAAAAATATTTACTACCTAGTATTTTACCGATAAAGTAGCATTGTGGTCATGTGGTGTATTTTTCTTGCATTTTAAACGTGAACTTCACGTTATGCAATGTTGCTATAAACTTGATTTTCATTGTTGTTACATTAATATTGATATTTTATATTGTTGGTGTATATTTCTTCTGCTTATAAAGGTGTATGTGTATAGGAATGTAATGTTTATATCTGTTTTAGTCTGTAATTTTATGTTTTTTGTGTTTGTTGTTCAGCACCACCCAACTTTTGGTAAATACTCATTAAGTTTTTGATGAGGTCAGGTTATGATCCTAAAAAGTTAGGATAATTAAGGTATGTTTCTTAGAACGGTGAATGTAAATATTTTAAGGGGGGAGGAAGTGTTTATCTGTGTGTCTGCACTGGCAATAAAAATTATTGTAAAACGAGGGTTTGCAGGAAATGGGGGTTGTGTTTGGTTGTAATATGGCCATTTATCTATAGTGTTTATTTTCTGTACTGGGATTGTGTAATAGAGGTTATTGTTAATATTCAGTATAGTTTTTTAAATTTTTTTGTGCTCTTATACATTCTTGTTTTGTTCAATGTTTAAATAAAAATATAAAAAAAAAAATATATTAAGGCATTAATGTTTTGTAAATTTAGGGAAAGTGGTGGTTTTGTCTTGGTATGATACACAGTTTCTATTAAAGCTCCAATATTGGAGTATCTCAGGCAAACTTATGACAAGTTTAAGATTTTATTAGGTAATAGTTTTATTATGTATTTCTATGTTTACAGTCAATTGAGGGTGAGTGTAAAGTGTGAAATGTGGGGGCATCCCCGATCTGGAGCTGTAGTCTTGTTTGTTTTTTTTATATCTGTGTATGATACTAGTGGAACTTTATTTGGTCCGCAGGAAGTTCCCCAGTGCCAGATCCCGCAAGCCCGTACGGGACGCTGAGCTGGATGGCCCCTATCACAAGCGGGGGAACAAGATGGGCACAAACACATTCTCTCATGGTCGGGCGATGGATTCTTGTAGGACATGTATTTTAATTATCGATTAACATTCTTCAGGGCAGGATAGGTAGTTTTCCTTTACGTAATGAATATTAGTATTCACTACGGACTCAGAATATCAAATACAGTTTTTTTAGACCTAAGCCCTTAACCAGGTAGTATTAGGCAGCATAATTTAAGCAAACACTATGTTAAGTTAGCTAGGAGAACTGTGCAGCCCAAGCTTGTATGCCGCGGCGTTGGTCTAACAGACAACACGTCCCTCTTCCGACAGACACCACCTGGCCCCCACTGCCATGATCTTCCGAGGCGCCCCCCACGTGTTCTTCACATCTTGAGACTTGGGACATCTGGTAACGGCACCTCGATGTACCTAGATGACCTCCACCGTCAGGCCCATACAGTAATACAAGAACCTTCACCTTTATCTCGTAGATTACTGTCCAGGTCTTGGAGATTGTGAGTGAGTCGATCTTGGCCCGTTGCACCTCAGGATGAGCAGCCCAGTTAAGGTACCAGTGTCCTCAGAGAGCATCCTGGAAGCTAGTGTCCTGAGTCCTGCAAGTTATACTAGGGGAAACAAACCCTCTTGGATATATGGAATTTCTGTGGTGGTCAGCAGACACTATTATGACTGAAATATTGCAGGAATTTAAGCTCACCGGTTAGCACGTGGATTCTGAGGGGAAATCCAAAGGGCTAAGGCAATCTAAGAGAAGTGAAGAACCAGGATATAACATCTGCAACACCAAGTAAGTTAGTCCTTATAAGTGGCAAGCAGGTGAGGTTTTCTTGTAACAACAATCATTGTGAAAATCTGTACTAAAGCAACTTGTGAGGCTGAGGTACCCACTCAGAGCTCGAGTGTCAACAGAGTTTGCTAGGGTAAGCGACTCACTGGAGCAGCCCACACAAATTTTCAACAAAAGTGGTCCATTCGAGAACCGAAGTTCAATAGCTAGTTAAGCTATTCAAAGCTAGGCCACAGTTAGAACATTTTAACAAAGTTAGTTAAGTTAGCACACTAGGCCCCAAGTTAACAACAGGCTAGGCCAAGCTAGTCTAAATCATATATCATTTACCTGTTTCACACCAGTTGAATTGTTGAATTTATTTATGTATAACCAAGTGATTTAAATTGTTATTACTGCACTTTTAATTGTGTGATTATTCATTTGTCTTTGATTCATGTGTAATGTGGGATTTGTGAATGTAACCTAGAGACTATGATACGTCCTGTAATTATATTACTGGCATTGTAAAGTAATTGCTAGATAAGCTTTCACACCGATACAACAACATTGATTGGGATTTGAGAGAGCTAACAGTGTACATTATTTTGATTCCAGAGTAGAGTCAATTTAATAAAGGGAATTGTTAAGCTTGTTGAGAATCCTTAAGACTCGTTCATTCTTGCCCATTACCGTTCGTAGCTGTGGTGTGGCTAATGAAGTACAAATAAGAATCCGTGATCTAACTAAACCCGCAACTATTGGTAGAATATTTAGGTGAAGATGCATGTACCGCGTGTCCACAGCTCTAAGTCAATTAAAGTGGTCTATGGGAGCCTATAAGGGGGCGCCAGAGCCAAGCATGTGAGGATGTCGTCCGGTCCGGCAAGACCACACCGTCTACTGGGAGGAACTAGAGATTGCCTGAAACCAATGGGAGCAAATACTAGCGGACCTTCGAGAGATCATTTATCCTTTCTGAGACATGAGGCCTATACTACAGGTGAGTCTGAATATACAGGTCGAAGTAGCAACGGACGGACAAGACGAACGAAGGGCAGCGTGTACAAGCAGAGAATGAGACTCTGCAGGCAGTTAATAAAGACTTGAAAGGCCGTTTACAGCAGGGGCAGCAATTGGTTCCAGAACACAAAACAACAGCACGCCTGTTATGTGTGTTCCCAGATTGCCCCAGTTTTTTTTGAATTTACCAGACGATGATTTGTCCGATGCCGTCAAGTTTACAATACTTACGTTCACAGCTCAAGGGTAACGCCCTTGGACTTGATCCGGCAATACCAAACCACCGACACCAATTACCAACATGCCACAGACCAATTAACGAGTAAAACGATTGACAACACTGAGGATATAAAGGTAGCTATACATTATTTCGGTTTTGATCAAGAGGCTTGTCGCCATTACTGTCAGAGCCTAGAAAGATACCGAATCGAAGTAGATGAGTTTGAGAATAGAACTTAAAGATTACATGATTGGGGTAAGTCAGAATGGTTCCATCATTCAGGTGCTTCAGAGGAAACTGGCTGGCCACTACAGTGCATGAGTTTTGTCACTTAAAATAACGGACGAAGCCGTTTTCACAAAACAACAGATCTTGATGGGTTGGTCGATGCTCGTGTCCTCACCTGAGCATAGGTCGGTGGGAGAAATAGCCGACCAAGTGGAATCGTATCAACCCCTCCAGATACACGAGAGATAAGCTAAACCCACCTCCTACTAGGGTAGGCTCATATTAATGCCCAGGACAAGTCCACCACCCCCAGAGCCCAGAGAAGTCATTCAAGCGGCCGTACGAGACGGTGCGTGTTTTGTGCCGAAGAACATTCTGAGTTCCAGGGTGTTCAAGCTCACCACATATACCCAAAGGGTTTCAACGACTAATGGGAGTTGAGACTTTGTTTCCAAGTGTTTGTGGAGAACATTTAGCCAGGGACTGTATGCCCCAACCTCTAGGGAGTGTTGGTGCTGCTGGAAAGGGAAGCACCACATTGCATCTGACGCCAGATTAGCACAAGTTAGGGAGAGCAAAACCGCGAGAACGGTCTGGGAGAGCCAGAACAAGTCTGAAGTTAGTGATGAGTGTGGCGAGTACGGCACCCGAGAATTTGTTCTGGTGCAGTTTCAAGAGGTTCTAGGCCTTGCCCACCATAATGGCGGTGGTTGCAAACGGTAAGAATCTGACAAGACCCTTTGATTCTTTCAGACAGTGGGGCACAGAGTTCCTTCAAAGCGGAGAGTCTAGCAACAAATTGAAGCTGGAGACCGTTGGTAAAGTTGAACATGCAGGTGGAAGGGTTTGTGGGACGTCCCACGCAGGTCTTATCCAGTAGTCAAATGTGACGCAGTTAGCCGTGCATCGCGCGACGGGAAATTATCAGCCTTGATAGTGAAGAGGCTGCCCATATCATTACCACTAAGGGACTGCTGCAGCAGTCAAACGTTGAGGTAGTTTGGGTGTGCAGCTAGCGGAACCATACATAGCTACAGGACGAACGAAAGAAACTGAAGGAATCTAGGTAGGAGGGGATTACCAAAGACGAGTTCCTTGTCTACGAGAAGGGTTATCAAGGAGGGGGTGGCCTGTACAGGACTCCAGCGGGTACCATACCGTAGGCGGCAGAGTACCCAGCTCACTTTCCTCCCGCGACCCCCAGCAAAGGAGGGCCTCTGGTATTACAGTGACTGATGCTGAACTGTGAAGCGGATTGGTGTGCAACGATAGTCTGTCAGAGACGGCGAGTTGGCATATCCGACATTCTGAGCCTCTGTCATAAACTATGGGACCTGGATGTAGTAGGGATTAAATTAGACCAGCCGTCCCCCCGCACCCGCCGAGACTATCGCGATAACTTACCCATGTGCCGATTCCGGGACGGACAGTACTGGGTGCGACACCCAATGCCGCCGGGAACCCGCCAACGCTGCCCCCTAATATCGAGACTGTGCACGGGAACATTAATCATTGTGAGCCCAGCCAGACCCACGAGTGGTCTGGGAGGGGAAATCTGCTGATATACATTAAGGAACCTCTGGCCCTTGGGTTCTATTGCGACAAGAGCCCGCCCATCCATTCCTCGGGAACACCCCATAATTCTCTCCACACATGGCAATCACCAAGGACTTCGTTAACCACTCCCAACCCCCCTCAAGTAGTCTTCAAACAGCCGCTCGCAGGCGAGTCCCCGAGAGCATCGTTGAAATGACAGTCTGCTCACATTGGCCCTCACCATGACCAGACAATTAGCATATTGTGTTGTTGAGATTCAGACAGAAACAGTACAGACTAATGTCGGCACGACATTAGCAAGCCTTCCTAACGTAATGGTTGCAGCACCAACAGGGACTACACAAGTGCTTGAATTGGCTACCAGGGAGGTGTCCCAAGCAAGGGTTATTATACCTTAGATTCAGGGCAGTGTTGTTTGGTACACTATTCACCCTTCTTATTACAGAATCTACCATATACAACCACCTGTGCCACATGTAACAGCCCCCGCTAAAGGAGTTACTTACCGACTCACCCTAATTTATGTAGACAACATGCCAGGTAACCACCTCCAATGAAAGGCTGTTGATGACTATTTAACACGCGAGATCACATCAGGAGATGCTCTTTGGCTAATAATGCAAAGCGAGAATGGGTGACAAACAATCCAACGTTGCGGGGCACGTGGAACTTTACTAAGGCTGGCTACTCAGTTCCTGAGGTAACATTGTGCGGAGTTTGGCTGGAGATGGGAAATCGAGGAAGACATACCAAAGGCTAACGGGGAAAACCTGCTGGGGAAGGGAAAGCTGCCCAGGGGTCTTTGCTGAGCCAATTCAGACTGCCTTCGGATCCTTATAGGGTTTGTTGACACCCCAACCCCATTTCGAGGGAGGATGCTGTGCAACCAGACCTGGGAGCAGAACCTATGGTTGGGACTACCCCACTGCCACACCTCTGCCAGAGTGGGCTCTGGTTAGCAACGACCAAGCGGAATATGCCTGAACATTCAACATTACACCCATGGTCCCAACGGGTGCACAAGGCAGGATTAAGAACTTTGCACTTCTCTGTTATCCTCCTCCGACCTATGGGGCAGTAGCTGAGAATTGGTGGGCGGGGACCAAGTCCATCAGGTCACCAGTCGTGCGTGAGTGACACCCTGCCGGAGTTGCTCGTATCCCAAATGCAAAGAGCTCACGGCGAGATGTTGCAGGGAGCAAGACTTGTTAAGTCCGTCGGATTAGGAGAAGATTAATCTGAGGTGGAGACCACACCAATGTCTGGCCAGACACGAGGTGGCCAAACCAGTGGGTACCCAGAAGAACAGGTCAAAGCTCCCCATGTCAGTACTCGGGTAAAGGATATACGGGAACTGCAGTCCACGTCCAACCCTTCAGTATGTGCCTACTATCAAAACCAGCCGACCTGATCTAGCCGAGGGGACACACCAACCTGCACGTAAAAGCAGATTTGGTTCAACGGCCCAACCAGTTACCGGCACGGGATAGCAAGTGCCGAAGCATACATTCGTGCGACAACCAGCCGCAAAGAACAACATTTGCGGGGGAAAACCCGACACTGAATTCGACTGATGACCCCGAGGCCGCCTACTCCTCCGTGGAGTAAACTTATAGATTCACGGAATGGAAATTCAATTTGTGAGGAAGCTGCATGAGCAAGGAAGCCAAGGTCGCCAGTTGATCTCTCGTGGGTCCCAGAGAATATTGGATAAGGCCGTACCAAAGGGAGAGGTTTTCCAGGAGTGCTGGAAGTACTTACGACCAGGCAGCAGTTATTGTGTCAGAGGACGCGTGTCCAACGACGACGACCAGGAACAGTAAATTGGTTCAACATCCTTGGATGAATCTAGATCATGCGGGCTAATAAGATGCCGGGAATAATACAAAACATCTGAGCTCAGCTATGGGCCAAACATCCCGTGCTACGGAGAAAGGAGGGCTTGAGGCGAACAGAGCTACTTGCTACAATATGCCCATCAAGGACCTTACCTGGGGGTTTGGAGATACCTCACTGCCTACATCATAATTACTTGGGTACTGAAGGGTCGAGCAGCCGTCCATAGGGTGCTAAAGAGTTTGCACCTGACTGTGCAGGCGAGTACGAAGGGAGAAGACCCTACCATACCCAGGTCCCCCACCGCTGGCCTCATGAGAGGGTACATAGTGACCGCCCCATTGAGACTGTGGGAATAGACTATACTGGGCTATCACAATTAAGCACCCAGGAGACCGATAGGGGCCCTCCGACAGTATACTGTCTGCCTGTTACTTGTGCCACTACACGAGCGGTGAGCATTTAGCGTTGCCGACGCAAAGTCAACATAGACTTTCGTGAGTACGGCTGTATACGGAGGTTTACAGCCAGATCTCGTGCCTGCGTTTGATTATCTCGGACAATGGCACCAAACATTAGGGCGGCCGATAAAGTCTTCAGGAATCTAAGGGACACCGGCGAAGTACGAGAACCACCTGAAGGAGAATAGGTGCGAGTGAGGTTCATAGCTCCCAGGCCGCCATGGTGAAAGGGGTATTCTATGAACAGCAAGGTGTTCACAGTCAAAAGGTCATTCGCGAAGGTCTTGCAACAGCAGGAGCAAGTGACTTTGATGAACTGAGGACAGTGTTAGTTGACACGAGGCAAGAGAAAATCACAGGCCACATGAACCTACCGTACAACACTAGGGATTGACGACGCATGAAGCTCTCACCCCCCCCAATCCACCATGCTGTTGGAAGGAAGATTGTGAGCCCTTCCCCGCAATTTTGCAGTCAGTCTACCAAGGAGAAGGAATATTAATGGCCAGATAGTCCCCCCATCATGAAGAACTGCACCGGAGACCCAACATACAGGTGAACATCCTAGGACAAATGCGGAAAACCAGGTGTGCGCAGGGATACTTGACAACCTTTCGGGAACCTTTCTATTGGTGCCGCCCCCCCGAGGCAAATCAGAAGATGCTAAGTTAAGGGACCATGGATCATAGTAAATCCGAGGCGCCCTGTTTCATACTGCCCCTTGGCCTTTAGTGTCAACCCACACTCGACTAGGGCCGGCGGTTGAGATGGAGACAAGGGGAGAAATTGAAATGGTATCGATGACTATAAGATCCCATCAACAGCTTTGCCTCTCGAGGTCCACATGTGGGACACGGGACATGAGATATTAGACCCAGATGCTGACCGAGCTGGCAGCCAGACGACCCTTAAAACACGGGCGCTCAAGTCTCTCAGGTCCCACTGGGAGGTCCGCGGGAAGCAGACTAGATCAAGACTATAAAGTGCCTACCATCGCCGGCTGTAGTATGTGGAAATTTATTTGGTCCCTAACGTTCCACAGGCCCGATCCACATGGCCGTAAGAACCAGGCTGAGCTGGATGGCCCTTATCCCCCACCCCTAACAAACAGCTGTCACTCCAGGTCGGCGATGCTTCTTGTAGGCATGTAATTCATTAAATAGATTTAATCTACCTGGGAAGGAGTAAGGTAGTATTTACGTTAGTCTATTAATATAGTTACTAAGGTTAACTGTAGATCAAAATAAAGTAGACCTAAGACGCTAACAAAGGTAGTACTAGGCAGATAATGTAGGCAAACACGTAGGTTAAGATAGCAAGGGAGAACTCGTCATCCCTAGCTTGTATGACGCGGCGCGGGTCTAAAAGACAATAGCGTCCTCTTAAAGACAGGGCCAACCACCAGGACAACAACATGCAGATACACAACGGCGCCCCCCATTGTCACTTCACATCAGCGAAGACTGGGGAAATCAGTTAAGGCACCTACGAGTACCGGAAATGCCCTCCTCCGTCCGAGCCCATACAGTAAGACAACCTTTACCTTTATCTCATAGCTTACTGTCCAGTGCCTTGGGAGTATTGTGCTGACATTCGAATCTGTGGCCCGGTTCCAACAGTTTGAGCATTGCCCATTAATTCCAGTGTCCTCAGAGCAGACTGGAACAAGTGTCTGAGTCTGCATAGTTATACTAGGGAAACATACCCCTCTTGATATAGAATTTCTGAAAAGGTGCCGGCAGGACACTAATTACGATTGAAAAATTGCAGAAATAAGTCTGCCCGGTTGCAGCGTGGTTCATAAGGGGAAACCAAACGGGGCTAAGGCTACGCTAGCAGAAGTGCAGAATCAGGATAACTGCACCCACACCAAGTAAAGCTAACCTTTATACGTGCACGCAGGCGAGGTGTTCTTGTAACAACAATCATTTGTAAAATCAGTACTATAAGCCACTGTGATGCTGAGGTACCCACCTCAAGCTCGAGGTGTCAACAGAGTATGCAATGGTAGTTCGGACTCCTGAGGCAGGCCCACACAAATTTTCCACAATACTAGAGAATAGGTCGATTCATGTCGATATTAGCTATAAATGGGGTGTGTCAGAGATAAGATGTTTTCCTAATTGGTATGCTAGAATATCATACCCACCTTTGGGGCAATGATGTACTTATGCTTCTTTGAATTCCCCACAGCTCAAAGCTGGGCATTATGGGCCCTAAAGGAACTACCCAGTGGAGGCTGTGGGAAGATGACCAATCACTTAATCTAAATCTTATCAAAGTATTTACAAAGACATAAATTGGTTTAGCTGGTCCAAAAATTCGTTGACATGGTCGTAAACCGCACCAGATAAGGCCACATAGTGGTCCCCAAAACTTGTAAAGACAGTAGACCCGTACACAACAAACCTAAGGTCATTCGAAAAATCTGGTAAAAACTGGAGTTATACCAAATATAGACCCTCCAGGCTCAATCAAAGAGAAAGGTGAGTTATAGTCAGGGGCCTCACTGCCTTTAGACAAGGGAACTAAGCACTGCCTTCGTTGAGCCACGCAACCAGTGTCACTCCTTCATCCAATAAAAAATGTGGTACATCACACGCTCACCAGATTTCACCCCAGACTCACTGCGCAGGGACATCATGCTTCCTCAGCAAGCAGACCAGACGCGGTTCAACTTATCTGAATGTTTATATCTATACACACAGTGTTTATAGACCAAAATTCTCATACCTATATTTAAGGAACTTTATATAAAATTAATCTTTCATAAACATTAGCAGTGACAATTAATATGACATAAAGAATAACAGTATAGGATGTGTGAGCTAGTGTCTTACAACAGCTCACACAAGCAGTATTCTAGCTGAAAGCTGAGAGCAGCATCAACAACCCATAACATCAAGAGCGGCATCAATATCCAGGCCACGATTTACCCTATAAGGATACTGACTGTGTGTCCTGGGACTGTCGAGGTTGCTGATGTGAACATAACAAAACCATCAGCTTTTCACGTACAATGAAGTTTTAAACACTCTAAGTGAATTTGTGGACAATTGCATTTACATACTGGAAATGTATCATTATGTTACATACATAAAATGAACAGATAATTATTATTTAATCAGTAGAACAACTAGGAATTTGGGACACCCAGGTCACAAAAAAAAGGGTCCCCCTTACGATACTACCACTGTCATATCCACAAGTTGCTCTAGACCAATTAATTAAAAATAAAAAGATGCATCACAGGAATGCTGGTAAATATATAAATATGTGGACTGATATTAAAATTAATAGAATAAATAAATATAATATATATATTAGTATATATAAAATATATAAATATATAAATATATCTAAAATATTTCTATATATATATAAATTATAAATTATAAATTATATACATTTATATAACAAGACTATATCTTAATATCAATATCAATTGGACTGGAGATTAATGTGTACATACTCATAAAACCTCAGTCTATACATGAATATAACACTGCCAGAGTTAAACAAAAACAGGACTTATCTGAGGTTCCTGAGTCTGTCTTGTCAGTTGTCGCCTGATAACTCAAGTTATCAGAATGCCCCTCCAACAATTTCGCCATCCTATTTGAGAAGGTTCATCCCAATTTTAACCTCTATAGCACGAAAAAATTACAAAATCCATAATCACTAACGTTCTGTCAATTCAAACAACAATGTCGTAGTAACTCTGCACACCAGCGCAGAGGCTCCCTTCGTCTCCATTCTCTTCTTTTAAAAAATACACTTTTACTCAGGTTTATTTACACAGCAATCATATCTTGGGAAATTTATAATATTCCACACTGCAGCTAGGCGGAGGTCGTTTGCTAAATGACTCAAATTGCTGATTTTGGCAATGGTGGAGGACCAGGTACATAAGGGGGAACCTTGTGTCACACACGGTGAATATAACACAAGATTTAATCACTCCCATTTTTACACATTGCCATCCTTGTAGAATCCAGAAAGTTTCCCTAATACAATTAAAGGTATCTTGTACCCCAACCCATTGCAATTACAAATTTTTATGGGCATTATAGAACAATTAAATTGTTTAGAATGAGTATTTGGGCAGTAAGATAGGTGTATAGCATAATCATCCAATTCAGCATTTTTGTAACCTACCCAGTCACTAATTACACTGTTTCTCTAAATACAGCCACAGCCCCATTTCTCAATTATTGGAACCTTTCACAATTTTTCCTTTCCAACAATCATTTAATACTCATTTCCATAAGATTTCCTCCTGTACCCTCTTTAACCAATATTCAAGAGGATGTGAAAGCTTAATTAAATATTCATTCTAGATTAGAAATTTAACACCACTTAATTACATGATTAGTTTGGTTAAAGAAGACATCCCTATTTATATCAATGGCTAAGTACGACAAACAATTGGAGCGGTGGGTCACAGTAAATTTCAACAGGAGTAAAATACGCCATCTTTACTGCGACCAGCCAATTACCATATCTTTACCAACCAGCTCGGTCCTTAAACCATGATACAAAGCATTTACAAATTAGCATAAGGTCATCCGCGAGACAAGAAATCATGCTGCATTCCCTCACCAGTTATATGATTACATTTAACATATCCTGAACCAAACCTATTTCTAACTACTCTTGCATCAGATTAATTTACAGCGACTCTGTTTGTACGAACACAATTTTACTGTTTCCATTAACGAAATCCATTGTAAGAATACCTCATTATCAGACCAAATTACAGTTCGCTAATATATTAGGCTCATCAACATATTTCTAATATAATTAGCTAAATTGCACCAACATCAATGTCTTTGTTTAATTCCAACTGAGTGTAAGGAACGTGATTTAATTGGAGACACTATTAGTTAGCCTATAGACATACCAAGAGAAATAACATATACAATGAAGGTAAGCAACTGCTCCATATCCAACTTTGAGGCATCACAAAAAAATGTGAGTACATTTTTCCATTTGGATTGGGGCCACCAGTTCGTGGGAAACTCCCTCAAATGAATTTCCTCATAATCAACCAATTAAATCATCCCACTGTTAAGAATTCCCTCAGGTAGAATTCATCCCAACACAATTAAGTTTCCATGCTTCCTGATATTAATAAATTTCCCTCAAATAGTAAGGTGGACACAAAACCTAGTGGAACACAACATATGGAAACTTCGCAAGCAAAACTCCATAGTTAATTTACTGGGCATACAGTAATAATAGTTATTATAACATAAAACAAATTCTCTCTCAGTAATCCCCAAGTTAAACCCAACCATTACAACATTTTGGTACATCATCTCCAGGTAATCTTACTTATTTTGTCCATTGAATTTGAAACGAATTACTATATTACTATTTCCCTTCCCATCAGAGGGCATATATGCACTACGCAATATTTCATTAGCTTCTCCAACTAAGTCATTAACCAGTTCCTCTTTCATTTGACGTCACACCCAGGAAATTGTCCACAATAAAATTATTTGCCTCACCCACATTACTCAATGTCCTTTCCATACCGTATTTTCAAGGCGTTTCCTTTACGTGTCGCTTGAAGTAGGAACGACTGGATGAAGCACCAAATAATTATGCTCCTAAAGCGAAAGTGTTTTCAGAGGGCTAAGAGGGTCACTAGGATTCCCCCATGCCAACAAGAAGCGGATACAATCCTGGTCAGAGCCTCAATTAAAAGCACTCTTCAGGCAACAGCTTTACTTATGTCCGCCGAAAGGCAATAATGCTTCACTTTGAAATTTACTAAGAAATCCATCCTAATTATTCCGTCACCGACGGACCTGTCCTCACACGTCATTTAAAACAAGGTACAATTTTTGTTACTCCTGGCACTACAATTGAACCAATCCTCAAAGAGTGGTCTTCGAATCCTTCCCTTCACTCGTGATGTTCAAATAGGGACTCATAAATATTTGGCTTGCTCAGGATGTACCTCTTGTTATAAAATTTATTAATTAATAGCTCAGCAATTATCATCATTAAAGGCCAGTTAACAATTCTGGAGTCGTTACTCAATCGCAGGCTGAGTAGCCTTTAAGCAGTCCATATCCATTCTGTAATTAGTAGGGCATTCTGGATGGTTCAGTCTTCCACACATAAGTCCTACCATTATGGTCCAGATTCAATTTTACATCACTCAGAGTATTGTTCTGAGTAAAAAGACACTCGCTGGACTATTCTTACATTTACATTTATTCTAAGCTGTCTAATTCCCACAATTATGCACTTGTTCAACACCATCCTCTATGGAAGAGTTTATATTGGGGTACGATTTCATGAGTAAGACACACAGTTAAGGTATTTGATAGTTTCCTCTATCATGAATTAATATTACTATGAATCCTACAATAACATTACATGGCCTCCGCAGTCATCAAAGGTTGACACCCCATTTCTTTACCATCACCCCATTACAAAGGAGGCATAATAGTCGCTGCCTATCAAAAAATTTATTGGGCCTACAGAATCATCACTTACAACTAGAAAACCAGAAGGTGCTAAATTTTACATTATGAAAAAGTCTATTCTGTAGCATAACTAACCCTACTGTAGAAAGAATTAATATTTCTCAGGAAGTCTATCTATACGTACTGCGATAAACACGCTTTATCTCATTGCCCAACCTTACAGATTACATAAACAGTGCCCCTACAATTGTGCTCTTTTATCTGAGAGAAAACAAATAATTTTAGAGTTGAAGGATCTCTCATCTGAAACTTTTCATACCATCAAGACATTTACGATTACCTGAAGTACGTGGGTAACCAGGTCAATAATGCAGTTACATAATTTTGATATAGGCGTTTTTATCAATCAATTTTTACCTGTAACACAGTAAGGACTACTTCAGCAAAACATAACTATTAACTTAGCAGCAATTTTACATTAGCTACTGAATGTGTCAGGATTGTCAACATTATCATTCTTAACACATTATCATATAGACCCGTTTACACACACTAATATGGTGCTATCTTCCTTTGTGAGATTTGATACCATTTAGATTTTATTTTCTCAAATTGATTCATTACAATCCTTTTTACATGTTACTACACTAAACATCTGATACATCTTTCAAGTTCCTCCAATTTATTCACTTTATCATTCCATGAAATGTCTGCATTGACAATTCTTAAAACAAGGAGTACCCATTGCAGAAATGACAACTCTCATTTCTTGACTGGTTTCTTATTAACTTGGCTACTCTTATGAGGGGACTTAATCTTCTTACCTGTGGAGAAATCATTAATTCTGATTCTTGCTACTTTATAAGCCACCTATGCAACTATTTATAAAGGAAAAGAATTTGATTATTACCATAGAATAATTTTTCCCACTCTTCACCTGACAGATACTCAGAGTTTATTATGTGTTGCATCTTAAAAATGAGTTAGTTGGCTGGCAGAAACGAACAATTAATTCTTGTAGGCCTAGTCTCCTTATTTCCTCCAGACCAACACAAAACCCCATGTGATATTTGTATGAGATTCATGTCAAGTGTTTTATAGTATACTTATACGGTACAATGGCACTCAATAAGGCCCAGTCCTGATTCCTTCAGATTAATATTTTATTACTTAAAGGTTTTGATGAGTGCCTCTCGCAGATTAACTCTAAACTGCTGTAAACCTTTGTAAGTGTGATCTGGAGATATTAAATAAACACTGATATTACAGATCCCAATCTACTTTGTTCAATATAACAAGTTACACAAGCTTCCTATGTACGGACACACTCCAAAGGGAAATGCCATGTAAGCGTATGTGACCATCTTCCTACGTATCCCTGTCCTTTGCGGAAAACATAATTTAGATACACCGGAGCTAGGTCCCCTTCACACCTGCCCAGCTGCTATAAAACTTGCCCAAAAATCCTCCCAATTTTCCCCCGGCAACCACCCGGTCACCCCCATTCAGGTCGTTCAGGCTCCGTCCATCTTATTTGTTGTAGCACGACAGTGATAAACTGCACTGGTTATACCCACCTATTAAATTTAAAACACGCCTGACTTTACAACGCACAGAATCTTTTTCCTCTAAACATACTACAGATAAAACAAAAGATCCTACTTCAGTCTCATCAACAACAGTTTACTAACCACTCTCACTACATAATAATTTGTAATAATCAATATTGTTATTAACTCATATTCTATTCCCCAACGCAACTCAATACAAAATAAAAAAATCATCAGAAATTCACCTATATTCTAGATTCCTTCAATTCTAGCCCTTTTTATTATATTTAATTTATTTTAATATATGCCTTTGGTTACATGACCCTTTCTAGGCCCTGCAGTGATGCTTTCTTTGCCTACTATCATCCATATGTTTGACTACTATATTAACATTCCACATTTTCATACATGAATCCCATGTAATCAAATCAACTTAATAACACTGATATATGTATCTAATTATGCACTTATTATAATGGTAAAAAAGATACAACATACCTTTGAATAAATCCAAGTCTACTTAGCTTAGAATACCATTGTACGCATCATATCTACCTATTTTGAAAAGTACCTTTAAATACAAACCATAAGCCAGCCTGCTCCTCAAACATAGGCTAAACCCCATTAATCATAACACCATAGCCCGCCTTTGCAAATCACAAATAAATATTCAACACCAATCAAATACACAAGCAACACTTGGCATATCACATACACATACCCTGATTACAACCTTGGCCAATATAAAACAACAACATAGTAAAAATCAACAAATAAAAAACACTACGGCTCTCGACATATACAACATCACACTACCTCAACATCCCGCTGTACAAACTCCGCCTTCTTGCCAGAAAATGGCATAAAACACAATTCATCATTATAACCCATTAATCTGCTTCGCTACGACATGGCTTATCAATTCCACATACACATATTACACCATTATAAAAAAACTTTAGCCACCCATGCGCTATAGCATCTCAACATTAATATTGATACTCAATTATCATCCACTCCCCAATCCCCGACAATTTGTGTGAACTTAACATCCACTCATTACTGTCATTAACCACATATAATTACCTATAATTAACTAATCACCAAGCCATCAATCATAACCCTCCGGTACGGACGGGCCCACGGTCACAATACAATTTGCAAACATAGCATTTAACTGATGAAACAACATATGTACATAACACAGCACTCAATGCACAGCAAATTATTATTTTATCAGATCGACAAGTAGGACTTTTGGGACCCCAAGATCACCACCACTGACCCCCTATCGATACCTACCACTGTCATAACCACAAGTTGCTCAAGACCAATTATTAAAATTTATTTAATATCACTGGCCGAAACCCACCCCATGCATTGGAGGCCCGAAAAAGAAAACCCTTTCACCAACCTTCCCTATCCATCACTGTCCAATGCCCTAAGGTTGCTACACTACAGATTTTAAACTTATAATATAGAAAATTCTTCTGCATATAAAGGTGTATTGAATATGAATGTAATGTTCATATCTGTTATTTAGATCTGTAATTTTATGTTTTATGTGTTTTGTTTGATCATGCACCACCAACTTTTTGGTAAAAAACCATTAAGTTTTTGATGAGGTCAGGTTTTGATCCTAAATGATAGGATAACTAAGGTATGTTTTCTTAGAACGGTGAATGAAATATTTTAAGGGGGGGAGAAGTGTCATCTGTGTGTCTGCACTGGTACATAATAATTATTGTAAAACGAGGGGTTTGAGGAACTAAGGGTGGTTGTAGTATCTGGTTGTAATATGGCCATTATCTATAGTGTTTATATTTTCTGCGTATCTGGGATTGTGAAATAGAGGTTATTGTTAAAATTCAGTAATAGTTTTTAATTTTGTTGTGCTCTTATACATTCTATATTGTTCTATGTTTTAAATAAAAATATAAAAAAAAAAAATATATTAAGGCATTACTGTTCGAAAATTAGTAATGTGAGTGGTTTTTGTCTTGGTAGATACACAGTTCTATAATTCTCCAAAATTGGAGTATCTCAGCAAACTTATGACAAGTTTATAAGATTCATTAGGTAATAGTTTTATTATGTATTTCTATTTTTACAGTCAATTGAGGGTGAGTGTAAAGTGTGAAATGTGGGGGCATCCCCGATCTGGAGCTGTAGTCTTGTTTGTTTTTTTTATATCTGTGTATGATACTAGTGGAACTTTATTTGGTCCGCAGGAAGTTCCCCAGTGCCAGATCCCGCAAGCCCGTACGGGACGCTGAGCTGGATGGCCCCTATCACAAGCGGGGGAACAAGATGGGCACAAACACATTCTCTCATGGTCGGGCGATGGATTCTTGTAGGACATGTATTTTAATTATCGATTAACATTCTTCAGGGCAGGATAGGTAGTTTTCCTTTACGTAATGAATATTAGTATTCACTACGGACTCAGAATATCAAATACAGTTTTTTTAGACCTAAGCCCTTAACCAGGTAGTATTAGGCAGCATAATTTAAGCAAACACTATGTTAAGTTAGCTAGGAGAACTGTGCAGCCCAAGCTTGTATGCCGCGGCGTTGGTCTAACAGACAACACGTCCCTCTTCCGACAGACACCACCTGGCCCCCACTGCCATGATCTTCCGAGGCGCCCCCCACGTGTTCTTCACATCTTGAGACTTGGGACATCTGGTAACGGCACCTCGATGTACCTAGATGACCTCCACCGTCAGGCCCATACAGTAATACAAGAACCTTCACCTTTATCTCGTAGATTACTGTCCAGGTCTTGGAGATTGTGAGTGAGTCGATCTTGGCCCGTTGCACCTCAGGATGAGCAGCCCAGTTAAGGTACCAGTGTCCTCAGAGAGCATCCTGGAAGCTAGTGTCCTGAGTCCTGCAAGTTATACTAGGGGAAACAAACCCTCTTGGATATATGGAATTTCTGTGGTGGTCAGCAGACACTATTATGACTGAAATATTGCAGGAATTTAAGCTCACCGGTTAGCACGTGGATTCTGAGGGGAAATCCAAAGGGCTAAGGCAATCTAAGAGAAGTGAAGAACCAGGATATAACATCTGCAACACCAAGTAAGTTAGTCCTTATAAGTGGCAAGCAGGTGAGGTTTTCTTGTAACAACAATCATTGTGAAAATCTGTACTAAAGCAACTTGTGAGGCTGAGGTACCCACTCAGAGCTCGAGTGTCAACAGAGTTTGCTAGGGTAAGCGACTCACTGGAGCAGCCCACACAAATTTTCAACAAAAGTGGTCCATTCGAGAACCGAAGTTCAATAGCTAGTTAAGCTATTCAAAGCTAGGCCACAGTTAGAACATTTTAACAAAGTTAGTTAAGTTAGCACACTAGGCCCCAAGTTAACAACAGGCTAGGCCAAGCTAGTCTAAATCATATATCATTTACCTGTTTCACACCAGTTGAATTGTTGAATTTATTTATGTATAACCAAGTGATTTAAATTGTTATTACTGCACTTTTAATTGTGTGATTATTCATTTGTCTTTGATTCATGTGTAATGTGGGATTTGTGAATGTAACCTAGAGACTATGATACGTCCTGTAATTATATTACTGGCATTGTAAAGTAATTGCTAGATAAGCTTTCACACCGATACAACAACATTGATTGGGATTTGAGAGAGCTAACAGTGTACATTATTTTGATTCCAGAGTAGAGTCAATTTAATAAAGGGAATTGTTAAGCTTGTTGAGAATCCTTAAGACTCGTTCATTCTTGCCCATTACCGTTCGTAGCTGTGGTGTGGCTAATGAAGTACAAATAAGAATCCGTGATCTAACTAAACCCGCAACTATTGGTAGAATATTTAGGTGAAGATGCATGTACCGCGTGTCCACAGCTCTAAGTCAATTAAAGTGGTCTATGGGAGCCTATAAGGGGGCGCCAGAGCCAAGCATGTGAGGATGTCGTCCGGTCCGGCAAGACCACACCGTCTACTGGGAGGAACTAGAGATTGCCTGAAACCAATGGGAGCAAATACTAGCGGACCTTCGAGAGATCATTTATCCTTTCTGAGACATGAGGCCTATACTACAGGTGAGTCTGAATATACAGGTCGAAGTAGCAACGGACGGACAAGACGAACGAAGGGCAGCGTGTACAAGCAGAGAATGAGACTCTGCAGGCAGTTAATAAAGACTTGAAAGGCCGTTTACAGCAGGGGCAGCAATTGGTTCCAGAACACAAAACAACAGCACGCCTGTTATGTGTGTTCCCAGATTGCCCCAGTTTTTTTTGAATTTACCAGACGATGATTTGTCCGATGCCGTCAAGTTTACAATACTTACGTTCACAGCTCAAGGGTAACGCCCTTGGACTTGATCCGGCAATACCAAACCACCGACACCAATTACCAACATGCCACAGACCAATTAACGAGTAAAACGATTGACAACACTGAGGATATAAAGGTAGCTATACATTATTTCGGTTTTGATCAAGAGGCTTGTCGCCATTACTGTCAGAGCCTAGAAAGATACCGAATCGAAGTAGATGAGTTTGAGAATAGAACTTAAAGATTACATGATTGGGGTAAGTCAGAATGGTTCCATCATTCAGGTGCTTCAGAGGAAACTGGCTGGCCACTACAGTGCATGAGTTTTGTCACTTAAAATAACGGACGAAGCCGTTTTCACAAAACAACAGATCTTGATGGGTTGGTCGATGCTCGTGTCCTCACCTGAGCATAGGTCGGTGGGAGAAATAGCCGACCAAGTGGAATCGTATCAACCCCTCCAGATACACGAGAGATAAGCTAAACCCACCTCCTACTAGGGTAGGCTCATATTAATGCCCAGGACAAGTCCACCACCCCCAGAGCCCAGAGAAGTCATTCAAGCGGCCGTACGAGACGGTGCGTGTTTTGTGCCGAAGAACATTCTGAGTTCCAGGGTGTTCAAGCTCACCACATATACCCAAAGGGTTTCAACGACTAATGGGAGTTGAGACTTTGTTTCCAAGTGTTTGTGGAGAACATTTAGCCAGGGACTGTATGCCCCAACCTCTAGGGAGTGTTGGTGCTGCTGGAAAGGGAAGCACCACATTGCATCTGACGCCAGATTAGCACAAGTTAGGGAGAGCAAAACCGCGAGAACGGTCTGGGAGAGCCAGAACAAGTCTGAAGTTAGTGATGAGTGTGGCGAGTACGGCACCCGAGAATTTGTTCTGGTGCAGTTTCAAGAGGTTCTAGGCCTTGCCCACCATAATGGCGGTGGTTGCAAACGGTAAGAATCTGACAAGACCCTTTGATTCTTTCAGACAGTGGGGCACAGAGTTCCTTCAAAGCGGAGAGTCTAGCAACAAATTGAAGCTGGAGACCGTTGGTAAAGTTGAACATGCAGGTGGAAGGGTTTGTGGGACGTCCCACGCAGGTCTTATCCAGTAGTCAAATGTGACGCAGTTAGCCGTGCATCGCGCGACGGGAAATTATCAGCCTTGATAGTGAAGAGGCTGCCCATATCATTACCACTAAGGGACTGCTGCAGCAGTCAAACGTTGAGGTAGTTTGGGTGTGCAGCTAGCGGAACCATACATAGCTACAGGACGAACGAAAGAAACTGAAGGAATCTAGGTAGGAGGGGATTACCAAAGACGAGTTCCTTGTCTACGAGAAGGGTTATCAAGGAGGGGGTGGCCTGTACAGGACTCCAGCGGGTACCATACCGTAGGCGGCAGAGTACCCAGCTCACTTTCCTCCCGCGACCCCCAGCAAAGGAGGGCCTCTGGTATTACAGTGACTGATGCTGAACTGTGAAGCGGATTGGTGTGCAACGATAGTCTGTCAGAGACGGCGAGTTGGCATATCCGACATTCTGAGCCTCTGTCATAAACTATGGGACCTGGATGTAGTAGGGATTAAATTAGACCAGCCGTCCCCCCGCACCCGCCGAGACTATCGCGATAACTTACCCATGTGCCGATTCCGGGACGGACAGTACTGGGTGCGACACCCAATGCCGCCGGGAACCCGCCAACGCTGCCCCCTAATATCGAGACTGTGCACGGGAACATTAATCATTGTGAGCCCAGCCAGACCCACGAGTGGTCTGGGAGGGGAAATCTGCTGATATACATTAAGGAACCTCTGGCCCTTGGGTTCTATTGCGACAAGAGCCCGCCCATCCATTCCTCGGGAACACCCCATAATTCTCTCCACACATGGCAATCACCAAGGACTTCGTTAACCACTCCCAACCCCCCTCAAGTAGTCTTCAAACAGCCGCTCGCAGGCGAGTCCCCGAGAGCATCGTTGAAATGACAGTCTGCTCACATTGGCCCTCACCATGACCAGACAATTAGCATATTGTGTTGTTGAGATTCAGACAGAAACAGTACAGACTAATGTCGGCACGACATTAGCAAGCCTTCCTAACGTAATGGTTGCAGCACCAACAGGGACTACACAAGTGCTTGAATTGGCTACCAGGGAGGTGTCCCAAGCAAGGGTTATTATACCTTAGATTCAGGGCAGTGTTGTTTGGTACACTATTCACCCTTCTTATTACAGAATCTACCATATACAACCACCTGTGCCACATGTAACAGCCCCCGCTAAAGGAGTTACTTACCGACTCACCCTAATTTATGTAGACAACATGCCAGGTAACCACCTCCAATGAAAGGCTGTTGATGACTATTTAACACGCGAGATCACATCAGGAGATGCTCTTTGGCTAATAATGCAAAGCGAGAATGGGTGACAAACAATCCAACGTTGCGGGGCACGTGGAACTTTACTAAGGCTGGCTACTCAGTTCCTGAGGTAACATTGTGCGGAGTTTGGCTGGAGATGGGAAATCGAGGAAGACATACCAAAGGCTAACGGGGAAAACCTGCTGGGGAAGGGAAAGCTGCCCAGGGGTCTTTGCTGAGCCAATTCAGACTGCCTTCGGATCCTTATAGGGTTTGTTGACACCCCAACCCCATTTCGAGGGAGGATGCTGTGCAACCAGACCTGGGAGCAGAACCTATGGTTGGGACTACCCCACTGCCACACCTCTGCCAGAGTGGGCTCTGGTTAGCAACGACCAAGCGGAATATGCCTGAACATTCAACATTACACCCATGGTCCCAACGGGTGCACAAGGCAGGATTAAGAACTTTGCACTTCTCTGTTATCCTCCTCCGACCTATGGGGCAGTAGCTGAGAATTGGTGGGCGGGGACCAAGTCCATCAGGTCACCAGTCGTGCGTGAGTGACACCCTGCCGGAGTTGCTCGTATCCCAAATGCAAAGAGCTCACGGCGAGATGTTGCAGGGAGCAAGACTTGTTAAGTCCGTCGGATTAGGAGAAGATTAATCTGAGGTGGAGACCACACCAATGTCTGGCCAGACACGAGGTGGCCAAACCAGTGGGTACCCAGAAGAACAGGTCAAAGCTCCCCATGTCAGTACTCGGGTAAAGGATATACGGGAACTGCAGTCCACGTCCAACCCTTCAGTATGTGCCTACTATCAAAACCAGCCGACCTGATCTAGCCGAGGGGACACACCAACCTGCACGTAAAAGCAGATTTGGTTCAACGGCCCAACCAGTTACCGGCACGGGATAGCAAGTGCCGAAGCATACATTCGTGCGACAACCAGCCGCAAAGAACAACATTTGCGGGGGAAAACCCGACACTGAATTCGACTGATGACCCCGAGGCCGCCTACTCCTCCGTGGAGTAAACTTATAGATTCACGGAATGGAAATTCAATTTGTGAGGAAGCTGCATGAGCAAGGAAGCCAAGGTCGCCAGTTGATCTCTCGTGGGTCCCAGAGAATATTGGATAAGGCCGTACCAAAGGGAGAGGTTTTCCAGGAGTGCTGGAAGTACTTACGACCAGGCAGCAGTTATTGTGTCAGAGGACGCGTGTCCAACGACGACGACCAGGAACAGTAAATTGGTTCAACATCCTTGGATGAATCTAGATCATGCGGGCTAATAAGATGCCGGGAATAATACAAAACATCTGAGCTCAGCTATGGGCCAAACATCCCGTGCTACGGAGAAAGGAGGGCTTGAGGCGAACAGAGCTACTTGCTACAATATGCCCATCAAGGACCTTACCTGGGGGTTTGGAGATACCTCACTGCCTACATCATAATTACTTGGGTACTGAAGGGTCGAGCAGCCGTCCATAGGGTGCTAAAGAGTTTGCACCTGACTGTGCAGGCGAGTACGAAGGGAGAAGACCCTACCATACCCAGGTCCCCCACCGCTGGCCTCATGAGAGGGTACATAGTGACCGCCCCATTGAGACTGTGGGAATAGACTATACTGGGCTATCACAATTAAGCACCCAGGAGACCGATAGGGGCCCTCCGACAGTATACTGTCTGCCTGTTACTTGTGCCACTACACGAGCGGTGAGCATTTAGCGTTGCCGACGCAAAGTCAACATAGACTTTCGTGAGTACGGCTGTATACGGAGGTTTACAGCCAGATCTCGTGCCTGCGTTTGATTATCTCGGACAATGGCACCAAACATTAGGGCGGCCGATAAAGTCTTCAGGAATCTAAGGGACACCGGCGAAGTACGAGAACCACCTGAAGGAGAATAGGTGCGAGTGAGGTTCATAGCTCCCAGGCCGCCATGGTGAAAGGGGTATTCTATGAACAGCAAGGTGTTCACAGTCAAAAGGTCATTCGCGAAGGTCTTGCAACAGCAGGAGCAAGTGACTTTGATGAACTGAGGACAGTGTTAGTTGACACGAGGCAAGAGAAAATCACAGGCCACATGAACCTACCGTACAACACTAGGGATTGACGACGCATGAAGCTCTCACCCCCCCCAATCCACCATGCTGTTGGAAGGAAGATTGTGAGCCCTTCCCCGCAATTTTGCAGTCAGTCTACCAAGGAGAAGGAATATTAATGGCCAGATAGTCCCCCCATCATGAAGAACTGCACCGGAGACCCAACATACAGGTGAACATCCTAGGACAAATGCGGAAAACCAGGTGTGCGCAGGGATACTTGACAACCTTTCGGGAACCTTTCTATTGGTGCCGCCCCCCCGAGGCAAATCAGAAGATGCTAAGTTAAGGGACCATGGATCATAGTAAATCCGAGGCGCCCTGTTTCATACTGCCCCTTGGCCTTTAGTGTCAACCCACACTCGACTAGGGCCGGCGGTTGAGATGGAGACAAGGGGAGAAATTGAAATGGTATCGATGACTATAAGATCCCATCAACAGCTTTGCCTCTCGAGGTCCACATGTGGGACACGGGACATGAGATATTAGACCCAGATGCTGACCGAGCTGGCAGCCAGACGACCCTTAAAACACGGGCGCTCAAGTCTCTCAGGTCCCACTGGGAGGTCCGCGGGAAGCAGACTAGATCAAGACTATAAAGTGCCTACCATCGCCGGCTGTAGTATGTGGAAATTTATTTGGTCCCTAACGTTCCACAGGCCCGATCCACATGGCCGTAAGAACCAGGCTGAGCTGGATGGCCCTTATCCCCCACCCCTAACAAACAGCTGTCACTCCAGGTCGGCGATGCTTCTTGTAGGCATGTAATTCATTAAATAGATTTAATCTACCTGGGAAGGAGTAAGGTAGTATTTACGTTAGTCTATTAATATAGTTACTAAGGTTAACTGTAGATCAAAATAAAGTAGACCTAAGACGCTAACAAAGGTAGTACTAGGCAGATAATGTAGGCAAACACGTAGGTTAAGATAGCAAGGGAGAACTCGTCATCCCTAGCTTGTATGACGCGGCGCGGGTCTAAAAGACAATAGCGTCCTCTTAAAGACAGGGCCAACCACCAGGACAACAACATGCAGATACACAACGGCGCCCCCCATTGTCACTTCACATCAGCGAAGACTGGGGAAATCAGTTAAGGCACCTACGAGTACCGGAAATGCCCTCCTCCGTCCGAGCCCATACAGTAAGACAACCTTTACCTTTATCTCATAGCTTACTGTCCAGTGCCTTGGGAGTATTGTGCTGACATTCGAATCTGTGGCCCGGTTCCAACAGTTTGAGCATTGCCCATTAATTCCAGTGTCCTCAGAGCAGACTGGAACAAGTGTCTGAGTCTGCATAGTTATACTAGGGAAACATACCCCTCTTGATATAGAATTTCTGAAAAGGTGCCGGCAGGACACTAATTACGATTGAAAAATTGCAGAAATAAGTCTGCCCGGTTGCAGCGTGGTTCATAAGGGGAAACCAAACGGGGCTAAGGCTACGCTAGCAGAAGTGCAGAATCAGGATAACTGCACCCACACCAAGTAAAGCTAACCTTTATACGTGCACGCAGGCGAGGTGTTCTTGTAACAACAATCATTTGTAAAATCAGTACTATAAGCCACTGTGATGCTGAGGTACCCACCTCAAGCTCGAGGTGTCAACAGAGTATGCAATGGTAGTTCGGACTCCTGAGGCAGGCCCACACAAATTTTCCACAATACTAGAGAATAGGTCGATTCATGTCGATATTAGCTATAAATGGGGTGTGTCAGAGATAAGATGTTTTCCTAATTGGTATGCTAGAATATCATACCCACCTTTGGGGCAATGATGTACTTATGCTTCTTTGAATTCCCCACAGCTCAAAGCTGGGCATTATGGGCCCTAAAGGAACTACCCAGTGGAGGCTGTGGGAAGATGACCAATCACTTAATCTAAATCTTATCAAAGTATTTACAAAGACATAAATTGGTTTAGCTGGTCCAAAAATTCGTTGACATGGTCGTAAACCGCACCAGATAAGGCCACATAGTGGTCCCCAAAACTTGTAAAGACAGTAGACCCGTACACAACAAACCTAAGGTCATTCGAAAATCTGGTAAAAACTGGAGTTTTACAAATATAGTCCCTCCAGGCTCAATCAAAGAGAATGGTGAGTTATAGTCAGGGGCCTCACTGCCTTTAGAAAACGGGAACTAAGCACTGCCTTCGTTGAGCCACGCAACCAGTGTCACTCCTTCATCCAATAAAAAATGTGGTACATCACACGGCTCACCAGATTTCACCCCAGACTCACTGCAGGGCATCATGCTTACTCAGCAAGCAGACCAGACTGCGGTCAACTTATCTGAATGTGTATATCTATACACACAGTGTTTATAGACCTAAATTCTCATACCTATATTTAAGGAACTTTATATAAAATTAATCTTTCATAAACATTAGCAGTGACAATTAATATGACATAAAGAATAACAGTATAGGATGTGTGAGCTAGTGTCTTACAACAGCTCACACAAGCAGTATTCTAGCTGAAAGCTGAGAGCAGCATCAACAACCCATAACATCAAGAGCGGCATCAATATCCAGGCCACGATTTACCCTATAAGGATACTGACTGTGTGTCCTGGGACTGTCGAGGTTGCTGATGTGAACATAACAAAACCATCAGCTTTTCACGTACAATGAAGTTTTAAACACTCTAAGTGAATTTGTGGACAATTGCATTTACATACTGGAAATGTATCATTATGTTACATACATAAAATGAACAGATAATTATTATTTAATCAGTAGAACAACTAGGAATTTGGGACACCCAGGTCACAAAAAAAAGGGTCCCCCTTACGATACTACCACTGTCATATCCACAAGTTGCTCTAGACCAATTAATTAAAAATAAAAAGATGCATCACAGGAATGCTGGTAAATATATAAATATGTGGACTGATATTAAAATTAATAGAATAAATAAATATAATATATATATTAGTATATATAAAATATATAAATATATAAATATATCTAAAATATTTCTATATATATATAAATTATAAATTATAAATTATATACATTTATATAACAAGACTATATCTTAATATCAATATCAATTGGACTGGAGATTAATGTGTACATACTCATAAAACCTCAGTCTATACATGAATATAACACTGCCAGAGTTAAACAAAAACAGGACTTATCTGAGGTTCCTGAGTCTGTCTTGTCAGTTGTCGCCTGATAACTCAAGTTATCAGAATGCCCCTCCAACAATTTCGCCATCCTATTTGAGAAGGTTCATCCCAATTTTAACCTCTATAGCACGAAAAAATTACAAAATCCATAATCACTAACGTTCTGTCAATTCAAACAACAATGTCGTAGTAACTCTGCACACCAGCGCAGAGGCTCCCTTCGTCTCCATTCTCTTCTTTTAAAAAATACACTTTTACTCAGGTTTATTTACACAGCAATCATATCTTGGGAAATTTATAATATTCCACACTGCAGCTAGGCGGAGGTCGTTTGCTAAATGACTCAAATTGCTGATTTTGGCAATGGTGGAGGACCAGGTACATAAGGGGGAACCTTGTGTCACACACGGTGAATATAACACAAGATTTAATCACTCCCATTTTTACACATTGCCATCCTTGTAGAATCCAGAAAGTTTCCCTAATACAATTAAAGGTATCTTGTACCCCAACCCATTGCAATTACAAATTTTTATGGGCATTATAGAACAATTAAATTGTTTAGAATGAGTATTTGGGCAGTAAGATAGGTGTATAGCATAATCATCCAATTCAGCATTTTTGTAACCTACCCAGTCACTAATTACACTGTTTCTCTAAATACAGCCACAGCCCCATTTCTCAATTATTGGAACCTTTCACAATTTTTCCTTTCCAACAATCATTTAATACTCATTTCCATAAGATTTCCTCCTGTACCCTCTTTAACCAATATTCAAGAGGATGTGAAAGCTTAATTAAATATTCATTCTAGATTAGAAATTTAACACCACTTAATTACATGATTAGTTTGGTTAAAGAAGACATCCCTATTTATATCAATGGCTAAGTACGACAAACAATTGGAGCGGTGGGTCACAGTAAATTTCAACAGGAGTAAAATACGCCATCTTTACTGCGACCAGCCAATTACCATATCTTTACCAACCAGCTCGGTCCTTAAACCATGATACAAAGCATTTACAAATTAGCATAAGGTCATCCGCGAGACAAGAAATCATGCTGCATTCCCTCACCAGTTATATGATTACATTTAACATATCCTGAACCAAACCTATTTCTAACTACTCTTGCATCAGATTAATTTACAGCGACTCTGTTTGTACGAACACAATTTTACTGTTTCCATTAACGAAATCCATTGTAAGAATACCTCATTATCAGACCAAATTACAGTTCGCTAATATATTAGGCTCATCAACATATTTCTAATATAATTAGCTAAATTGCACCAACATCAATGTCTTTGTTTAATTCCAACTGAGTGTAAGGAACGTGATTTAATTGGAGACACTATTAGTTAGCCTATAGACATACCAAGAGAAATAACATATACAATGAAGGTAAGCAACTGCTCCATATCCAACTTTGAGGCATCACAAAAAAATGTGAGTACATTTTTCCATTTGGATTGGGGCCACCAGTTCGTGGGAAACTCCCTCAAATGAATTTCCTCATAATCAACCAATTAAATCATCCCACTGTTAAGAATTCCCTCAGGTAGAATTCATCCCAACACAATTAAGTTTCCATGCTTCCTGATATTAATAAATTTCCCTCAAATAGTAAGGTGGACACAAAACCTAGTGGAACACAACATATGGAAACTTCGCAAGCAAAACTCCATAGTTAATTTACTGGGCATACAGTAATAATAGTTATTATAACATAAAACAAATTCTCTCTCAGTAATCCCCAAGTTAAACCCAACCATTACAACATTTTGGTACATCATCTCCAGGTAATCTTACTTATTTTGTCCATTGAATTTGAAACGAATTACTATATTACTATTTCCCTTCCCATCAGAGGGCATATATGCACTACGCAATATTTCATTAGCTTCTCCAACTAAGTCATTAACCAGTTCCTCTTTCATTTGACGTCACACCCAGGAAATTGTCCACAATAAAATTATTTGCCTCACCCACATTACTCAATGTCCTTTCCATACCGTATTTTCAAGGCGTTTCCTTTACGTGTCGCTTGAAGTAGGAACGACTGGATGAAGCACCAAATAATTATGCTCCTAAAGCGAAAGTGTTTTCAGAGGGCTAAGAGGGTCACTAGGATTCCCCCATGCCAACAAGAAGCGGATACAATCCTGGTCAGAGCCTCAATTAAAAGCACTCTTCAGGCAACAGCTTTACTTATGTCCGCCGAAAGGCAATAATGCTTCACTTTGAAATTTACTAAGAAATCCATCCTAATTATTCCGTCACCGACGGACCTGTCCTCACACGTCATTTAAAACAAGGTACAATTTTTGTTACTCCTGGCACTACAATTGAACCAATCCTCAAAGAGTGGTCTTCGAATCCTTCCCTTCACTCGTGATGTTCAAATAGGGACTCATAAATATTTGGCTTGCTCAGGATGTACCTCTTGTTATAAAATTTATTAATTAATAGCTCAGCAATTATCATCATTAAAGGCCAGTTAACAATTCTGGAGTCGTTACTCAATCGCAGGCTGAGTAGCCTTTAAGCAGTCCATATCCATTCTGTAATTAGTAGGGCATTCTGGATGGTTCAGTCTTCCACACATAAGAAAGGGGGGAAAAAAAAAAACATTTTTTTTCACGGGTTTTTACAAACAAAATCAAACCTAACAAAAATATATAGAGTGAAAACAACCTGAGGACTTCTATTATTTAAACTTCTTGCTATGAAGCCAAGGACTCTGTTAGCTTTTTACGAACACTTATGCACTGTTGTCTTGGTTCAGATTACTGCCAACCGAACTACTAAATCCTTTTCGCAATCCGTAATATTTAGATCTCCATTATTTTGTTTATATGAGTCAGGTTATTTTCCTGTCCAACATTTAGAACTTTGCATTAGTCTGCATTAAAATGCATCTGCCACTTCTCCGACCACTGCATCAGTCTATTCAAATCATCCTGGAGTGCTCTAATGTTCTCATTAGAATGAATTGGACGATTCTATTTTGGTGTCATCGTCAGCGAATCGACATAGAAGAATCTCGCACAATCAATCGTAACAGAAATAAAAAATAGAGTCAACAACAAATCTCTCACTTATGTTACGAGGATCTGGACAATTTAGAAGTATTAAGTATATCTCATTTGCTCCATGGCAGAAGACTCCAGCCTGTACCTCCATGAATGTTTAAAGAAATCATAGAGGATCCTACTTATTTCAAACCTGAGCAACTGAGACGTAAATTCAAACACCTTTAAAAAGTGATTGAATGCTGGGAGAAAATTTGGTGAGAAAACTATCTAACCTCAATGAAAGAACACTTCTAGGGAAATTTGGTGTTCCTGAGAATCACACGTCCTGGTGACAGTGATTATTGACAATGATGGTCCAAGGTTCAAATGGCCTCATGGAAAAATAGCTACCATACATCCTGATGCAAATGTAACCATCAGGACAGTTGATGTTTTGAGCAAAGGTGTAGTGAATAAGCGGTGTGAGGGAAAAGTTCAATAGATAGGAGTAGCGAGGGAGTATATAGTAACAACAGTTTTATTGCCGGTTACTTGTTAAGGTAGCGTAAGTCCAGCTCCCACTATTCCCCCTCCCCCCCTTTTTCCCCCTCCCAGAAAGTGATAGTTTGATTGCCGGCTGCTTGTTAAGGTAGGGTCAGTCTAGCTCCGGCTATCCCTTCCCCTCCCTCTTCCCCCCCCCCGAAAGGTGACGTGTGGGGCTCCTGTCAAACAGTAAATCACTCGACTCTCAGCTCCCAACACTACTGTAAGTACACGCCTGATCATATTTTAGTGGACTTATTGGTTGAAAGCTTCACTTTTGACCAATAATTAACTTAGTCCTTTCATTCTTTATCTGTTTTAAAAGTTTTAATAATCACCACATCTTTTAGGTATTGTACTTATCATGGAGAGTGATTTCTTAAGCAGTGGGTAATCTGTCTCTCATTACAGCTTGGAATGACAGAGAGGGTCACCTGCCAACCAACGAGAAGAATAGAAGGAGATGGACTAACGTCCTGAGACGTCCCATGTTTAGTCTACTTACCTGTTATGTAAGCCAACACAGGACCTAACCCCTCATCATAGCAGTGGTAACGAACCTGTTTTCCTGTCATCTGAAGTAATTACACACGGCTATACTCTGTGAAGAACGAGCCAGTGGTGGTCACCAACACCTGCTACCCCCCCCCCCCCACATCAGCAATGGCTACGATTTCAACAACACTCAGTGTCACCAACACCTGACACCCCATTACCACGATATACCTATATAAGCGTTGAGTTCAAATGTAATTTTTTTCATTTCATTTTTCATTTTTCTTTCAATTAGGATACCATTCATGTTTTATTGTTTTACATTTTCTGTTTCTAAATAATAAAGTGTTTATCATTGTCTGTTATTATTTCTTTTTCTATTCATTAATTTTCCTGAGGAGGAGCCAGCCTTGGTAATACTGACTGAAGTTGTTACAGGGCTGAGTAAGCCTTCACAAGTGGCGACCTTGCCAGGATCAACTCTACTGAATCAAGATTCAATTCTATCTCGAATCTACCATTGGAACTTCATGCCGCATACCACAGACAGTTACCACCAGCCATGAGTAATCATTCTCTATGGTAGGACTACGGTACAGGTATTTAAGAGATTTGGTGATTGTTATAGTCTCAATTTATTGTAAGTCAAGTCAAGCAGGATATAATATTTGATTCTGCCACCTTTGGAGGATTAGACTCTATGGACCCGAGATTTTCCAGTGAAAATTTGTTTCATTGAGCTCTTTATTATATCAAGGGAACTGTCGTAGGACACTCTTGATTTGTGGGTGAGAAGATTGGATGGTCAAGTGACCCCATTCTACTTGCTGTTTGCTCGGAGCCGGCAGAGAACCCTTCGTTTTAATTAATACATATGTTTAATTGAAGCAGGGGTCGAGCCCTCTGGTTTATTTACAGTTTAAGCAGAGCAGGAATTGAACCCACTATTTTCTTTAATACCCGTTTCATTTCCTCTGATAGTTTAAGTTATTCTTGCAAGTATGGAGGAATACCAGTTTTGGATGAACACTTGAAGTAAGTTAGGAATAACAGGGAAAAATTTAGAATCTTTCATTAGTGCTAAGATCCAGGAAAGACTTGAAAGAGAGAGAGAGAGAGAATCAAAAGAGAAGAGAATAAGGACAGAGAAAGAATAGAGAGAGAGAATCAAGAAAGACAGTTAGAAAGAGAAAGAGAGAGAGAAAATCAAGAAAGACCAGATAGAATTAGAAAGAGAGAGAGAAGACAGAAAGGAGCGTGATAGACTTGATCGTGAGGAGAGAGCTAGAGTACGTGAGGAACAAGCTAAAATATGTGAGGAACAAGTTAAATTAAGAGAACTTGAGGAAAGAGCAAAGGATAGAGAAGTTGAGGAAAGAGCTAGAGAACGTGAGGAAAAAGCTAGAGAACATGAGGAAAAAGCTAGAGAACTTGAGTTAATACAGAGAGAAAAGGATCGCGAGCTCGAAAAAGCTCGCCTTGAATTAGAGAATAAAAAGTTAACTTTGACACAACAACAATTAGAGGAAGGACTAATTGAACATAATGCAGCTAGTGCACATATTCCAACACCTAATTTACCTCCCTTCACAGAGGGTGAAGACGTAACTTCATACATCATCAGGTTTGAAAATACCGCTACCCTGTGTGAATGGCCTGCTGACACCTGGGCTACCAGGTTAGGAATGTTATTTTCTGGTACAGCCTTGAATATCTATGCAACTTCGTTGCAGGATATCATATGTAATTATAACCTACTGAAGAAGGCAATCCTTAAAGCATATCAAAAAAACACAAATTCTTACAGGAAAGATTTCAGGTATGCCACCTTACAGCTTGGCCAGAACTTTCAGCAGTTACAGGTAACACTCTTTCGTTTGTTCGACTTTTGGATAGAGAGTTCAGGAATTGATCACAGTTATGAATCTCTTAGAGACTTCATGGTTGCTGACCAGTTCCTGACAGCTCTTCCCCACCAGATAAGAGCATTCATTAGAGAACATAATCTGATTAAAGCTGAGGAAGTTGCTGAGGCCGCTGACTTGTATGCTGAGGCTCACAATTCCTATAAAGACCTAAAGGGATCGAACCCTAAGGGCAAAGGTTCATCAGACCTTAAGAAATCAAAGCCTCTATTGGAAAGTAAAGTGACTTCTTTTATTCCTGCTTGTCATTTGTGTGGTGTTAAGGGACATAAACGTCCAGATTGTCCTTCTAAGAAGGTCCAAAAAGTTGGAAGATGTTTTAAAGACTGTAATGACCAAGCACCCTTCTGTTCAGGAACAGTTAATGGACTTAAAGTATCTACCATTTTACGAGACACTGGATGCACATGTATTGTCATTTCTGATAGGCTGTTCCCTAATCTTAAAGAAACTCATTCCTCTGCTATACTTTCAGACTACTTGGGCCGTACAGACACTTTTCCTACCATTCGTTGTTACATTAGGTCTAAATGGTTCACAGGTTGGTCTGAAGCCGTACTAGCTCCCATCGGTGCCATTATTCCTTCTGAGGTTGACCTTCCATCACCAAAGATGGACATAAGTGTTTCAGATCCTCTTCCTGTAGAGTCAGAGAAGCCCCTCGAAAGTTCAGGTGAGACAATGTCTCGTGAGATTCATGTGGGATTAAAAACCAGTGATGCTGCTCTCGAAAGCGAGGTAAGTAGGATTACCGGTTCACTTGTTAGATGAAAGTGATGGTATCACCTCCGATACCATAAATGTCTTGACTAGGGCTCAGACCAAAGCCCAGGCTTCTCCTTCTGTCCATCCTTTGATTTTCCCTTTAGATATATCGAAGGACTCCTTTGTCAATTTACAACGTAATTGCCCTTCTCTTCAGAATTGCCATAATGCCGCTTAACAAAATCAAGTTATCCAAAGGAAAAACTTTTCATATAAATTTGAATATATAAAAGGTATCTTGTACAAGTCAGTATTCAAATTCAATTCAGTTGAGATAGACTATTCCATCTTAGTTGTTCCAAGTCAATGCAGAGAGACTGTTCTTAAAATGGCTCATGACCTGCCAGTAGCAGGACATTTCTCGCATTGTAAAAGCTTAAATAAAATTAGGGAAACCTATTTTTGGCCAAAAATGTCCTCTGCTGTCACTACCTATTGTAGATCGTGTAAATTTGCCAACTGTAATCCTCCCGAGGTACCAGGCGAGTACCTATGGTCAAAATGCCAGTCTTTACGGTACCCTTTGAAAGAGTAGCTATTGACATCGTTGGTCGTTTATCACCACTTTCACCGGGGGACATAGATATATATTAACATTAGTTGATTATGCTTCGAGTTTCCCTGAAGCCATACCCTTAAAGACCATAACTACTACAGAGGTGGCTGAAGCACTTTTGTCCATCTTCTCCAGAGTGGGCATCCCTAGAGAAATTTTGTCTGACCGTGGGGCACAATTCACTTAATGCAACATCTATACCAACTTCTGGGAGTGAAGCCTCTCTTCACCACACCCTATCATCCCAGCTGTAATGGGAGGATTGAGCGCCAGCATTCGATTCTTAAGTCCATTTTAAGGAAACTGTGCTCCCTTAAACCTAAGGAGTGGCATCGTTACCTACCCTGTGCTTTGTTTGCCATGAGGGAAGTTCCCAGTGACTCTTTGGGGTTTTCACCTTTTGAACTTCTCTATGGTAGACAGGCCAGAGGCCCATTGTCCATCCTTCATGACTTATGGACTAATGAGGAGGTAAATGCTGAAGTTCAGTCTTCTTACCAGTTTCTCTTTGACCTTAGATCCAAACTTGAGGAGACCTCTGACATAGTTTCGAAAAACCTAAGCTTGTCAGTGGACCAGTACAAAACCCATTTTGATTCCAAAAGTCAGAGGAGAAGTTTTAAAGTAGGGGATGAAGTTCTGGTACTTTTGCCTATCAAGTCAAATAAATTATTAGTAGCATGGAAAGGTCCATATAAAGTATTAAAAATTTGTGGGAAAGTTGACTACCTCATAGAAGTCAAGGGAAACCTAAGCTTTATCATATCAACATCCTTAAGAAATATTACCGAAGAAATTCGGTTAACTGCCTTAATAACTTTGACTTAGTTTTTCCACACGAACTTGATAAATCAACTGAAGAATGTAAGATATGCGTAAATGACACCTCTAACTTAGACTATGATGAAGAATTACATGACTTGGTGACTCTTGACCACTCGGGCGCAACCAACATTAATATTAATGAATCTTTGGATGACCATAAGAGACATGAACTACTTCAATGTGTGAGTAACTTTTCAGACGTCTTTCCTGATATTCCAGGTGTTACCTCCACGGTAGTCCATAAGATTGACTTATTGACCGACAATCCGATCAAACGGAAATTGTAGCCAGTTCCAGTTCACCTTAGGGATGCATTTGACAGAGAGGTAGACAAATTATTAAATCCAAATATCATTGAACCTTCAGTATCTGCATATTGCTCACCAGTAGTCATGGTTAAGAAGGATAATTCATATAGACTTACTATTGACTTCAGAGGCCTTAATGCTATAACTCGATGGGATGCTGAGCCTATGCCCTTAATAGATAGCGATCTACACAAATTTTATGACTCTTCCTTGTTTTCAGAGATTGATATTGCGCAGGCATATCATCAAGTAATGTTAGATCCTTCTTCTAAGCAGTACACCACTTTTCCTACACACCAAGGACTGATGCAGTATAGAACTATGCCCTTCGGTTTGGTAACTGCCTGTGCTACCTACGTGAGACTGATGAGAATGGTCTTGGGTAATATGCCAAATGTTTCATTTTATTTTGATAACATTTACGTAATGACATCCACGTGGGGCGAACATATCCAAACATTAACATCAGTTTTGTGTAGGTTACGCTCACATGGCCTCACTGCCAAGCCGAAGAAATGTTTCCTTGGGTATAACAAGATTAGATATCTTGGACTGATTCTTTCTAATAACTCTTTGCAGTCTCTCCCCATTAAGATCAAAGCTTTATTAGAATTTAAATTACCTAAAACCAAGAAGCTCATGCGTAGCTTTCTTGGTTCTGTAAATTTTTATGCACGGTTTATCCTGAACCTTACTGATCTTACAGGCATCTTATCGACTTCCTTAAAAAGTCTGTGAAGGAACCTCTTGAACTTTCGACGTAGCTCGGAAAAAGTTTAATGAGATTAAATGTATCTTTTCGAAAGACCCTATACTTAAGATTCCAGATATTAATAAAACATTTTGTTTAAGAACTGATGCCTCCAATACTGGCTTAGGTGTGGTGCTACTACAATACCATGATGGTACTCCTTTCTCTGTATGCTTCCTAAGCCGGAAACTCCTTCCCACAGAAACGAGATACTCCACCATAGAAAATGAATGTTTGGCCCTTGTGTGGGGTATCTCCAAGCTTAAATTTTATCTACTGGGAAAAGAATTCATTTTAGAAATGGACCACAAACTTTTGATATACCTAGAAACTTTTAAGGGAACCAACAGTCGCCTCTTGAGGTGGACATTGGCACTCCAGGCTTTTAAGTTCCATATTGTGTATATCAATGGTTCATCCAATTATTTCTCTGACTGGTTAAGTCGTGACAGTCAGTAGAAGATTTGTTGCCTTACGCAACTTCCACATGTTAGAACTTTTTCCTCGCCTATTCTTCTTATACTCCTTGACTATAAGTCTTGGTATGGGGAAGTGTGAGGGAAAAGTTCAATAGATAGGAGTAGCGAGGGAGTATATACTAACAATAGTTTCATTGCCGGTTACTTGTTAAGGTAGGGTAAGTGCCAGCTCCCACTATTCCCCCTCCCCCCTTTTTCCCCCTCCCCTAAAGTGATAGTTTGATTGCCGGCTGCTTGTTAAGGTAGGGTCAGTCTAGCTCCCGCTATCCCTTCCCCTCCCTCTTCCCCCCCCCCCCCGAAAGGTGCGCGTGGGGCTCCGGTCAAACAGTAAATCACTCGACTCACAGCTACCAACACTACTGTAAGTACACGCCTGATCATATTTTAGTGGACTTATTGGTTGATAAGCTTCACTTTTGACCAATAAATTAACTTAGTCCTTTCATTCTTTATCTGTTAAATGTTTTTAATAATCACCACATCTTTTAGGTATTGTACTTATCATGGAGAGTGAATTTCTTAAGCAGGGGTAATCTGTCTCTCATTACAGCTTGGAATGACAGAGAGGGTCACCTGCCAACCAACGAGAAGAATAGAAGGAGATGGACTAACGTCCTGAGACATCCCATGTTTAGTCTACTTATCTGTTATGTAAGCCAACACAGGACCTAACCCCTCATCATAGCAGCGGGAACTAACCTTTTTTCCTGTCATCTGAAGTAATTACACACGGCTATACTCTGTGAAGAACGAGCCAGTGGTGGTCACCAACACCTGCTACCCCCCCCCCACATCAGCAACGGCTACGATTTCAACAACACTCAGTGTCACCAACACCTGACACCCCATTACCACGATATACCTATATTAGCGTTGAGTTCAAATGTAATTTTTTTTCACTTCGTTTTTCATTTTTCTTTCAATTAGGATACCCATTCATGTTTTATTGTTTTACATTTTCCGTTTCTAAATAATAAAGTGTTTATCATTGTCTGTTATTATTTCTTTTTCTATTCATTAATTTTCCTGAGGATGAGCCAGCCTTGGTAATACTGACTGAAGTTGTTACAGGGCTGAGTAAGACTTCACAGTGGACAATAGATAAATTAGTGCCGTTAGAATTACACAGTGTTGAAAACAAATGTCGTGATTCTCCAGAAACCCCACAGTTTAAAGCTGTTCAGAAAAGACAATCAGCAGTGTGATGAGTGAGAAAATCAAATTAATTTTATGAGATGAATAGTTCACGTGCGGTGAACTTCTGTCGCCCCCCAGTGTGGAGAAAATTTCTCCAGAAAGGAGGGTATCAGTCCCCCTTCATCCCCAATCAATCCCTCTCAGGTACTTGAAGGACTCAACCCTCCTAGAAGGGGCAAATGCCATCTTGCTTCCTGATCAACTGTTTAATTTGAAGCAGATGCAGTACCAGAATGTACCAGTCATAGTCACGCTATTCACCTTGCAAGAGATCAGCATTGCAGCCATAGTATGGATTAATGAGAGTAATTACTCTCTTTACCTTGGCAGGAAAATTAAAAAAAACCTTGCATTTGTACTTATAAGTTGAGGCTCTCAGAAATTGTCATCTATCTCTAGAGAACAAGAAATCTGCTAGTTTGTATTGAATACAGTTGCAGTGTTTAGCAAGGAAGAGTAATATGCTGAATTCGGTGGTTTAGGGCCCCGCCCCAGGGCAAAGCGAGAGTGAAGCCCCCTGCAGAGCTCAGAATGCCTAAGGAGACAAACAGAAAATGTGTTTTCACGCCAAGAGAACAGGCAAAGAACAACAGTGATCAGCGCATTTTTGACTTGTAAAATCTCAAACATTCACGGTAGAAATATCATTCAGTGAACTATCATCCTGTTGTGAAATACCACAAAATAAAAACTAATATTGATCCTGGTGTAGTGTAACAGTGTGTTGCGAACAATCTTCAGTGAGAGACAGTTCAAAGTAGACAATATTGCTTCTATCAAGACGATGGATATCAGGGTAATTATCCTCACCACAAGCCAGGAAAAGCTTGCAGATCTGATACAAATACCCAGGTAAGTCTAGACAGTAACGAACCTAGTTAGGTCGGCTGCACAACAGATAGTTGGGTTGCACCATGTCTAGATTTACCAATATACCCGTAATCCACGGGCCATTATACACAAACAAGTAAGTTTTCTGTTAAGCATAATGCCAAATTGATATGCTGAAATATACGCTTCTTTGGGGCAATTATGTATTTATGCTTTTTTGAATTTCCACAGCCCAAAGGCTGGAGCATTATGGAACCTAGAAGTAACTACCTGTTGGAGGCTGTGGAGATGTTTAGCCATCACTTACGCTATCTTAATTCACGTATTTATAAATGCATAAATTGGCTTAGCTTGCTTCAGAAATTCCATACACAGTTTAATATTGACAAATGCAAGTTCTAAACAATGGACAAAAAAATAATCATGCCACATATAAACTAAATACTGGAAATCATCATTTTACTGATTGAGAAAACGATATGGGAGTTCTGGTTAGCAATAATCTAAAACCAAGACAATAGTGTACAAGTATTCGCAATAAAGTGAACAGAATCCTTGGCTTCAGGTTGTTCTTCAACTCTATATATCTTTGGTTAGGCCTCATTTAAAGTATGCTGCACGGTTTTGGTCACCATATTACAGAATGGATATAAATACATTGGAAAACGTGCAAAGGAAGATGACGAAGTTGAGCCCAAGTATCAGAAATCTTCCCTATGAGGATAGACTGAGGGCCCTGAATCTGCACTCTCTAAAAAAGGTGTAGAATTAGGGGGCATATGATTGAGGTATATAAATGGAAAACAGAAATTAATTAAGGGAATGTAAATAGCGTGCTAAAAGTATCTAGCCAAGACAGGACTCGAAGCAATGGTTTTAAGTTGGAAAAATTAAGATTCAGGAAAGATATAGGAAAGCACTGGTTTGGTAATAGAATTGTGGATGAGTGAAACAAACTCCCGAGTACCGCCATAGAAGCTAAGACGTTGTGTAGTTTTAAAAATAGGATGGATTAATACATGAGTGGGTGTGGTTGGGTGTGAATTGCACTTGACTAGCTTGTGCTACTAGGTCAGATGCCCTACTCCTTCCTTCCACTTGTGCATCATGCGTGTGTCTGTATTGTTTTGTTAGCCAGTTGTTCCTTCAATTTAGTTCAGAGAAAAATGTTAAAGATGAGGTTTTTAATTTGAGGTAATTAGTCCCTAAGCCTGGAGATGATGTGTTCAGTACTTCAATCTTGAAAAACTACAGCATAAACAAATTAACTCTTATTTAAAGAAATAACCTAGGAAATGGGGAAAGACGAAGAATAGCGCCGAAAAGGAAGTATCTTCAGTCACAGAAGGAGCCATGTCTTAACCCAACAGTGGAGAGCTTGAAGACTTCAGCACTGAAGCTGGGGACAGCTTGTAGGCATATGAGTTATCGAGTTCAATTAATCTATTTTGAAAAATCCATTTTTTAATATTTTTAACGCTTCTTTTGGTAGGTAAGTGACTTGTGGATGATTGTCGAAGCCGTCGATTAAGTGTTTTACAAAATCTTGGACCTTTCTCGTTGTGAAGCTGAATGGGGTAACGAAGGTGTATTTGACAGTTCCAGTGTTAAGTCAAGGGAGGTGTTTCTTGGTGAACATGATGTTCTTGTTCGATGGTGGAGTGAAGAATCGTTGTTTTTTCCATGTGATGCCAAAGGGTGGAGAGGCAGGGTTGTCGCCATCAATTTCTTCATCAGAGATGGGAGAGACTTGGCATTCTGGTGGATTTGCAGTGAGTGTGAAGGTAGTGGCAGGCTGGGCAGACCCGGTGGCTTGAGAAGCTAGTGAATCAGAAGTGAACTGGGGGCCTGTGGTTGGAGGATCTGATGGGGGTAGTGAAGCTTTCTACGTTAAAGAAGATTTATAGTACTTCTGCTGTTTCTGCTGTGTCAGGGAAAAATATTAGGATGGTAGGAGTACGCTAAGCCTGGAATACGTGACTTTTATGTAAAGAAGGGTAGGGAGCTAAGTCAATGGAAGTATGGGTTGCAGAGGTATCTGGAAGAGCAGTTGAAACAGTGTTATGAGGGCACTGGTGAGAGATATCCTGTGCATGAGATAGGAGGAATAAAAACAAGATTGCAGGAATTGCAGAACGAAAGGTTTGATGGTAAGAGAGTGACGGGTGGCTTGGAGGATGTTTTATCAGGGGATAAGCCATCGGCATGTGTTTTGAGGAAACTAAGGCAACGGCAGAGGATAATGACCATGATTAAGTTGGATGTATTTACGGATGTGGGAGGGTATAAAATGGGGCAAATGTTGGAAACAATTGGAGGGGGAGGGTGGGAAGAGTGCCCGCAAGAAATATAAATGTGGAATTCTGGTATCTCATGTTTATCGGAATTTGATTATGTTGTAAAATTTTAGTTAGGTGTGGAGTCACTAAGGTCGGGGGGGGGGGGGGGGGGAGGGGGCTCATCATGAATAAAAAGGCGCTGTAATATTGCCATAGCTTTGTGTATGACAAGGTTCGTCTTTTGTGGTCCTTTTTGTCAACTTAAACCAACATTAGTTAGTTAGGGAATATGAAAGTTATTGTACTATCTTGTATGTTAAGAGGTTGCATTATTATTTTTTGTTTTGAAATTTATGAATATGTAATGTACGGCAAGCATGTGTTATTGACGATGTTAATAATGAGTTCGTAGATAGGGGGTGATATAAGAGATGCCTAATTATGTCAGGAATCTAGCTGACAGTGTAAATTCTATGTTTAATTAAATATTTATGTTGTGTGTCATATTGACAAATTGTACAATTGAAAGAAATGCAAACTAATCAATGTTTATTTTTATTTGCCTGAGGTGTAATATGATGATGGATCAAAACTGAATATCTATGTAATGGTTTTAATATATATATAATATATATATATATATATATATATATATATATATATATATATATATATAATATATATATATATATATATATATATATATATATATATAATATATATAATAGACACCAGCGACAGTATCATTCATAATTTTTGTGAGCATAGGAAATTACATGCCTAGAATGCCTAGAACGTGAAGGTATGTTAGGTGTTTACGTTAGATTTGTGTGTGTTGTGTGTGTGTGTGTGTGTGTGTGTGTGTGTGTGTGTGTTATAGAGGTGTATGTGCCTCTGTATTGGGCCAAGAGGCAAAACGGAAAAGTTTAATTGGAAGATTGATATGAACGTGATGGAATTATAATCTTTTGGTATTACATAAAAAAGTGGAATCATGTGTATATTAAAATGTGTAGTGATCCTTCAGACAGGGTTCAGGTGTGAAAGTCGTCTTGTTAGGGTGTGTATTAATTTGTGTAATACATGGCATGGCTGAAGTGCTTGTCGAAAGGTTTTTGCTGATGTATTATCTACATTATTTGCATGTATGTGCAGAGTAGTGTTATTGTGCAAGTTTCGTGTGTTATGTAACTAGGCGGGGGGGAAGGGGGGGTGATGTAGGATGAATATGTGAAGGGATGTGCAGAACAGGTGAACCAGAGTATGTGTTGGTTATAATAATTCTTTACTTATGTGATGGATGAGATACTTAACGTATCTCGAGGAAATAATGACCTTCATTATCTTTGGCTATTCACTTTTAATTGCATTGTATGTACGACCTATGTATGTAATATACGGTTTTCATAAAATATAAAAAAAAAATTATGACAATGATTCATCGTCCAGTCGCAACAACAAACCATAGGGAGAGAACAGTGATAATATGATAGATAGATGGAGAGAGAGAGAGAGAGAGAGAGAGAGAGAGAGAGAGAGAGAGAGAGAGAGAGAGAGAGAGAGAGAGAGAGAGAGAGAGAATAGAAGATTGAAGAAGTGAAGATGAGAGGAATGTCTTAATAAGAACGTTGTTGAAGACTATTAAGAGCAGGTAAGTACACTGCAGGTTAATTAATAGCTAGAATAAGCAGATCCATCTCTACATACTTAGTAAAGCAATTAACACATACCATGTATACCGTTGCTGATGGTAGGCTGAGTGCTGTGTCTGGGCGTATTCACCTAGTTGTGGTTGCATGGATCGAATCACAGCTCCTGGCCGCGCCTCTTCAATGGTAGCCACTAGGCCACTCTTCCTGCTCCACGAGCTTTATCATACCTCTTCCTAAAGCTATGTATGGATCCTTCCTCCTCTACATCACTTCCAGACTATTCCACTTCCCGACAACTGTGTGACTGAAGAAATATTTTAAGAACATAAGAACATAAGAAAGAAGGAACACTGCAGCAAGCCAACTGGCCCATGCAGGGCAGGTCCATGTCAACCCACGTCAGATCCAACTCACACCCACGCACTCAAGTATTTATCTAACCCATTTTTAAAGCTACACGTCTTAGCTTTTATGACGGTACTCGGGAGTTTGTTCAACTCATCCACAAATCTATTACCAAACCAGTGCTTTCCTAAATCCTTCATGCATCTGAATTTTTCCAACTTAAAACATTGCTTCGAGTCCTGTCTTGGCTAGATATTTTTAGCACGCTATTTACATCCCCTTTATTTACTCCTGTTTTCCATTTATAAACCGCAATCATATACCCTCTAATTGTACGCCTTACGAGAGAGTGCACATTCAGGGCTTTCAACCTATCCTCATAGGGAAGATTTCTGATACATGGGATCAACTTTGTCATCCTCCTCTGTACGTTTTCCAGTACATTTATATCCACTTTGTAGTACGGTGCCCAGAACTGTGACGCGTAATCTAAATGAGCCCTAACCAAGGATATATAGAGTTGAAGAACAACCTGACGACTCCTATTATTTATGCCTCTTGATATGATGCCAAGGATTCTTTTAGCTTTATTGCGAACGCTTATGCACTGTTGTCTTGGTTTCAGGTTACTGTTAACCAGAACTCATAAATCCTTTTCGCAATCAGTAATATTAAGATCTACATTATTTAGTTTATATGTGGCATGGTTATTACCCAATTGTGAACCTTTGTTGATGTGTCCTGTCTCTGGAACATCTTGTCTCTGTCCACCACGTCGATTCCTTTCAGTATTTTATATGCCGTTTTCATATCCCCGAATCTCTCCTGTCCTCCAGTGTAATCAGGTTGATTTCCCTTAACCTCTCCTCGTAGCACATGCCCCTTAGCAGTTATTTGGGTGATGTGCGCCTCAGGATATGTACCCGGTGTTATACTCACCCCAAGACCCTTTTCCTTGAGTGAGGTTTGTAGTCTCTGGCCCCCTAGACTGTACTCCATCTGCGGTTCTCTTTGCCCTTACCCAGTCTTCATGACTTTGCACTTGGTGGGGTTGAACTCCAGGAGCCAAATGCTGGACCAGACCTGCAGCCTGTCCAGATCCCATGTGTGTATGTGTGTGTGTGTGTGTGTGTGTGTGTGTGTGTGTGTGTGTGTGTTGTGTGTGTACTCATCTAGTTTTACTCACCTAGTTGTGGTTGCAGGGGTCGAGTCATAGCTTCTGACCCTGCCTCTTTACTTGCTACTGGGTCACTCTGCCTGCACCATGAACTTTATCATACCTCTCTTTAAAGCTATAAATGGATCCTGCCTCCACTACATCGCTTCCCAAACTATTCCACTTTCCTGAATAATCTGTGACTGAAGAAATATTTCCTAACATCCCTGTGATTCACTGTGTCCCATCTCTGGAATGTTCTGTGTGTGTGTGTACTCACCTAGTTGAGGTTGCGGGGGTCGAGTCCGAGCTCCTGGCCCCGCCTCTTCACTGATCGCTACTAGGTCACTCTCCCTGAGCCGTGAGCTTTATCATACCTCTGCTTAAAGCTATGTATGGATCCTGCCTCCACTACATCGCTTCCCAAACTATTCCACTTAGTGACTACTCTGTGGCTGAAGAAATACTTCCCAACATCCCTGTGATTCATCTGTGTCTTCAGCTTCCAACTGTGTCCCCTTGTTACTGTGTCCAATCTCTGGAACATCCTGTCTTTGTCCACCTTGTCAATTCCTCTCAGTATTTTGTATGTCGTTATCATGTCCCCCCTATCTCTCCTGTCCTCCAGTGTCGTCAGGTTGATTTCCCTTAACCTCTCCTCGTAGGACATACCTCTTAGCTCTGGGACTAGTCTTGTTGCAAACCTTTGTGTGTGTGTGTGTGTGTGTGTGTGTGTGTGTGTGTGTGTGTGTGTGTGTGTGTGTGTGTGTGTGAGTGTGTGTGTGTGTGTGTGTGTGTGTGTGTGTGTGTGTGTGTGTGTGTTGTGTGTTGTGTGTGTGTGTGTGTGTGTGTGTGTGTGTATGTTGTGTGTGTGTGTGTGTGTGTGTGTGTGTGTGTGTGTGTGTGTGTGTGTGTGTGTGTATGTGTGGTCGCTACTAGGTCCTCTCTCTCCAAGCTCCATAAAACTATGTATGGTTCTTGCCTCCACTACATCACTTGCCAGACTATTCCACTTCGTGACAACTCTATGACTGAGGAAATACTTCCTAAAATTCATTTGACTCTTCAACTTCCATTTGTGACCCCTTGTGTCTGTGTCCCATCTCTGGAACATACAGTATCTTTCTACCTTATCTATTCCTCTTAGTATTTTATATATCGTTATCATGTCTTCCCTAACCCTCCTGTTCTCCTGTGTCGTCTAGCCGATTTCCATTAACCTTTCGTCATTGGACATTCCCCTTAGCTCTGGAACCAGCCTTTTTGTAAACGTTTACACTTTCTCTATTTTCTTGACGTGCTGGACCAGGTGTGGGTTCCAAACTGGTGATGCATACTCCAGTATGGGCCTGACGTACACGGTGTACAGAATCTTGAACGATTCCTTACGTAGGTATCGGAACGCTATTCTTAGGTTTGCCAGGCGCCCATATGCTGCAGCATTACCTGGTTGATGTGTGCTTCTGGAGACGTGCTCAGTATTATACTCATCCTAAGATCTGGTGAGGTTTTCAGTCTTTTGTCGCCTAGCCTGTACTCTGCCTGAGGTCTTCTTTGCCCTTCCCTGATCTTCATGATTTTGCATTTGACTGGGTTAAATTCGAGGAACCAGTTGCTGGACCAGGTGTCCAGGCTGTCCAAGTCTCTTTGAAGTCCTGCCTGACCCTCATCTAATTTAATTCTTCTCATTAACTTCACATCATTTGCAAACAGGGACACCGCTGAGTCTATCCCTTCTGTCATGTCATTCACATTTACAAAAAACAGCCCTGATCCTAGGTCTGACCCCTGTGAATCCCCGCTCGTCACAGGTACCCATTGTGATACATCATTACGTACCATGACTCGTTGTTGCCTCCCTGTCAGGTATTCTGTTATCCATTGCAGTGCACTTCCTGTTATACATGTCTGATCCTCTAGCTTCTGCACTAATCACTTGTGAGGAACTGTGTCGAAGGCCTTCTTGCAGTCCAAGAAAATGCAGTCAACCCACCCTTCTCTCTTGTGTCTTACTTCTGTCATCTTGTCATAAAACTCCAGGAGGTTCGTGCCACAGGATTTGCCTTCCAAGAATCCATGCCGGTTGTCTTTTATAATTTCGTTCCATTCCAGGTGCTCCACCACTCTCCTGATAATTTTCTTCATGACTTTGCATACTATACATGTCAGTGATACTGCTCTATAGTTTAGTGCTTCGTCTCTGTCCCCTTTCTTAAAGATGGGGATCACATTTCCCATCTTCCATACCTCATTTAGTTGCCCAGTTTCAAGGGATGTGTTGAAGATTGTGGTTAATGGCACATGCAGTGTCTCTGCTCCTTCTCTAAGGACCCACGGAGAGATGTTGTTCGATCCCACTGCCTTTGAGATATCAAAGTCACTTAGAAGCTTCTTCACCTCCTACTCGGTTGTGTGTATTTCATCCAACACTTATTGGTATATCCCTTGTTGGTGTACCCCTCTGTTTTGTCTTTCCAGTGTAACTTTTGCCTCCACTGTAAATACTTTCTGAAATATCGTGATGAGCTCCTCACATACTTCTTGGTTACTTCTTGTGAGCTCCCCACCTTCTTTCCTCAGGCTGATTATCTGGTCCTTGACTGTTGTCTTCCTCCTGACGTGGCTGTAAATCACTTTCGGGTCAGACATGACTTTTGATTCTATGTCGTTTTCGTACTGCCGCTGGGCCTTCCTCCTTATCTGTGCATACTCGTTTCTGGTTCCTTGACTAATCTCTTTATTTTTCTGAGTCCTTTGCCTTCTGTACTTTTTCCATTCTCTAGCACACTTAGTTTTTGCTTCCCTACATATTTGGGTAAACCAAGGGCTCATTCTGGTCTTCCCATTATTTCTGCTACCATTGGGAACAAACATTTCCTCTGCCTCCTTACGTTTTGTTGTTATGTATTGCACCATTTCGTTTACTGACTCTCCTACCAACTCTCTTTCCCAATGAACCTCTTCCAGGAAGGTCCTCATACGTGTGTAGTCCCCGTTTTATAGTTTGGCTTTTCCCTTACATCTCCTGTTGCCCTCTCCATATGGTCACTAGCTCCAAAAGACCTTTCATATGTGATGTCCTCGATATCTGAGCTACTCAGGGTGAGCACAAGGTCCAGTCTTGCTGGTTCATTTTATCTTCTATCTCTGGTAGTGTTCTTAACATGTTGGTGCATGAAGTTTTCCAGCACCACATCCATCATCTTGGCTCTCCATGTTTCAGGACCCCCATGTGGCTCCAGGTTTTCCCAGTCAATCACCCTGTGATTGAAATCGCCCATAATCAGTAACTTTGCTCTACTCGAGTGAGCTCTTCTTGCCACCTCATCTAGTGTGTCCACCACTGCTCTGCTGCACTCATCATATTCCTCTCTCAGCCTCCTACAGTTCTGTGGTGGGTTATACATCACTGCAATGACTGCCTTATGTTCCCCTGACTGAACTGTACCTACTATGTAATCCCTTTCTCCAATTTAGCCCATTCCTTCCATTTTCTGATAACCCCCATCAGTTTTTAATGAGCAGTGCAACCCCACCTCCCCCTCTGCTCCTTCTATCCTTCTTCAGGATCTGATATCCCGGTGGGAAGATTGTGTCTGCTGTTGTCCACATGAGTTTTGTTTCTGTGACTGCTATGATGTCTGGAGACATCTTGATTCTTTCATGCCACTCCTCACATTTATTTGTTATTCTATCTGTGTTTGTGTACCAAACCTTCAACTTCTTTTCTGTAACTGTGGTCTGGGGAGAATGGTGGGTTTGGGGGAGCAAGTTCCCTGGCAGGAGCCTAAAGGGTGTTGCTGTGGGAGTGGGGTCTATGGTGTGTGGGGTGGGGGCAGAGGACCTATGGGGGATACAGTGGGAGTGGGGATTGTGGTGAGAGGGATTGGTGTAGAGGGTATTGTGTGTGGGTTGCATTGGGGTTGCCATGGTTGGGTTCCTTCTGTGGGTGGTACCGGAGGAGGATGTGTTTGTTGTTCTACCTCAGTCTGGTCTCTCCTGCTCCCCTCCTTCCTTGCCTCCCATTCCACCTTACGACATTGTACCCTCTCTTTCAGTACCATCCTTTCTTCTTGTGTTCTGTCTCAGTTGAGGTACACGCTCTGGTACTCCAGTTTGTCCCTTAGATGCGCTTTCTCCTGCAGGATGCGGTTTTGGGCTGATTCTGCATTGAAAATCACTTTAATTGAACGCTTTTTTCCTCTTGCAAACCCCCCAGTTCTCCGAAAAATTGTCAGCTGGGTCATGTAGTCCTCTACTATTGTTGTCATGATGTTTTCAATCGTTTTTTTTTTCCTCCAGCTTTCTTGCTTTGCAAGTTATCCCTACTACTTCTTGGAGCCCATAGACAAAACCTGCCCTCTTCCTTTCGTCCTCCCACTGTGCCTCCCTGAGCTTCCTCTCAGATGAACTAGCTCCTCCCATTGATGCATCTGCTCCTACTGTCTCTTCCCTAACTGGTGTCCCTGTGCTTAAGAGTCTCTGCATATAGCTTAGCTCCTTCATTGACTTTGCTCCCTCTTGTGTTCCTTCTGTTCTCCCTGTCTTTTCCTGGGCCCCACTTGGGTCTGGTAGAGTCATTGCATATGGTGTAGCTTCTTTGCACCCTGCAGTCCCTTCATCTGTAACTGATGCAGCAATTCTTGATATCATGGCTATACTGTCCTTTGGATCTTTAGGCTGTTTCAGACTTTTTAGTTCATCTACTAAGTTCTGTATCTTAGCTTCTGCTGCTGTGACTTGTGCCTCCCATTTCCTGCTCTCCTCAGCTATTTTTTCTTCCATTTTCTTGCCAAAACTCTTCCAGCCTCCTCCCCCACTCCTCCCTTCTCGTGAGGTCTGCCTCTCAGTCTTCTCTCTCAGGTCCACCCCTTACAGCTTTATCCACCAGTCCTCTGGTTCTCCATCCCGATTTTCGTTTTCTCTTTTTTCTTCCACGGACGGAAGACCTTGTGTATTTTCAAGAGGGTGTGTGTGGGGGGGTTTGTTGTATGGAGGGAGAGGGGGAGGAGGCAGTGAGAGGGAGAGGGGGAGGAGGTAGTGAGAGGGAGAGGGGGAGGAGGCAGTGGAAGGGAGAGAATAGAGAGCAGGAGGGGGGACAGTGGCAGAGGGAAGAGAGATGGGGGAAGGCAAAGGGGCACAAGGAGAGAGGAGGAAGGGAAGTGTGGGAAAAGCAAAGAAGGGAGAGGAGTATGGAGGAGGAGAAGGAAGACGAAGAGGGAGAGTGAATAAGAGAGAGGAGAGAGAGAGAGAGAGAAGAGAGAGAGAGAGAGAGAGAGAGAGAGAGAGAGAGAGAGAGGGGAGAGAGAGAGTATGTGGGTGAGAGAGTGTGGGTGAGAGGGTGTGGGAGAGTGTGAGTGAGTGAATGAAAGTTTGTGATTGACAAAGTGTGAGTGAAAAAGAGTGTGGGTGTGAGTGAGTGTGATTTGGTGAGAGTGAGAGAGTACGGGAGAGACAGTGTAAGTGTGAGAGGGAGAGAGAGTGTGAGAGAGTGTGAAAGTGTGTGCGAGAGTTTGGGAGTGTGGGGGAGTGCGAGAGAGTGTGAGAGAGTGCAAGAGAGTGTGAGAGAGTGACAAAGAGGGAGAGAGAGAGGGGAATAGGAGAGAGAGAGAGTAGGAGGAGTAAGGATGAGGAGAAGGAAGATGAAGAAGGGAGAGAGAAGAGAGAGATAGAGATAGATAGAGAGAGAAAGGGGAAGAGAGAGAGAGATGAGA
>NC_069485.1:17021558-17060698 GCF_026875155.1 Cherax quadricarinatus
ACCCTATAACGTGTATAGTGACCATAATCCCTTACGTTTCCTTCACTTAATGGGGAAACCCACCAATCAGAGACTTACAAAGGTGGGCCTTGTTTCTCCAACCTTTTAATCTGGTGATTCATTATGTGAAGGGGCGGAGAATGTGGTTGCTGATGCCTTGTCTCGTGTTTAAAGTGCACATTGTAGTGTATAGATCATTACAATTCTTATTTTGCAGTGATTTTGGGTAGACGAGTAGATGGAACCCTGGACCACCCAAAGGAGAAGGCAGTTGAGCTGGAGCTGGAGGTATCAGGATTCCCTAGTGGTGTGTGTATTTAGGGGGGGTAGTCACATCAAAGGCCAGCCTAGGTAAGGTATGCTACGTTTTTTAGGTGTTGGCTGGAATGCCTCGCCTCGTTTTATGTTGGTATAGGGACTGTTGGACCAAACGTTTTAGTGAATGTGGGGCTGGCGGTGATGCCCTCCACTGTTTGGGTCATGTCTTTTGATCCGAGGTGTTTTGGTTCTCCAGGACTCTTTTTCTTTTTTCCCTTTTTTGGATCACCGCGGGGTACTCCAGGGTCCTTGGAATGACATGTGGGTTTGATGGCCTGGGAGGTCCACCTTTTGGGGGTTCTTCAGTGATGACTCCAGGTTTTACGGCCGCAGTCCCCAACAAATTTAGTGCTATCCCCCGTTGTTTTTGGGGGCCTGATATTTTCCCCTCTCTGTGCTCTCCTGATTTCTCGCAGAGGTGTGTCATGGGGAACCAGTTTTGTTTACTAAAGATTGCTGTAAAGGATGGGAGGGGTTTAATGTGATGTTGTTTTCTCGTTAGAATTTAACATGAACATTGTTTTTCTTTTCTTTGAATTTCCTGGAAAATGTACTTACTGTTTAAAAGTTTTTTTTTGGTGGCACCTACAGTTTGGTCTGCCTGCAACATACTGAACTTTGGGGTTACTTCATAAAACGGGATTCCTCAGGGCACTTTTGTACAAAGTTCTTGCTTGTTTATAAGTTTGCTTGATGTAATTTAGGTAAAATGCATCAACGCCAGCGGGCCCGGCCAGCGCTGTGTTGTAATGGTGCCTTTTCCTAAAACAGCTGTCTAAGGTGTGACTGTGAGCTCGTTGGGCATAGAACTTAAACACTTTTTATGTTCGGCGAGTTTCATATGTCTGCAATCTAAATACCTCAGTTTGTAAATTTGCATATTTGTAGTACCAAAAGACCGTGATTGTATGGTGGTCATTCCCAGTTTATCATTTTCCAGTTTCCTCAGACCTTAAATGTGGGCTTATTTTCTTTTTTTTTCTTTTTGCCTGCGGTGTCCGTAGGGACCCCCGCTACAGAGTGAGACCTATGGTCTGGGGGTGGGGGGTGTTATGCAGGGTTCTGCATGACATCGTAATGTACATATAGTGGAGAAAAGTGTGCCATATATAATAGAATATTATAGTTGTAAAGAATAATTTTATAATTTATAATGTGCTTTGGGGGTACTGTAAGTACTCTAACTGAATTATAAAGAAATTCTGTTAATGATTATTTTCCAAGGATGTTTGGGTACGCGGAGTAAGCGTGGTTTGGAGAGTCACGTGACGTTAGCATGGGTGTGTAGAGGCTGGCGTCGGGGATGCTTTTGTATTTAAGATAAGTTTGTAGTTGTCACTAATTTTGTTTATTTCCACTCAAGCCATAGGCTCTCATATGGCTTATCTAGTATGTTCACCCCCAGGCTCTGACATGGTCAGGGGCCGTGGGAGGAGTGAGAAATAAGAAATGAGTGTGGAGTAGAGTGGGCCTGACGCTGACGAGGCTAGTGGGTTATGGGGCTGGACCTCTCATTCCAGCTGTGGTTTTTTGTACCCTCATTTGGCGTTTAGGAATTAAGGTTTTTTCTATAGTTATGTTATAGTGACTAAAATAGATATATTATTCCCTAATTTGGATTTTTGACCTACCCTTATACTTCCTTGTTAAAGCCCCATCTTTCCACTTTTAATGCTTCAAGCATGTCTATCCTTAATCTCCGTCTTACTAATGAATGTAATATAAGGATTTCAATTCTTCATCTTAAGGAAGATTCTTATGCAATGGATTAGTTTTTTAATTATCAATTTTTCTTTGAATGTTTTTAGGACGAACTACAGATATTCCTGTAGTGTGAAGAACGGATTCTAAGTCTAACATGATCTAAGTAGGCATTACCACATCGATGCACAGAGGGTTGCAGTATAACTTCTTGATGTAAACCCAGTTTAATCGCTATGGGTATAAACCTGGTAATAAATCGGACAAGCTGGTTAGAAAGACACGTAAGCAAACACTATGACATTTATTAGAAAACGTTTCGGTCCTGGGACCTTGATCACTTCTAGCATACAGAGGTAGAAAGACATTATATATATAGGCGGAGATCTAGAGGTGCAGTTCTCCCGACAGTGACAAACTTCTCTTCAAAGTGTATAGAAAACCTACTCACACACTCACACTCTCTACCAACAAGGACGATCTTATACACTTTTATTCACACCAAGACACCCGCACTAAGAGAGGAGTCCTCATTGGCTTCTTCTTGAGAGCTCTTCGCATCTCCAGCTCTTGTTTTCTAGAAGAAGAATGCACTTATATAACACAAGCCTTTACACGTCTTCAGTTCCCATCTTTCTTCATCTGAGATTGCAGACTCAAGGCACAAGCTATCCTCAACAAACCGCCCATGGAACAGCCCCCTAAGCAGTTCATAGTGCTCCCATGTGGTGATGTTGCCACGAATACTCGCCGGGCACTTGCTATGAGTAACATCAACGTTTCCACCATAAACACATCATCTATCAAAGACCTCACTACGAAACGCAGCCCCACACCTCTAACTTCTACAGCAGGCGTCTACACTATCACCTGTGGGTTCTGTCCCAAGAAATATGTAGGCGAGACAGGCAGAGATAAGCCTTTTTCTGGTTGTATGAGGGATTTTTGGGTGTGGTCCTGCAATACTGATACCTGTGGGTCTCAGACCCTGCTCTGGAGAGTAACTGGAAAGGGACTTTAGTGGTGTCACACACAGCAGCGAGGTGTGCAGGCGAACAGGTCAGAAAATGCACCAATATTGTAAGTAAGCTTATTCAGACATACACAATACTGTGCATAGATTACCATACATAGCAGCATAGTTGTAGAGAAACTGGGAGAACCCAAAAAGGAAGAGAGTTATTTATGTTACTGCTAAACTAAACTGAACCAGGAAATAAGGCTTGGGTTAGAATACAGTAACAAACACAGAGCTGTTCTTCTGTACATGCACACACGTGGTTACATACAAAAGGCCAAAACCCACAGGTGTGTGCTAGACACAACCTTGTACCGTCCCTACCCTAGAGCAGATATCTAGCACGTACAACAAACTGTAAAAAACCAACCCTATCCTATCTCACACATTCACAACCCACGTCTTCACACACACCTTTTCACACATCTCTCAACACATTTCCCACTCTCACAGCTCTCTCACACGTGTCACTCTCTCACATCTATCATACTCTCACACTCCTTCACTCCTCTTATGCTCTCCTCTTATGCTCTCTCTCCCACACTCTCACTCTCACCCACGTCACAAGACCTTCTCTCCACACTCTCCTTCTCTCACACTCTCTCTCGCTCCCCGCACTCTCACACTCTCAACACTCTCTCACAATACTCACGCACCTCTAACTCTCCTCGCACTCTCCCACACTCCCCAAACTCTCGAAACACACTTTCAACACTCTCACACCTCCAATTTACATTCTCTCACCCACCTCTCTCACATCTCACCCCCCACTCACACCCCACTACTTCTCACCTCACACCCTCTCAAACTCACACTCACACTTTCCTTCTCAATCATACCGTTTCACTCACACTCTCACTCACACTCCCACTCAAACTCTCCCAGACCCTCTCACCCACATGCTATCACACAATCTCATTCACACAGTCACACACTCTCATTCATACACTCTCACTCACACACTCACACTCTCTACCAACAAGGACGTTCTTATTCACTTTTATTCACACCAAGACACCCGCACTAAGAGAGGAGTCCTCATTGGCTTCTTCTTGAGAGCTCTTTCGCATCTCCAGCCCTTGTTTTCTAGATGAAGAATGCACTTACCATAAACAACCTTTACACGTCTTTCAGTTCCCATCCTTTCTTCAACCAGATTGCAGCTCTAGGCACAAGCCATCCTCAACAAACCGTCCATGGAACAGCCCCCTAAGCAGTTCATAGTACTCCCATGTGGTGATGTTGCAAAATACTCGCCGGGGCACTTGCTATTGAGTTAAACAACACACGTTCCATTATAAACACATCATCTATCAAAGACCTCACTAACGAAACGGCAGCCCACACCTCTAACAACTTCCTACACGCAGGCGTCTACACTATCCCTGTGGGTTCTGTCCCAAGAAATATGTATCGAAACAGGCCCCAAGAAAAAGATCTTGCAGTCCGCCTGAATGAGCATCGAAATGCCTCTAACAGAGACGAGTAAAGATATGCCTGTGTCCTCCACAGAGACTCCACGGGGTATTTGATGAACTGGACATGAGGCACAACTCCGTTCTCCTCACCGAACCAGACCTCAGACGCCGACGGTGCCTAGAAGCCTCACTAATCGCCGCACCGACACTATAGAACCAACAACTAGGAACTACAAAATTCAAAAACATTGGCATACATGATACTTAAGCACCACCAACCCAACAACACAGGAGTCACATGATTTCATCGTCTACCCAACTTCATCCCAACATGACATTCCTCAGGTCACCATGTGTCACTCACACCTCACTCTCCGCCTACATATATTTCTTTCTACCCCTGTATGTTAGAAGTGATCAAGGTCCCAGGACCGAAACGTTTTCTAATAAATATGTCATAGTGTTTGCTTACGTGTGTTTCTAAACCAATCTGCCTAATACATACGCTTAGTCACTGTTGTCTTGGTTTCAGGTTGCTGATTACCAAAAATCCAAAGTTGTTTTCGCATTCTGTATGGCCAAGTTCTACATTACTTAGTTTATAAGCGCTAGGGTTATGAACATTCCCTAGCTTCAGGACATTGTATTTATCTATTCTTAACTGCATATTCCACTCTTCTGACCGCGACATGAATTTGTTTAAATCCTCTTGAAGTTCAGTGACATCTTCCTCTGAATCAATTATCTTGCCTATTTTCGTGTCATCAGCGAATTTGCTCATATCACTGTTTATTTCCTCATCAAGGTCATTAACGCATATTATAAACAAAAATGGGCCTTTAAACAGATCCCTGTGGAGCGCCACTTGTTACAGATCCCCGCTCAGATTTTACCCCATTTATGCACACTCTGGGCTTCCTGTTCGTTAGCCACGACTCCATCCATGACAACACTTTTTCCCCTAATTCCAATAGCTGCCACTTTCTTTAACAGTCTTTTGTGTGGTATCCTGTCAAAAATTTTACTAAAATCCAAAGCAATAATACCGAATTCTTTACCATGATCAAGAGCCTCCAATCCTTTACAAAAGAAAGTCAGAATGTTACTTAGGCAGGAACGGCCCGTCGTGAATCCAAGCTGAGTATCATTAATCAAATTATTCTTATCAAAATAGCTTTTAATAATATCAATTACAATTGACTATTAATTTGCCTACAAATGAGGTCAGGCTTATCAGGCTTATTGGGCGGTAATTTGACGGTAACGACTTATCCCCCGCTTTAAAAATAGAACTTACATTAGCCATCTTCCCCATATTAGACACTACACCTGTATGAAGAGATATATTAAAAAGGTTACTTAATGTTAGTAAATGTTATATCGAATTATCTCTACTGTTATACTTCCAATCTATGTTAAAGGTTATCTATTTGTGGCCGCTTTATCTAAGTTTCTCTGTAACCTCGAGATTATTAACAAGGTTATGACTCACAAAATCGTAATGACTCTCTGACCGCGGGGGTAGAACCCGCGGTCAGAGAGTCATAAAACTTCAGACCGAAGCGTTAGCCACTGGGCCAGCTGGCTGCAATAAGATTTATCCAACTATGTATATTTATACACCATGAGAAGATTAGTAGGCTCTATCTCACGCCCGTAGAATCGTTTAAAAAAAACAAGGTTATCCTTGTTAGCCACAACCAAATCAAGCAGGTTTATTTCTCCCTCATTGGTTCTGTCACAAACTTCTCCATAAAACTCTCTTGAACTACCTCTAGGAAGTCGTTTGACTCAAGATTCTAAGTCAGTTAATTCCAGTCTATTTGACTAAACTTAAAACCCACTAGATTAGTAATAGTATGTGGTATTGTGCACAGTATTTTCCACCCATAAGAAGTCTCCTTGATTCCTATCCAAGTTTGAGAGACGGTAAGTCACCCATGAAATTAATTTTTCATGTCCTTCCAAAAATTCGTCCCAGAAACACTCAGTTCTTTTAGTTTTATAAACCCGTATTTACAGTAATTCAAGTGTTCTCTGACACAGAGCCCCTCCACACATCTTTTCCTGTTTCTTCTATCAAGGTGGAATAACTTAGAACTCTGACTGTGACATTCAGCAGGCTTGTCCCGATTCTTCATATCAAACTACGTCTCAGTTATAAGAAATATGTCAGTGTTACCTGCACTGGCAACCAATCTCATCTTATCCACCTTGTTTCTAGCACTACGAGTATTTGTATTAAGTTTAAAAACCCTCTCTTCTCATTTTCCTCTCCGATCAATCCTTCTCTTTCAGTATCTCTATTACTGTCCTTATCACCTAGTGCCAATGGCTTTCCAATATTCATCAATAACTCTACCTCAATCTGTCCATAACTGGGTTCCCTAAAACTAACAATATTGCTACACTGAGAATTCTCTCTTCCATAGTTCATTGCTTTCCCACAAAAACCCATACCACTATCTACTTCTAGTTTAAAGCCCTAACAGCTCCCTTCAGTGCATTGGCCAGTGCCCCCATCCCAGACCTAGATAAGTGAACCCCATCTCTGGCATACATGTCATTTCTGCCATGGAAGAGGTCCCAGTTGTCTATCAATGGTATTGCATTTTCATTACAGTGTTTTTCCTACCAGCAGTTAATATCAATTCCCTGGACAACCATTCATTGCCAACTCCTCTCTTCGGCAATATTCCACATATTACAGGGCACCCTCCATTCTTCTTACTTATGTCTATCGCTGATCTTTGTCTACTAATCAGGTCCTCACTCCTACACTTGCCAAAATCGTTGCCTCCAACATTTACACAGATAACACGATTGCTCACATCACCTTTAATCTAAACTCTTACTTGGAGGGATATCGTTAGGACGTTATTAATATCTCCTTCGTTTATGCCCATCTTCCACTTATACACTACAGTCATGTTTTCCCTCATTCTTAGTCTTACAAGAGAATGTAGTGTAAGGGATTTCAATCTTTCTTCATATGAAAGATTTCTTATGTAATGGAATAATTTTGTCATTCTTCTCTGAATGTTTTCTAAGGGTTTTATATCCATTCTGTAATATGGAGACCAGATCTGAGCTTCATAATGTCAGTGAGGCCTTACTAATGATGTGGAGATTAATAGTATAACCTCTGGATTCCTGTTGCTTATACTTTTTCCTGTTGCTTATACTGTCTTCGCTTCAGGTTCTTGCTTAACATAACTCCCAAGCCCTTTTCGCATTCTGTACTGCCAAATTGTATTTTATTTAGTTTAAAAGTGCTAGGGCTAGTTACATTCTCTATCTTCAGGACATTGCACTTGTGTACATTTAATTGCATCTGCCACTTTTCAGACCAATACATGAGCTTGTCCAAATCCTCCTGAAGTACGGTGGCATCTTCTTGTGAATTAATTATTCTGTTTGTTTTGGTATCTTCAGGAAATTTGCTCATATCACTTGTTATTCCTTCGTCAGAATCATTAATGTATATTATGAATAATGGGCCTGAAACTGATCCTTGTTAAACGCCATTTGTGACTGATCTCCACATAGATTTCACCCCATTCATGCAGTCTCTCTGCTTCCTGTTAGTAAGCAATGCCTCGATCCATGATAGCACTTTTCTCTCAATACCCCGTGCTGCCACTTTCTTTAAAAGCCTTTCGCGTGGTACTCTATCAAAAGCCTTATTGAAATGAACACAAATAATATCGTATTAATTATCATGATCAACTGCCTTACTGAAGAAAGTCAGTAAATTAGTGAGGCAGGAAGGGCTCCTCGTGAATCATGCTGATACCTCTGGAACATACACATCAGAGCTCAAATAAAAGCACCTCTCTCACTACGCGTCTCATCCACCTCTCACCTCTACTTCCTCTCACTTCACTCTCCACTCACCTCTGCCTCCACTCACATCTCCCACCACTCACCTCTTCCTCCTTTCACCTCTCCCTCCACTCACCACTACCTACACTCAACCTTCTCCAAATAATCACCTCTACTACCACACACCTCTTCCCACCTCACCTCTCGCTTCACTCACCACTCCCTCTACACCATCTCCTTTTACATTCACCTTTTTTCCTGAACTCGCCTCATCTCCATATCCTTCTCTCGCCTCTATTTACCTCCCTATTCTCCCCTCCACTCAGCTTCCCTTCTACCACCTCCCCTCAAACCTCTTCCAACATACACACTCTCCCCATTCTCTCCTTTCTTCTCCCACTCACCCCTGACAGCCACTCACTTCTTTCACTCGCCTCTTCCACTTCCCCTGTCACTCAGCTTTCCTTCCAGTCTCTCATTCCCTTTTTTAATATATTAATAATACTATCGCTTACTTCCCAGATACTCATTTATCTTCTTTTGCCTCCGCTTTCTTATTTTCACAAATATCTCTTATTTTCGTCTCACGGCTCCATTTTCTTAACATTTGCTTCCTACTCTTCCATGTTTTTCCTTTACATTCTTGTTTCATTCTCCTCACTCCTCATTCTGTAACAGAACAGCTCGGAAAGTCGTTACAAGTTCATAACTTCGTTGTCTTCCTTACGTCTCGAGAGAGAGTGAGAGAGTTAGAGAGATAGAGAGAGAGATAGAGATAGAGGGAGAGACAGAAGAGAGAGAGAGAGAGAGAGAGAGAGAGAGAGAGAGAGGCGAGAGAGAGAGAGAGAGAGGAGAGAGAGAGAGAGAGAGAAGATGAGAGAGAGAGAGAGAGAAGAGGAGAGAGGTGAGAGAGAGAGAGAGAGAGAGAGAGAAAGAAAGAGATGGGGTGGGTGGGGAAGGGAGATATCTAAGTATAATTCTCAGCAGAAAAGAGTGAGCAAGATATTCTATTAGAGCAAGTATGCTACAGGGAAGTGGGCTTGGGCCGTTGCTATGGAATGTCTACTTCAATGACTTTCCTCGTCCCATCCCAGAATCCCAAGCATATACAGACGACGGTACTCTGACATTTACCTTTCCAAGAGAGGAAATGCCAGCTGCTCTAAGTTACATCAATCACCAACTTACAGCCATATCAGCTTTGGGAAAACGATGGCAGGTCACATTTGCTCTTGAGAAAACACAAATGTTGATGGTCTCTAGGTACCATGATGCTAATGCTGGAGCAGTCCTTAGAGTAACTAGGAGAATGTTGGTACCTGGGAAAGAAGCTGATATCCTTGGGAGTGAAATTTGACTCCAAGCTGACTATTAAGAACCACGTTGTAAATCTTGCAAACAAAGTGATCAGGAAGCTTACAGCACTTATACGTATCTCGCATCTGCTCGACAGCAGAGGTTGCAAGAGTCTGTACCAGGCACTAGTGCGCCCACACCTTGAGTGTGCTGCTGCCCTAAGATGGGCCTGACATAAGTTGTACAGAGGGTTTTGAATGTATCCTTGCGAAGATTCCAGGAGCAGAGTTATTTGGTTGATGGAGTCTCAGACAATAGCTTGGCCCCATCATCTTATATGTCCTTCTCCTCTGTGTTCTCAGGCCCCTCTCTTGCCCAAAAAGTTTATACCTCCATTCCAGTCTTCTTGCCATTTCTCCAAACTTTTAAAACTCTGGAAAAAATGGTATAAAATACCGACACAATGGAAAAATAACAAAGAAGCAGTATAATGTGATTCTTTATGACAACGTTTCGTCGTCCACTCAGAGGGCTTTATCAAGTCACAAACAGATTCTGTTTTGCTGATAAAGCCCACTGTGTGGACGAAAACGTTGTCAATAAAGGATCTCATTGTATTGCTTCTGGGTTTATTTCTCACAACTTTAAAACCTTTTACATGCTGGGATTGAACTCAAGCGACCACTTATCTGACTTGTTTTGCAGATTTTTAAGATCCATTTGTAGTGTTTCCTATTCCTCATCTGTTTTTATTTTTCCTACTAGTTTTGCATTATTAGCATACAGGGAAATATCTGACTCAGTCCCATTCATTACGTCATACACATTAAGTAGTAATAGTTATGGTCCTAATACCTTGTTGAACCCACCTCTTTCTTTTCTCCATTTTAACATCTTTTTCACAGACAATCACTCTTTGTTTCCTTTGTTTTACACATGAATCTTAAACGTACACATGATACTACCACTGTATGGGTAAAAATCTGTGATAATACAAGCGGATAATTATTTATTTAATAAGGATGAATTAAAGTAAGTTTAGAATTCTGAAGAGGCCTGATAATTAAGAAACAAACTAGGATTAGATACCTTATTATAATTAGAGTATATAATTGATGCTTAGTTATTAAGATTTTTTTTTATAAATTCAAAGAATTTGGCAGCATTTTAGTCTTGTTAGAGAAGCCTGTTTCATAAATGATACTACACACAATATCTTGCTTATCTTTGTGTGACAGCTTGTATACCATCCAGTAAATTACTTGTAAAGTTATATTGAGCCATTGCTCTCGTTGCGGAGAATAGTTTGATTTCAGAACATTGTAAAAGAGACCTGGGCGATTAATTAAAAAGCAAATTAGATTTTGTCGTCCTGGGATGGCACCTGCTTTTATTCCTCAGAATAGTACTGTTCACGAGTGAATTGCATCGGCTGAAGAAATTGTAAATCAGATTTTAGTATTTAGAGGGATAGTAGTTCCATTCTCTACATCTAATAGACGGAAACCTGAGGGAGAACGACTCAACTGAACATTAGGACACCTCTAGATGAGCCGCAGGAATATCAGGAAGTATTTCTTCAATCTAAGGGTAGTCGGAAAATGGACTGATCTCGGTAAAGAAGTGGTGGAGGCAGGCTCCACTCACGATGGAAATGCTGACTCACTAGGAAGAATGAATGGGATAGTGTTGGTACCGAGGCATGAAGCTGATATCCTTGGGGCGAAATTTGACTCCAAACTGGCTATGAAGAACCATGTTGTAAATCTTGCAAACAAAGTGGCTAGGAAGCAAAAAAACACTTGGAGTATCCTGTATTACTTGACAGGATTGACAGGTCTGAAAAAATTCTGTATGAGACACAAGTGTGCCCACACCTTGAGTATGCTCTACTTTCTTGGACTGCCTGACCACTCCCTCATCTGCTACTTATTGACAAACTAGAGAACAGAGCAATGTGACTCATTTCTCGCCTGGACCCAACCTGAAAAGATCTGTCATTTCAGTAGAACCTTCAATGCCTGAGAGATGTGAGCGGTCTTACTGTTATGTACAAAGTCAATATGTCTCATGTATGTTACCTGTTTGAATGTCATACGAAAAACTTGTAAATGATCAGATATAGGTAAAAGTTTTTAGTTTGTAAATTAAGATAGGAACCCTTCCCCTAACCTAGTATTACCCTTGTAAAAAATATGACACACGAGGCTAGAAGAAAAACACAGAGAAGCGGTAAGTGGAGAGAGTAACAGGAGTTGAATGGGAAAAGCCTGACTATTAAAGAGGGGACTACATAGGGTTGAGGAACTTCCTGCAGGAGGTCGCTTGGGACAGAGAACTGGCAGGAAAGCCAGTAAATGAAATGATGGAATATATAACAACAAAATGCAAGGAGGCAGTGGAAAGGTTTATTCCCAAGGGCAACAGAAACAACGGGAAGACCAGAACGAGCCCCTGGTTTACCCTACGGTGCAAGGAGGCAAAAACAAAGTGCAATAGAGAATGGAAAAAGTACAGAAGGCAGAGAACACACGAAAATAGGGAGATCAGTCGCAGAGCCAGGAACGAGTACGCACAGGTAAGGAGGGAGGCCCAGCGACAGTATGAAAATGACATAGCATCGAAAATCAAGACTGACCCGAAACTGTTGTATAGCCACATCAGGACGAAGACAACAGTCAAAGACCAGGTGATCAGATTAAGGACAGAAGGGGGAGAACTCACAAGAAATGACCAGGAGGTATGTGAGGAGCTAAACAGAAGATTTAAGAAAGCTTTTACAGTAGAGACAGGAAGGGCTGTGGGAAGTCAGCACAGAAGGGAACATCAAGAGGGAATATACCACCAAGTGTTGGATGACATACAAACAACTGAGGAGGAGGTGAAGAAGCTGCTAAGTGACCTTGATACCTCAAAGGCGATGGGACCGGACAACATCTCCCCATGGGTCCTTAGAGAAGGAGCAGAGGTGCTGTGCGTGCCTTTAACCACAATCTTCAACACATCCCTTGAAACTGGGCAACTATCTGAGAAATGGAAGACAGCAAATGTAGTCCCCATATTTAAGAAAGGAAACAGAAACGAGGCGCTAAACTACAGACCTGTGTCTCTGACATGTATTGTGTGCAAAGTCATGGAGAAGATTATCAGGAGGAGAGTGGTCGAACACCTGAAACGGAACAAGATTATAAATGAAAACCAGCATGGGTTCATGGAAGGCAAATTTTGTATCACAAACAGAAGTAAGACACGAGAGAGAGGGGTGGGTTGATTGCGTTTTCCTAGACTGCAGGAAGGCCTTTGACACAGTTACCCACAAGAGATTAGTGCAGAAGCTGGAGGATCAGGCGCATGTAACAGGGAGGGCACTGCAATGGATCAGGGAATACCTGACAGGGAGGCAGCAACGAGTCATGGTACGTGAAGAGGTATCTCAGTGGGCGCCTATGACGAGCGGGGTCCCACAGGGGTCAGTTCTAGGGCCAGTGTAATTTTTGATATATGCGAATGACATGATGGAAGGAATAGACTCTGAAGTGTCTCTATTCGCAGATGATGTGAAGTTGATGAGAATAATTAAATCGGATGAGGATGAGGCAGGACTGCAAAGAGACCTGGACAGGCTGGACATGTGGTCCAGAAACTGGCTTCTCGAATTCAATCCTGCCAAATGCAAAGTCATGAAGATTGGGGAGGGGCATAGAACACCACAGACACAGTATAGGCTAGGTGGTCAAAGACTACAGACCTCACTCAGGGAGAAAGACCTCGGGGTGACCATAACACCGAGCACGTCACCGGAGGCACATATCAACCAAATAAATGCTGCAGCATACGGGCGCCTGGCAAACCTGAGAATAGCGTTCCGATACCTTAATAAGGAATCGTTCAAGACACTGTACACTGTGTATGTTAGGCCCATACTGGAGTATGCAGCACCAGTCTAAAACCCACACCTAGTCAAACACGTCAAGAAGTTAGAGAAAGTACAAAGGTTTGCAACAAGGCTAGTCCCAGAGCTCAGGGGAATGTCATACGAGGAAAGGTTGAGGGAAATAGGACTGACGACACTGGAGGACAGAAGGGTCAAGGGAGACATGATAACGACATACAAGATACTGCGGGGAATAGACAAGGTGGACAAAAGGATGTTCCAGAGAGGGGACACAGGAACAAGGGGTCACAACTGTAAGCTGAAGACTCAGACGAGTCACAGGGACGTTAGGAAGTATTTCTTCAGTCATAGAGTCGTCAGGAAGTGGAATAGCCTAGCAAGTGAAGTAGTGGAGGCAGGAACAATACATAGTTTTAAGAAGAGGTATGATAAAGCTCAGGAAACAGAGAGAGAGAAGACCTAGTAGCAATCAGTGAAGAGTCGGGGCCAGGAGCTGAGTCTCGACCCCTGCAACCACAATTAGGTGAGTACAATTAGGTGATTACACACACACACACACACTCACACGCACACACACACTCACACACACACACACACACACACATCACACACACACACACACACACACACACACACACACACACACACACACACACACGTGGTGGGTGCAGACGTTGGTACACAAGGCTCCGAGAACCTTCGTGTTTTTGAGGGGTGCAACAACCCCTAGCAGTAATCAGTGGTAGTGACAAAGTCAGTGAACAAACCTACGAGTGATAACTATAGTTATTAGTTGAAAAAATTCGAGGGGAAACCTAAAATTCAGTATTTTCTTTTAAAAGTGCCAAACCGTTGTGGATCTACTAGGCACTGTTGCCACACAGATACAAACATAAAAATATCAAAGTGAGTGTGGAAACGGGTGATCAAGAATTACAAGCGTTTGGTTAACAATTGAAACGTGGGGCACCGTAATGTGAGAGTGAAAAAGTTAATAGGCAAAAGGAGAAAGAAAAAATAAAATATACAACAAGGGAAGGTGGCAGTAGGCCTACTGAAGCAGTGACGTCACAACAGTTTGTATGCCATTATACATATAAAGTGTAACACCGAATGTGAAGTGTATTCTGTAATAAGTGAAAAGTGAAATCACTTGAGGAATGCGGGATGCATGAGCATATATGATTATAAACACCACGGGTGAAGGAGTTACAAAATAGTGAGAGAAGGCCTATGTACGACCACTACGTCATCAGCTTCTGGCAACTTGTCATCACACCGCTGTCAGCGCAAGTATTCCACCTGTTGAGGTTGCATATTGCAAGATTGAGTCTGGTCCTGCATCACTGTTAGATACTGGTCACTCACTCCTGCAAGCCATTACCAGAATTAGAGTAGAAATAGCATAGAGGACAGTGCAAGGTGTAAAGCGGTAGTGAGGGATATGTCAGACACTTAAGCTGAGACAAGCTAAATTTTACAACCTAGCTACTTTCTGAATTTTAGAAGTAGAATCGATAAGTGTTACAAGTATTGGTAAGCTTAGAATTACTGGTATCTACCGGTATTTATTAGCAGTATGAATACTTAGAAGTGGGGGCACACACACACACACACATCACAAATAAGTAGTGTACTTACCAAAAGTGAAGTGTAAATTATAAAAGTAGCAGTATACAAGTGATAAGTGTGGTAAATGAGGACTCAAAAGGGCAACGAGAAAAGAATAGCCGAAGAAGTCAGCGGCGGAAGGGCGAGGTGTACGAGTCATCGTACAGCGAGCATCGTACAGCGAGCATCGTACATCAGGCATCTGGATGGACGTCCCCTCTGAGTAACGTACAAATCACCTGGTTTGTGGTTGGCGGGAAGTCTGAGTGGTAGAGCCGGCCCTGCGGTCACTGGTGGCTCGCTATCTAAACCCTGCTCCAGAGCGATTATCATACACACAACGCCTAGCAGTAGTAGGAAGATAAACTTTGTAGGAGCAAGGACTAATGGGACTACAGCCCTGGCAACAGTTTCGAGAGATGATGTTTTAGGACACAAAGACAGTACAATCTGAGAAGCAAGTATTGGGTACACATGTAGTAAAAGGTAGTTAATATCTGGGTAAGAATGGACTTGTTAACATACGCTAGTATTATAATTATTAGAACTACTCTCAGTGTTAATGGTATCTCATTAGTATTACGGATACACAGAAGTGAATTGTATTTCTGGGACATATAAACAACTGACGTGCTCACACACACACACGCGCGCACACACATACACACTCGGGGCCAGGAACTGGGTCCGGACCCTGAAACACCAACTAGGTGAGTACACACAGCTGATCCTTGAAATTTGACCGCCCCTCCCCACAGACCTTCACCCCCTCTTTCCTTTTTCCCCCTCGCGTTTCTCTCTTCATAGCCTTTTTCCCTCCCGTTACCCTACTCACTCTCTCTCTCTCTCTCTCTCTCTCTCTCTCTCTCTCTCATTCTCTCTCTCTCTCTATCTCTTCTCTCTCTCTCTCTCTCGCTCTCTAACTCTCTCCCCTCCTCTCTCTTCTCCCTCTCTCGCTCTCCCTCTCTCTCTCTCTCCCTCTCTCTCTCTCACTCTCTCTCTCCATCTCTCCCTCCCTCTCTCCCATATCTCCCCCTCTTCTCCCTCTCTCTCTCCCTCTCTCTCTCCCTCTCTTCTCTCCCTCTCTCATCTCCCTCTCTCTCTCGCCTCTCATCTCCTCTCTCTCTCCCTCTCTCTCTCCCTCTCTCCCTCTCCTCTCTCCCTCTCTCCCTCTCTCCCTCTCCTCTCTCCCTCTCTCTCTCCTCTCTCTTCCTCTCGCTCCCTCTCTCTTCCTCATTCTCTCCCTCTCTCTCTCCCCTTTCTCCCCTCTCTCTCTCCCTCTCTCCTCCCCTCTCTCTCTCCCTCTCTCTTTTTTTTTTTTTTTTTGTTTTTTACACAGGGTTTTTGACAAGGTAAGGATTCCCTAGCTTTATTGTCAAGCTTTTACAGGTTAAGGATTCCTAACTTTATTGGCAAGCTGAAGAGCTGTTACCTACATCAGCCTAATTTGAAAGTTTTTTTATTGTTATGAGACATACAAGTAGGGAACAGGATGAAGTGGAGCCATCTGTGGCAGCATGTTCATTTGATCAACTGACGTTATCGCGTGACATCATTATGCTGATCGAAATGTGTTCCACACTCGAGTCATCTGGGTAAGTATGATCGCAGATGGTGTGATGTTCTTGAGAAGGTACAGACAGAGTGAAGTTGCTGCTTTCTGCCCGTTTGTGGCATTAAAAGCTTGTTTCACGCTGTCCTCGAAGTGGATCCAAGTGTGGTATTTTGACCAATATTGGCCTTGTCATAAACAGTAAGGCCACCCACATCCCTCCTAGGTTGGAAGGCTCTGCTGATATGACTGATCTATCCAGGATGGGTCCAGGCGAGAGATGAGACGTCTTGCTCTGTTCTTACTCTGTCAAGCAGTCGGCATGATGAGACGAGGGGTCAGGCAAACCAAGAAAGTGGAGCATACTTAGGCGTGAGCGTACTTGTGTCGTTCAGGATCTTGCAATACCCTACTGTCAAGCAGATGCGAGATTCGGCGAAGTGCGGTTACGCTTTCCTGGCTGCCCTTGTTTGCAAGATTTACAACATGGTTTCTTCTGTTAGTCTTTGGTGTCAATTTCCACCCCAAGGTTATCAACTTCTTCTCCCAGGTGCCAACTCCTCCCTTTCATCCTTACTACTGCACAGCCATTACCATCATGGGATGCCTGAGGACGAACATCTTTTGCGTTTTCTAAGGTTGCAAATGTTTACTTGCCATCTATTTCCCCCAGCTGATATAGCTCTCAGCTGCTGATTGATGTAGCTTAGAGCAGCTGGCATTTCTTCTCTTGGATAAGTGAATGTCAGTGTACAGTCGCTGCATATGCATGTGATTCTGGGATGAGATGAAGAAGGTCGTTGAAGTAGACATTCCATACAGTGGACCCAGCACACTCCCTTGTGGAACGCTTGCCCCAATAGGAGCCTTGTGTATCCGTTCCATTGAGGACTACACTTAGAGATTTACATGATGTTATCACTGTGGAGACATAGCATTGAGCCTGCAATTCCCAGGCTTGAAGTTTTGCTAAGAGGCCCTGGTGCCACACCCGGTCGAAAGCGCCAGCAATGTCAGTGACTACCACACAGCTGTTTTGGATTCATCCAGTGACTGGTTTGCCATTTGTGGAGAGGTTTAGCAAAGGTTCAGCAGCAGTGTAACCTTTCCTGGGAGCCATATTGACGATCACAAAGTAGTGAGTGGTAGTCAAAAAAATCTGTCTCTCTCTCTCCCTCTCTCGGTCTCTCTCTCTCCCTCCGTCTTCCCTCTCTCTACCTCTCTCTCTCTCCCTCCTCTCCTCTCTCTTCTCCCTCTCTCCTCTCCATTCTCTCTCATTCTTTCCTCTCCCTCTCTCTCACCCTCTCTCTCTCCCTCTCTCTCTCCCTCTCTCCTCTTATCTCTCTCCCTCTCTCCCTCCTCTCCTCTCCCTCTCTCTCTCTATTCCTCTCTCTCCCTCATCTCTATCTCCCTCTCTCTCTCCCTCTTCTCCTCTCACCTTCTCTTTCTCCCTCTCTCTCTCCCTCTCTCTCCCCCTCTCTCTCTCCCTTCTCGCCTCTTAGCTTCCTCTCTCTCTATCTCTCTCTCTCTTTCCTCTCTCTCTCCCGCTCTCTCTCCATCCCTCACTCCAGAACCCAATCTCTCACCCTCCTCTCTCTTCGATTGGCTTCCTCGTCTCCATCTCTCCATTTCTCTCTCCCCTTGTGCCTTTTCCCTCTCGCACTCCTTTATCCCTCTCTCTCTCTTTCTCTCCTCTCCCTTCTCCCTCTCTTTTCTCCCTCTCTCTACCTTTCTCTCCCCCCTCTCATTTCTCTCTCTCCCCTGGTCGTTATCCCTCACCCACATACTCTCTCTCTCTCTCCTCTTTATACCCTTTCTCTCTCCTCTCTCTCCCTCTTTCTACCCTTTCTCTCTCCCCCCCAATCTCACCCTTCTCCCTCCTCTAGCCTTATGGCTTGTGGTAATAAAAAAAAAAAAATAATATAAATAAAAAATTATGGGTGGCCTTAGAGGACGGAAATCCAGAGTTCTGGAAGACGATCCAGGATGAAACGACTGGGAGTTAGAGCTCCAAAAAAAGGGAGGAAGCAGCAGATGCGGAAAAGGAATAGATAGTAGAGCTTGGTAAGAAAATGGAGGAACGGATTAGCTGAAGAGTGCAGGAAATTGGGAAAAAAGATACAGGTTCTTAGCAGCTGAAGCTTGGATACAGTGCTTAGAAGAGAAACTGCAAAAGCCTTGAAACAGATTAGTAGAGAGAAAGAGAAATGACAATTCAGATGTGACATCAGGAATTCAAAAGTCAGGCGCAGACAAGGGGATGGTAAGCAACAATTGTGACATGCCCATACACGAAGGCCATATCAGACACGTGGGGCAGGAGAAAGATGATGAGCAACACTAGATCAAACGACAGGTCCGAAGACAAATTGAAGGTCAGGTATTTGCTATTTTGCAGTGATTGCTATCAGCCAACTGCAGTAGCTAGCTGGGAAAAAGGGACAGCTGGGTAAGGAAAAAAAAGACAGTTCATGAGATAAGTTTCAGTTTGCAGGGACTGAAGGGAAAGAACATTTGTCATGGAAAGAAAATTAAAAATGCCTTCACCCAGGAGGAAGCAGAGATGGAGACTCAGTGGGAGGAAGAGGAGGAGGAAAAAGGGCGCGAGAGGGAGCGAGCGCGAACGAGGAAAGGAGGAAATGGAAAAAGGGCGGGAGGTCCACAGGTTTTGTTGTTACGGCGGCTCCAGGATGCACGAAAGGGGGGGTGCCAACTTTTGAAGAAATAGAAGAAATAAATACAGGAGAGGAGGAGGAGGAAAAAAAAAGAAAAAAAAGAGAAAAAAAAAATTGATTTTGGAAGGCATCTGAAAACAATTAGGGGAGCGAGAGCTAGGCAATATGACCCAGGGTGACAAATTTTCAGAGAATTGGGTGGTTTTTGCGTTAGTCAGTGGTAAAAGGACCAAGGCCAGTCAGGAGTACTTTCAAGGAAGAATCATCAGTTTCGAATCAGGATTCTGCAAGAGAAAGGGGAAAGCAAGACCTGAGGGACAAACAGGTTACCAGAGAGTATACCTCGACCGCGACAGAACACAAGAAGGAAAAGAGAAAAATGGAATACACTGATCGAGTCGCGGTACAGGAGACGCAAAGGGGAACGAGAAGCAATGAAAATGAGCTGGGACCCAGAACAGGAGGATGGCAAACACACTCCCAAAGAATATCCCACCAAAAGACTCACCGCGACACTCTCCCACGCTACTGAGCAAACCGATACTACAACCTACTCGCTGCTTCCCTCTGCAACCAACCCCCATATCACAAACCTCTCCCCAACAGCTGACCCTTATGGGCATTCTGACCCACCCCCATCAACACAAACCCCATACATCACAGCCCCCATATAGGCCCCCCACAAAGGCTCTCGCTCCCCAACACCAATATACTGCAGGACCACAATGATAGAAAGATACTAAAGGTTTGTACACAAACGGCGGGATGGAATAACGAATATACATGAGGAGTGGAATGAAAGATTCAGTGAAGATCCAGATTCATAGCAGTCACAGAAAACGAAAACTCGCTGAGAAATAACAGTCACAAATTCTTCCCCAAAGGATATCAGATCCTGAGGAAAAGATAGAAGGAGTAGAGGGGAGGACGGGGTTGCACTGTCTCATAAAACACCGATGGGGATTTGAGGAAATGGAAGGCGATGGACATGGATGGAAAAGAGACTACATTGTAGGTACCAATTCAGTCCGGAGAACATAAGTAGTCATTGGAGTGATATATAACCACACCACAGAACGGCAGGAGCAAGAGGGGAGTACGAAGAAAACAACAGGGTGATTGGTGTGAGACACTCTGGCTGAGGTGGCAAGGAGAGCTCACTCGAGCAGTGCAAGTTATGGTAATGGTCGATTACAACCACAGGGAGATCGACTGGGAAAAAACCTGGAGCCACTTGGGGGTCCGAAACATGGGAGAACCAAAGATGATGATGTGGTACCTTGTAAAACCTAATGCATCAAACTTGTCCAGGGTCACAAACCAGAGGAGAAGAGGGGAGATGAGCCAGCAAGATGGATCTTGTGTTCACCCTGAGCAGTTCAGACATTGAGGACTTCACTTACGAGAGGCCCCTGGAGCTACGATCATGTGGTTCTGAGTTTTGACTCTATATAGTGAGATACAAGGGGAGAAGGTAACAGGACTGAAGGGGGCAGGCCAAACTTAAAAATAGGGGGGGAATACACAGGTATGAGAAACTTCCTGCAGGAGGTTCAGTGGGCATGAGACAATGGTAGGAAAATCAGTGTAAACGAGATGATGGAATATGTGGCAACAAAGTGCAAGGAGGCAGAGGGAAAGTTGTTTTTCCAAGGGGAAACAGAAATAATAGGAAGCCCAAAAACGAGTCCTTGGTTTTACCCGAAGGTGTAGGGAGGCAAAAACTAAGTGCAACAGAGATGGAAAGGTACAGGAGGCATTAGGGACCCAGGAAACATGGAGATTCGTAGAAAGAGCCAGAAACGAGTATGCACAATAAGGAGGGAGGCCCAGCGGACAGTATGAAAACGACATAGCATCGGAAAGGCTAATCTGACCGAAACTGCGGTATAGCCACATTAGGAGGAAGACAACAGTCAAAGGACCAGGTGTAAGGCTGAGGAAAGAAGTGAGACTCACCAAGAAACGATCAAGAGCGTTATGCGAGGAGCTCAACACGAGAGTTTAAGGAAGTATTTACAGTAGAGCCAGGAAGGACTCTGGGGGAACAGACAGATGGGACACCAGCAAGGATCTACACAACAAGAGTTGGAGACATACATAACAGATGAGGAGGAGGTGAAGAAAACTGCTAAGGAACAGCGATACCTCAAAGGTATGGGGGCGGACAACATCTCCCCGGGGTTCTTAGAGAGGAGCAGATATGTTGTGCATGCCACTTACCACAATCTTCTACACATCCTGGAAACTGGGCAACTACCTGAGGTATGGAAGACGGCACAAATGTAGTTCCCATTTTTAAAAAAGGAGACAGAAAAGAGGCACTAACTATAGACCTGTGTCATTGACGTGATTAGTATGCAAAATTATGGAGGACGATTATCAGGAGGAGAGTGTGGAGCACCTGAACGGAACAGGAGTATAATGCCAACCAGCACGGATTCACGGAAGGCAAATCCTGTGTCACAAACCTTCTGGGGTTTTATGATAAAATAAAGAAAGTAAGACAAGAGAGAGAGGGGTGGGTTGATTGCATCTTCTTGGACTGCGGAAGGCTTTGACACAGTTTCCTCAAAGAGATTTGTTGCAGAAGCTAGTGCATCGGCCGCCATATAACAGGGAAGGGCACTGCAATGGATCAGAGAATACATGACAGGGAGGCAACAAGAGTCATGGTACGTAATTGATGTATCCAGTGGGGCACCTATGTCGAGCGGGGTCCCCAGGGGTCGGTCCTAGGGCCAAGTGCTATTTTTGGAATATGTGAACGACATGACGGAAGGGTTAGACTCAGAAGTGTCCTGTTTGCAGTGATGTGATGTTAATGAGGAGAATTAAATCTGATGAGTCAGGCCAGGACTTCAAAGAGACCTGAGACAGACTGGACACTGGTCCAGCCCAATGGCTTCTCGAAATATATCCTGCAAATACAAAAGTCATGAAGATAGGGGAAGGGCACAGAAGCCACAGACAGAGTATAGGGCTAGGTGGCCAAAGACTGAAACCTCCTTCAAGGAGAAAGTTTGGGGTGAGTATAACACCGAGCATGTCTCGGAAGACCACATCAATCAGATATACTGCTGCAGCTATGGCGCTGGCAAACCTGAGAACAGCATCCGATACCTCGGACATGCTTAGAATTATGGTATCTACCGGATTTATTTGCAGTATGAATATTAGAAGTGGGGGACACAAACACACACACATCACAAATTAAAGTTAGTGTTACTTACCAAAGTGAATGTAAATTATAAAAGTAGCAGTATACAAGTGATAAGTGTGGTAAGTGAGGACTCAAAAGGGCAACGAGAATCGAATAGACCGTAACGAAGTCAGCGGCGGAAGGGAGAGGTGTACGAGTCTTCGTACAGCGAGCATTCGTACAGCGAGCACGTACATCGGCATTGGAAGGACCGTCCCCTTGAGTAACGTAACAAATCACCCTGGTTTGTGGTTGCGGGTAAGTCTGAGTGGTAGTGCCGGCCTGCGGTCACTGGTGGCTCGCATCTAATAACCCTGTCCAGAGCGATTATCATACACACAACGCTAGCAGTTAGTAGGATGATAAACTTTGTTGGAGCAAGGACTAATGGGACTACAGCCCTGCAACTGTTTCGAGAGATGATGTTTTAGGACACAAAGACCAGTACAATCTGAGAAGCAAGTTAGTGGGTACACATCTTAGTAAAAGGTAGCTAATAACTGGGTTGAAGAAATGACTTGTTAACATACGCTAGTATTATATTTATTAGAACTTCTCTCAGTGTTAATGGTATCTCCATAGGTATTACGGATACACAGAAGGTTGAATTGTATTTCTGGGGTCATATAAACAACTGACGTGCTCACACACACACACGCGCGCACACACTACACATCGGGGCCAGGTACTGGGTCTCGACCTGAAACCACAACTCGGTGAGTACACACAGCTGATCCTTGAAATTTGACCGCCTCCCACAGACCTTCACCCCCCTCTTACCTTTTCCTCCCTCGCGTTTCTCATCTCTCATACCTTTTTCCCTCCGTTCCACCTACTCACTCTCTCTCTCTCTCTCTCTCTCTTCTCTCTCTCTCTCGCTCTCTCTCTCTCTCTCTCCCCTTCTCTTCGCTCTCCTTCTCGCTCTCTTCTCTTCTCTCTCTCTCTCTCTCTCTTCTCTCTCTCTCTCTCTCTCTCTCCTCTCTCGAACTCTCTCTCCCTCTCTCTCTCTCCCTCTCTTCTCTCTCCCTCTCTCTCTCTCTCCTCTCTCTATCTCCATCTCTCGTCTCCCTCTCTTCCCTCCCTCTCTCCCTCTCTCCCCCTCGCTCTCCCTCTGCTCTCTCACTCTCTCTCTCCCTCATCTCTCTCCTAGCTCTGCACTCTCGCTCTCTCCCTCTCTCTCCCTCTCTCTCTCCTTCTACTGCCTCTCCCTCTCTCCCTCTCTCTTCTCCCTCCCTCTCCCTCTCTCCCTCTCTCTATCCCTCCTCCTCTCTATCTCTCTTCTCTCCTCTCTCTCTCCCTCATTCTTCCCTCTCTCTTCTACCGTCCCTCTCTGCCTCTCCCTCTCCCTCTCCCTCTCTCTTCCCTCTCCTTCCCTCTTTTTTTTTTTTTTTTTTTTTTTTTTACACAGGGTTTGGTTTGACAAGGATTAGGATCCCTAGCTGGTATTGCAGCTATTACAGGTTAAGGATTCCTAACTTTATTGGCAAGCTAGGCTGTTAACCTACATCAGCTCATTGAAAGATTTTTATTGTTATGAGACATACAAGTAGGGTACAGGATGATGTTGGAGCCATCTGTGGGCCAGGCATTTTCATTTGATCCACTGACGTTATCTCGTTGACATCATTATGGCCTGTACGAATGTGTTCCATACTCGAGTCATCCTGGGTTATGTATGATCTCAGATGGTGAGGTTGGAGAAGGGTACAGCCAGAGTGAAGTTGCTGCTTTATGCCCGTTTTCTTGTGGCATAAAAAGCTTGTTTCACGCTGTCCTCGAAGTGGATCCATGTGGTATTTGACAATATTGGCTTGTACTAACAGTAAGGCCACCCAATCCCTCTATGTTGAAGGCTCTGCTGAAATGACGATCTTTCCAGGATGGGTCAGGCGAGAGATGAGACGTCTTGCTCTGTTCTCTACTCTGTCAAGCAGTCCGGCAGATGAGACGGGGACAGGCAACAAGAAAGTGGAGCATACTCAAGGTGTGAGCGAACTTGTGCCTTCGTAACAGGATCTGCAAACCCCTACTGTCAAGCAATGCGAAGATACGGCGAAGTGCTTGTAAGCTTCTGGCTGCCTTGTTTGCAAGATTTACAACATGGTTCTTCTGGTTAGTTTGGAGTCAAATTTCACCCCAGGATATCCAATTCTCTCCAGGTGCCAACATCTCCCGTTCATCCGTACTACTGCACCAAGCATTACCATCATGTGCTAGAGACGAACATTCATTTGCTTTTATCAGGTGCAAATGATACTTGCCATCTATTTTCCCAAGCTGATATAGCTCTCAGCTGTTGATAGATGTAGCTTAGAGGCAGCTGGCATTCTTCTCTTGGATAAGTGATGTCAGTTGAAGTCGTCTGCATATGCATGTGATTCTGGGATGAGATGAAGAAGGGTCGTGAAGTAGACATTCCATAAAGTGGACCAGCACACTCCTAGTGGAACGCTTGCCACAATAGGATGCCTTTGCTGAATTTCCGTTTCATTGAGGAATAATTTAGAGATTCCATGAGGTATAATCACTGAGGAGACCATAGCGTAGAGCCTGCAATTCCCAGTGCTTGAAGTTTTGCTAAGGGCCTTGGTTTGCCACACCCGGTCGAAAAGCGCCAGCAATGTCCAGTGCTACCACACAGCTGACTTTGGATTATCCAGTGTGACTGGTGCCAATTAGGGGAAGAGGTTTACAACAGATCAGCAGCAGAGTAACCTTTCTGAGCCATTTTGACGATCACAATAGTACGTGGAGTTGGTAGTCAAAAAAATCTGTCTCTCGCTCTCCCTCTTCTGGTCTCTCTCTCTCCCTTCCTCTTCTCCCTCTCTCCCTTCTCTCTTCCTCTCTCTCTCCTCTCTCTCCCTCTCTCTCTCCCTCTCTCCCCTCTCTCTCTCCCTCTCTCTCTCCCCCTCTCTCTTCCCTCTCTCTCTCTTCTTCCTCTCCCTCTCTCTCCCCCTCTCTCTCTCCTCTCTCTCTCCCTCTCTCCCTTCTCTCTCCCCGTCTCTTCTCCTCTTCCTCTCCTCTTCTTCCCCCTTCTCTCTCCCTCCTCTCTCTCCCTCTCTCTCCTTCTCTCTCTCCCTCTCTCTCTCCCTCTCGCTCTTCTCTCTCCCTCTCTCTCCCTCTCTCTCTTCCCTCTCTCTCTCCTTCTCTCTCTCACTCTCCTTTCTCCTCTTTCTCTCCCTTCTCTCTCCCCCTCTCTCTCTCCCTCTTCTCCCTCTTCTCTCCCTCTCTCTCTCTTTCTCTCTCTCTTCCTCTCTCTCTCCTACTCTCTCCCTCCCTCACTCCCATACCCAATCTCTCACCCTCCTCTCTCCTGTAGGGGCCTTCTCTCTCATCTCTCATTCTCTCTCCCATGCCTTTACCTCGCCCTCTTTCTCCCTCTCTCTCTCTTTCTCTCCCTCTCCCTCTCCCTCTCTTTCTCCCTCTCTCTACCTTTCTCTCCCCCTCACATTTCTCTCTCTTCTCCCTTGCTGGTCTTATCCTCACCCCCATACTCTCTCCTCTCTCTCCCCTCTTTCTACCCTTTCTCTTTCTCTCTCTCCCTCTTTCTACCCTTTCTCTCTCCCTCCCACACCTCTCCCTCTCTAGCTTCTGTCTGTGGTTAATAAAAAAAAAATAAAAAATAAAAAAAATATGGGTGGCCTTGAGATAGGACGGAACCCGAGATCTGGAAGACGAACCAGGGATGAAAGTCTGGGCAGTTAGAGATCCAAAAAAGGGAGGAAGAGTGGGAAAGGGAAGATAGTAGAGCCTTGGTAGTAAGAAAATGGAGGAAAAACGATTAGCTGAAGAGGCAGGAAGTGGGAAGTACAGGTCTTTAGCAGAGAAGCTAGGATACCAGTGTTAGGAAGAGAAACTGCAAAGCCTTCTGAAACAGATTAGAGAGAGAAAATGACAATCAGGATGTGACATCAGGAATTTCAAAAGTCAGGCGCAGACAGGGGATGGTAAGCAAACAATGGAGACATGCCATTACACGAAGGCCCTATCAGACCACGTGGGGCCAGGGAAAAAGATGCTGAGCACACTAAGATCAAAACGACAGGTCCGAAGACAATGAAGGTACTGCTCTAGCAGATGATTCTAACAGCCAACTGCAGTAGACAAGGGCAGCTGTCAGGAAAGACCAGTTCACTGAGAATAGAGTTTCAGATATGACGGGATGAAGGAAAGAACATGTCAATGGAAAGAATTAAATGCCTCAGAGGAAGCAGATGGAGACTCAGTGGGAGGAGGAAAGGGCGAGGTCAGTTTTTGTGTACGGGCTCCAGGAAGCCAAGGGGGCAACTTTGAGAAATAAAACAGGAGGAGGAAAAAAAGGATTGAAGGCATCATGAAACAATGGGGGAGGGCAATATGACCCCAGTTGACAAAATTTTCAGAGAATTGGTTGTGGTTTGCGAGTGGACGACAGGGCCTGTCAGAGTTAACTTTCAAGGAAGAATCAGTTCGTATCAGGATTCTGCAAGAGGAAAGTAAGATGAGGACAAACGGGGGTTACAGAGAGTATTACCTCGACCGCGACAGAAACACAAGAGAAAACGGACTACATGAACGACGAGGACGGTACAGAGGAAGCAAGGAGGAACGAGAAGAATGAAAATGAGCAGGACCAGACCACAGGTAGGAAGGGCAAACACCACCCCACAGAATATCCCACCAAAAGACTCCACCCGCGGACACTCCACAACGCAATGTAGCAACTATACTACAACCTACTCACTGTTCCACTCTGCCACAAACCCCATATCACAAACCTCACCCAACTGCTGTCCCTTATGGCATTTGACCCCACCCCCATAACCAAACCCCACCTACACCACAGCCCCATATAGGGCCCCCACAAAAGGCTCTCGCTCCCCAACCCCAATATACTTGCATGACACAATGATTAGAAAAGAAAAACTAAAGGTTGGTACACCAAACGCGGATGGAATAACGAATAAAAATGAGGAGTGGAATGAAAGAATCAGTGGACGAATCCCCAGACATCATAGCAGTCACAGAAAACAAAACTCGCTGAGGACAAATAACAGACACAATCTTCCCAAACAGGATATCAGATCCTGAGAACGATAGAAGGAAGTAGAGGGGGAGGAGGGGATGCACTGTCATAAAACACCGATGGGGATTTGCGAAATGGAAGGCATGACAATGATGGAGGAAAGAAAGGGACTTATATTGTAGGTAAAATGCAGTCGGGAGGAACATAAAGTAGTCATTGGAGTGATATATATACCTCCACAGAACTGCAGGAGGCAAGAGAGAGTACGAAGAAAACAACAGGGTGATGGTGGGACACATGGCTGAGGTGGCAAGGAAGAGCTCACTGAGCAGAGCAAAGTTACTGGTATGGGCGATTTCAACCTACAGGGAGTTCGACTGGGCAAAACACTGGAGCCACCAGGGGGCGGTCCGAAACATGAGAGAGCCAAGATGATGGATGTGGGTACTTGAAAACCTCATGGCATCAACTTGTCAGGACACAACCAGGAGAGAGGGGAGGATGAGCCAGCAAGAACTGGATCTTGTGTTCACCCTGAGCAGTTCAGGACATTGAGGACTTCACTTACGAGAGGCCCTTGGAGCGCTAGCGATCATGTGGTCTGGAGTTTTGGACTAAATAGTAGTGTTACAAGTGGAGAAGGTAAAACAGGAACTGAAGGGGACTGGCCAAAACTTAAAGGGGGACTACACAGGTAGAGAACCTTCCTGCAGGTAGGTTTCAGTGGGGACAGTGAAATGGTAGGAAAATCACGTAACCGAGATGTGGAATATGTGGCAACAAGTGCAAGGAGGCAGAGGAAAGTTTTATCCCAAGGGAAACAGAAATTATAGGAAGACCCAAAACGAGTCTTGTTTACCCGAAGGTGTAGGGAGGCAAAAAAAACTAGTGCAACAGAGATTGGGAAAAGGTTATTACAGGTACACGGAGGCATAGGACCAGGAAATCAAGGAGATTAGTGATGAGCCAGAAACGAGTATGCAAGATAAGGAGGGAGGCCAGCGACAGTAAGAAAACGACATAGCATCGAAAAGTTGATCTGACCGATGACTGCTGTATCGCACAGTAGGAGGAAGAAACAGTCAAGGGACCAGGTGATAAGGTGAGGAAAGAAGGTGGAGAACTCACAAGATACGATCTAGAGGTATGCGAGGAGCTCAAAAACAAGATTAAGGAAGTATTTACAGTAGAAGACAGGAAGGACTCTGGGGGAACAGACCAGATGGGGACACCAGCAGGAATACACAACAAGTGTTGGACGACATACATACAGATGAGGAGGAGGTGAAGAAAAATGCTAAGGGTCATCGATACCTCAAGGCAATGGACCGGACAACATCTCCCCGGGGTTCTTAGAGTGGGAGCAGATATGTGGTGCATGCCCCTTACCAACAATCTTCAACAATCTCTGGAAACTGAGGCAACTACCTGAGGTAGGGAAGGACGGCAAATGTAGTTCCCATTTTTAAAAAAGGAGACAGAAAAGAGGCACTAAACTATAGACCTGTGTCATTGGGACGTGTATAGTATGCAAAATTATGGAGAAGATATCAGGAGGAGAGTGGTGGTAAGACCTGGAACGGACAGGAGTATAATTGCAACAGCACGGATTCACGGAAGGCAATATCCTGTGTCAAAACCTTCTGGAGTTTTATGATAAAATAACAGAAGTAAGACAGAGAGAGGGGGTGGGTTGATTGCATCTTTTTTTTCTTGGACTGCAAGAAGGGCCTTTGACACAGTTCCTCACAAGAGAATTAGTGCAGTAGCTAGAGCATCAGGCGCATTATAACAGGAAGGGCACGGCAATGACAGAGAATACCCTGTCAGGGAGGCAACAACGGAGTCATGGTTACGTAAATGATGTATCACAGTGGGCACTATGTCGAGCGGGGTCCACATGGGTCGGTCTAGAACAGTGCTATTTTTGGAATATAGTGAAACGATCATGACGGAAGGGTTAGACTCAGAGTGTCCCTGTTTGCAGATGATGTGAAGTAATGAGGGAGAATTAAATCTGATGAGGAACCTGCGGGACTTTCAAAGAGGTCATGGACAGGACTGGTCACCTGGTCCAGCAAGGCTTCTCGAAGTTAATCCAGCCAAATACAAAGTCATGAGATAGGGGAAGGGCACAGAAAGACCACAGAAGATTATTAGGCTAGGTGGCCAAAGACTGCAAAACCCACTAAGGGAAAGTTTGGGTGAGTTATAACACCGAGCATGTCTCTCCGGAAGCACACATCAACAGATACTGCTGCAGCTATGGGCGCCTTGGCAACCTGGAGAACAGCATTCCGGTACCTTAGTAAGGAATCATTCAAGACACTGTACAACGGGTTTGTATGTCAGGCCCATTGAGTAGGCAGCACCTGTTTGGGAACCGCATGATAAAGCACGTCAAGAAACTAGGAGGAAAGTAGGAAAGGTTTGCGACAAGGTTAGTTCCAGTGCTAAGGGGGAATGTCCTATGAAGGAAGATTAAGGAAAACGGGGCCCTGACGACACTGGAGGAAGGAGGGTCAGGGGAGACATGATAACGAACATAGAAATACTGCGTGGCCTAGACAAGGTGGAACACAAAAGACAGATGTTCCAGGGAGGGGACACAGAACAAGAGGCCACAATTGGAAGTTGAAGACACAATGTAGTCAGGAGATAGTAGGAAGTATTCTTCAGTCATAGAGTTGTAAGGCAGTGGATAGCCTAGAAAATGACGTAGTGGAGGCAGGAACCATACACAGTTTTTAAGATGAGGTTTGATAAAGCTCTGGAGCGGGGAGAGAGAGGGCTAGTAGCAACTGGTGAAGAGCGGGGGCCAGGAGCTAGGGACTCGACCCCTGCATCCACAAATAGGTGGAGTACCCACACCCACACACACACATACACAACACACACCACACAATACACACACAAATACTCACACACACACCACACACACACACAGACACACACACACCACCACATACACAACACATATCCACACCCATACACACACACATACACACACCCACACACATACCAGACCACACACACACAACACACAACCACACACACTCACACACATACACACCACACACACACACACACACATACACACATCACACTTACACACACACATACACACACACACCACTCGCGTACAACACCACACACACATACACACCACACACAACACACACACACACACGTACACACACACACACACATACCACTCACACACACATACACCATACACATACACTACACACACAGGAACAAGCACTTGTAAGCTGTAGGACACATGAAACACACATACTCTGGATTTCCACACCGTCCTTGTGAACTGACCATCTGAACCTTTTCCTCTCCCCCCCCTCTTTTCTACCCTAAGTAGACCTATTCTCTACCTCTCTCACTCTTTACCTATATCTCTTCTCTACCTATCTCTCTCTCTTTTCCCTCTCCATCTCTCCGCTTAACATCTCTTACCTCTAACACCTCCCCCCCTCTAACATCTCTCCCCTCTAACATCTGTACCCTCCCATTATCTCTCCCCTCTCCCTTTCCCACCTCTCTCCTATCCTCCCTACTCCCCCTAGCCTCTTTCCCCTGTCGCTTCTTCCATCTCCCCCCTCTTTCCCCCTTTCCCCCTCTCTGCCCCCTTCTCTGGTCCTGCATCACTGTTTGATAGCTGGTCACTCACTCTGCATAGCCATACCAGATTTAGAGTGAAATAGCATAGAGGACAGTGCCAAGGTGGTAAAGCGGTAGTGGGGATATGTCGGACACTTAAGCTGAGACAGCTAAATTTTAAAACTAGCTACTTTCTGAGTTTTAGAGTAGAATCGAAAGCAGTGTTACAAGTATTGGTAAGCTTAGAATTACTGGTATCTACCGGTATTTATTTTAGCAGTATGATACTTAGGAGTGGGGCATACACCACACTCACACAATCACAAATATGTAGTTGTTAACTTACCAAAAGTGAAGTGTAAATTATAAAAGTAGCAGTATACAAGTGATAGTGTGGTAAATGAGGGAGCAAAAGGGCAACGAGAAAAAGAAATGCCGAGAAGGTCAGCGGCGCGCTAGGGCGAGGTGTACGAGTCATCGTACAGCGAGCAGTCGTACAGCGAGCATGTACATCAGCATTGGATGGACCGTCCCCTCTGAAGGTTTTTTACTTTAACGTACAAATCAACTGGTTTGTGGTTGGCGGGTGATGTCTGAGTGGTAAGATGCCGGCCCTGCGGGCATGGTTGGCTCGTATACTAAAAACTGCTCCAAGAGCGATTAGCATACACACAAAGCCTAGCGTAGTAGGAAGATAAACTTTGTAGGAGCAAGGACTAATGGGACTACAGCCCTGGCAACTGTTTCGAGAGATGATGTTTTAGGACACAAAGACAGTACAATCTGCGAAGCAAAGTATTGGGTACACATGTAGTAAAAGGTAGTTAATATCTGGGTAAGAATGGACTTGTTAACATACGCTCTAGTATTGTAATTATTAGAACTACTCTCAGTGTTAATGGTATTCATTTAGTATTACGGATACACAGAAGTGAATTGTATTTCTGGGACATATAAACAAACTGACGTGCTCACACACACACACGCGCGCACACACATACACATCGGGGCAGGAACTGGGTCCGGACCCTGAAACACCAACTAGGTGAGTACACACAGCTGATCCTTGAAATTTGACCGCCCCTCCCCACAGACCTTCACCCCCTCTTTCCTTTTTCCCCCTCGCGTTTCTCTCTTCATAGCCTTTTTCCCTCCCGTTACCCTACTCACTCTCTCTCTCTCTCTCTCTCTCTCTCTCTCTCTCTCTCATTCTCTCTCTCTCTCTATCTCTTCTCTCTCTCTCTCTCTCGCTCTCTAACTCTCTCCCCTCCTCTCTCTTCTCCCTCTCTCGCTCTCCCTCTCTCTCTCTCTCCCTCTCTCTCTCTCACTCTCTCTCTCCATCTCTCCCTCCCTCTCTCCCATATCTCCCCCTCTTCTCCCTCTCTCTCTCCCTCTCTCTCTCCCTCTCTTCTCTCCCTCTCTCATCTCCCTCTCTCTCTCGCCTCTCATCTCCTCTCTCTCTCCCTCTCTCTCTCCCTCTCTCCCTCTCCTCTCTCCCTCTCTCCCTCTCTCCCTCTCCTCTCTCCCTCTCTCTCTCCTCTCTCTTCCTCTCGCTCCCTCTCTCTTCCTCATTCTCTCCCTCTCTCTCTCCCCTTTCTCCCCTCTCTCTCTCCCTCTCTCCTCCCCTCTCTCTCTCCCTCTCTCTTTTTTTTTTTTTTTTTGTTTTTTACACAGGGTTTTTGACAAGGTAAGGATTCCCTAGCTTTATTGTCAAGCTTTTACAGGTTAAGGATTCCTAACTTTATTGGCAAGCTGAAGAGCTGTTACCTACATCAGCCTAATTTGAAAGTTTTTTTATTGTTATGAGACATACAAGTAGGGAACAGGATGAAGTGGAGCCATCTGTGGCAGCATGTTCATTTGATCAACTGACGTTATCGCGTGACATCATTATGCTGATCGAAATGTGTTCCACACTCGAGTCATCTGGGTAAGTATGATCGCAGATGGTGTGATGTTCTTGAGAAGGTACAGACAGAGTGAAGTTGCTGCTTTCTGCCCGTTTGTGGCATTAAAAGCTTGTTTCACGCTGTCCTCGAAGTGGATCCAAGTGTGGTATTTTGACCAATATTGGCCTTGTCATAAACAGTAAGGCCACCCACATCCCTCCTAGGTTGGAAGGCTCTGCTGATATGACTGATCTATCCAGGATGGGTCCAGGCGAGAGATGAGACGTCTTGCTCTGTTCTTACTCTGTCAAGCAGTCGGCATGATGAGACGAGGGGTCAGGCAAACCAAGAAAGTGGAGCATACTTAGGCGTGAGCGTACTTGTGTCGTTCAGGATCTTGCAATACCCTACTGTCAAGCAGATGCGAGATTCGGCGAAGTGCGGTTACGCTTTCCTGGCTGCCCTTGTTTGCAAGATTTACAACATGGTTTCTTCTGTTAGTCTTTGGTGTCAATTTCCACCCCAAGGTTATCAACTTCTTCTCCCAGGTGCCAACTCCTCCCTTTCATCCTTACTACTGCACAGCCATTACCATCATGGGATGCCTGAGGACGAACATCTTTTGCGTTTTCTAAGGTTGCAAATGTTTACTTGCCATCTATTTCCCCCAGCTGATATAGCTCTCAGCTGCTGATTGATGTAGCTTAGAGCAGCTGGCATTTCTTCTCTTGGATAAGTGAATGTCAGTGTACAGTCGCTGCATATGCATGTGATTCTGGGATGAGATGAAGAAGGTCGTTGAAGTAGACATTCCATACAGTGGACCCAGCACACTCCCTTGTGGAACGCTTGCCCCAATAGGAGCCTTGTGTATCCGTTCCATTGAGGACTACACTTAGAGATTTACATGATGTTATCACTGAGGAGACATAGCGTAGAGCCTGCAATTCCCAGTGCTTGAAGTTTTGCTAAGAGGCCCTGGTGCCACACCCGGTCGAAAGCGCCAGCAATGTCCAGTGACTACCACACAGCTGTTTTGGATTCATCCAGTGACTGGTTTGCCATTTGTGGAGAGGTTTAGCAAAGGTTCAGCAGCAGTGTAACCTTTCCTGAAGCCATATTGACGATCACAAAGTAGTGAGTGGTAGTCAAAAAAATCTGTCTCTCTCTCTCCCTCTCTCTGTCTCTCTCTCTCCCTCTCTCTCTCCCTCTCTCTACCTCTCTCTCTCTCCCTCCTCTCCTCTCTCTTCTCCCTCTCTCCTCTCCATTCTCTCTCATTCTTTCCTCTCCCTCTCTCTCACCCTCTCTCTCTCCCTCTCTCTCTCCCTCTCTCCTCTTATCTCTCTCCCTCTCTCCCTCCTCTCCTCTCCCTCTCTCTCTCTATTCCTCTCTCTCCCTCATCTCTATCTCCCTCTCTCTCTCCCTCTTCTCCTCTCACCTTCTCTTTCTCCCTCTCTCTCTCCCTCTCTCTCCCCCTCTCTCTCTCCCTTCTCGCCTCTTAGCTTCCTCTCTCTCTATCTCTCTCTCTCTTTCCTCTCTCTCTCCCGCTCTCTCTCCATCCCTCACTCCAGAACCCAATCTCTCACCCTCCTCTCTCTTCGATTGGCTTCCTCGTCTCCATCTCTCCATTTCTCTCTCCCCTTGTGCCTTTTCCCTCTCGCACTCCTTTATCCCTCTCTCTCTCTTTCTCTCCTCTCCCTTCTCCCTCTCTTTTCTCCCTCTCTCTACCTTTCTCTCCCCCCTCTCATTTCTCTCTCTCCCCTGGTCGTTATCCCTCACCCACATACTCTCTCTCTCTCTCCTCTTTATACCCTTTCTCTCTCCTCTCTCTCCCTCTTTCTACCCTTTCTCTCTCCCCCCCAATCTCACCCTTCTCCCTCCTCTAGCCTTATGGCTTGTGGTAATAAAAAAAAAAAAATAATATAAATAAAAAATTATGGGTGGCCTTAGAGGACGGAAATCCAGAGTTCTGGAAGACGATCCAGGATGAAACGACTGGGAGTTAGAGCTCCAAAAAAAGGGAGGAAGCAGCAGATGCGGAAAAGGAATAGATAGTAGAGCTTGGTAAGAAAATGGAGGAACGGATTAGCTGAAGAGTGCAGGAAATTGGGAAAAAAGATACAGGTTCTTAGCAGCTGAAGCTTGGATACAGTGCTTAGAAGAGAAACTGCAAAAGCCTTGAAACAGATTAGTAGAGAGAAAGAGAAATGACAATTCAGATGTGACATCAGGAATTCAAAAGTCAGGCGCAGACAAGGGGATGGTAAGCAACAATTGTGACATGCCCATACACGAAGGCCATATCAGACACGTGGGGCAGGAGAAAGATGATGAGCAACACTAGATCAAACGACAGGTCCGAAGACAAATTGAAGGTCAGGTATTTGCTATTTTGCAGTGATTGCTATCAGCCAACTGCAGTAGCTAGCTGGGAAAAAGGGACAGCTGGGTAAGGAAAAAAAAGACAGTTCATGAGATAAGTTTCAGTTTGCAGGGACTGAAGGGAAAGAACATTTGTCATGGAAAGAAAATTAAAAATGCCTTCACCCAGGAGGAAGCAGAGATGGAGACTCAGTGGGAGGAAGAGGAGGAGGAAAAAGGGCGCGAGAGGGAGCGAGCGCGAACGAGGAAAGGAGGAAATGGAAAAAGGGCGGGAGGTCCACAGGTTTTGTTGTTACGGCGGCTCCAGGATGCACGAAAGGGGGGGTGCCAACTTTTGAAGAAATAGAAGAAATAAATACAGGAGAGGAGGAGGAGGAAAAAAAAAGAAAAAAAAGAGAAAAAAAAAATTGATTTTGGAAGGCATCTGAAAACAATTAGGGGAGCGAGAGCTAGGCAATATGACCCAGGGTGACAAATTTTCAGAGAATTGGGTGGTTTTTGCGTTAGTCAGTGGTAAAAGGACCAAGGCCAGTCAGGAGTACTTTCAAGGAAGAATCATCAGTTTCGAATCAGGATTCTGCAAGAGAAAGGGGAAAGCAAGACCTGAGGGACAAACAGGTTACCAGAGAGTATACCTCGACCGCGACAGAACACAAGAAGGAAAAGAGAAAAATGGAATACACTGATCGAGTCGCGGTACAGGAGACGCAAAGGGGAACGAGAAGCAATGAAAATGAGCTGGGACCCAGAACAGGAGGATGGCAAACACACTCCCAAAGAATATCCCACCAAAAGACTCACCGCGACACTCTCCCACGCTACTGAGCAAACCGATACTACAACCTACTCGCTGCTTCCCTCTGCAACCAACCCCCATATCACAAACCTCTCCCCAACAGCTGACCCTTATGGGCATTCTGACCCACCCCCATCAACACAAACCCCATACATCACAGCCCCCATATAGGCCCCCCACAAAGGCTCTCGCTCCCCAACACCAATATACTGCAGGACCACAATGATAGAAAGATACTAAAGGTTTGTACACAAACGGCGGGATGGAATAAAAAAGTTTTCAGAAAAAAGTTGAAGGTTTGGTACACAAACACAGAAAGAATAACAAATAAATGTGAGGGGGGTGGCATGAAAGAATCAAGATGTCTTCCCGACAAACATAGCAGTCACAGAAAAAAAACTCAGTGGGGCAAAACAGACACCCAAACTTCCCCCCCCCGGGGTTTTCAGACCTGAAGAAGGGAAAAAAGGAGGGAGGGGGGAGGTGGGGGGTTTCCCCTGCTCATTAAAAACTGATGGGGGGTTTTCAAAAATTTAAGGAAGGGGCCCCAAATTGGAGAAAGGGGTTAAAATAGTAGGGTTTTCAGTTCAGTCGGGGAACATAAGGCAGTCATTGCCCGTGATGTATAACCCACCACAGAACTTTTAGAGGTGAAGAGGAATATGATGAGTGCAGCAGAGCAGTGGTGGGCACACAAGAGGGGCAAGAAAAGCTCCTCGAGTAGACAAAGTTATTTATAAAGGGGATTTCAATCACAGGGGGATTGGGTGGGGGAAAACCGGAGCCACATGGGGGTCCCTGAAACATGGGGACCAAATGATGGGTGTGGGGCTTTGGAAAAAATTCATGCACCAACATTTAAAACACTACCCGAGATAGAAGGGTAAAAGAACCACAAGACTTGGGCCCCTTTTGTCACCCCGAAATAGCTCAGATATAGGGGCACACATAAAGAAAGGTCTTTTTTGGGGCTAGTGCCCCTATGGGGAGGGCAACAGGAAAATGAAGGGAAAAGCCAAACTATAAAACGGGGACAAACCGTATGAGGGGCCTTTCCGGGAAAGGTTTTAAATTGGGGAAAAAGATTTTTAGGAGATCAGTAAACGAAATGGGCAATACATAACAACAAAACGTAAAAGGGGGCAGAGGAAATTTTGGGTTTCCCAAAGGTTTGCAGAAATAATGGGAAACCAAAAAATGAGCCCTTTGGGTTTTCCCAAATATGTAGGGGAAACCAAAAAATAAGTGTGCTAGAGAATGGAAAAATTTCAGAAGGGGGAAAAACTCAAAAAAAATAAAGAGATTAGTCCCAAAGGGAACCCAAAAAAGTATGCACAGATAAGGAGGGAAAGGGCCCCGCGGCAGTAAAAGAAAAAAGACATAAAAACAAAAGTCATGTCGACCCAAAGGATTTACAGCCCCGTCAGGGGGAAGACAACCGTCAAACCAATAATCCCCCTGAGGAAAGAATTTGGGGGCTCACAAGAATAACCAAGAATTTTGTGAGGAGCTCCTCACGATATTTTCAGAAAATATTTTCAGTGGGGGGGCAAAAGTTACAAAGGAAAAAACAAAACAAAAGGGGAAAAACCAACAAGGGAATACCAATTAGTTTGGATTTAAATTCACACAACCCCAGTAGGGGGTTAAAAAAGCTTCTAAGTGACTTTGATATCTCAAAGGGGAGTGGGGCGAACAACACCCCCCTTGGGGCCTTAAGAAGGAGCCGAGACACTGCATGAGCCATTAACCACAAACTTCCCAAAACATCCCTTAAAAATGGGCAACTAAATTAGGTATGGAAATGGGGGAATTTTATCCCCATCTTTAAGAAAGGGGACAGAAAACAAGCACTAAAAATAAAGAGCAGTACACTTTACATTATAGAAAGGGAAAGTCCCTGAAAGAAAATTATCAGGAGAGTGGGGAGCACCTGAAAGGAACGAAATTATAAAAGACAACCGGGATGGATTCTTGGAAGGCAAATTCCCGTGGGACGAACCCCTGGAGTTTTTTTGACAAGGGTGACAAAAAGTAAACACAAAGGGGAAAGGGGGGGTTGACTGCATTTTCCCTTGGGCTGCCCAAAAAAAAGGCCTTCACCCAGTTTTCCCCACAATTTAAAGTGCAGAAAGGGTAGGGATCAACATGTAAAAACAGGGAAATGGGAAATGCAAGGATAACAGAAAACCTACAGGGAGGGAACAACGGGCATGGGACGTAAAGAAATTTTCACAATGGGGCCGTGACGACGGGGATTCACAGGGGGCAACCCAGGAAAACAGGCTGTTTTTTTGTAAATGTGAAAAGGGAAACAGAAGGGAATTTTAAAATCAGCGGTGTCCCTTTTTTCAAATGATGTAATTAATGAGAAAATTAAAATTGATAGGGGCCCGGCAGGACTTCAAAAAGACTTGGACAGCCTGGAAACCTGGTTTCCCGCAAAATGGGTTTCCCCGAATTTAAACCCCTCAAAAAGCAAAATCATGAAAATCAGGGAAGGGCAAAAAAAGACCTCAGGGAGAGAAAAGGCTAGGGGGACAAAAGGGCTGAAAACCTTTACCCGATCTTAGGGAAATATAAAACTGACACTCTCCAGAAGCAACATCAACCAGGGAATGCGCAGCATATTTGGGGCCTGGGAAACCTAAGAATAGCGTTTTTCCCAACCTTCGTAAGGGGAAACGTTTCAAGATTTTGTACACCGTGTACGTCAGGCCCCCTACTGGAGTAACATCCCAGTTTGGAACCCACAAACCCGGTCCACACGTCCCCAAAAAAATAAAAAAGTGTAAACGTTTACAAAAAGGCCCGGGTTTCCCGAGCCAAGGGGGAAAGTCCAATGACGAAAGGTTAATGGGAAAAACGGCCCGACGACACAGGGGAAAAAAGGGGGGTTGGGGGGGGGAAAACATGAAAACGATATATAAAATACTAAGAAT
>NC_069485.1:17071198-17081198 GCF_026875155.1 Cherax quadricarinatus
TAGCTACAACTAGAAAGTGATCTGATATATCTGTGGCCCCTCTATAAACATGTACATCCTGAAGTCTACTCAACAGTCTTTTATCTACCAATACATAATCCAACAAACAACTGTCATTTCGCCCTACATCATATCTTGTATACTTATTTATCCTCTTTTTCTTAAAATATGTATTACCTATAACTAAACCCCTTTCTATACAAAGTTCAATCAAAGGGCTCCCATTATCATTTACACCTGGCACCCCAAACTTACCTACCACACCCTCTCTAAAAGTTTCTCTTACTTAAGCATTCAGGTCCCTTACCACAATTACTCTCTCACTTGGTTCAAAGGTTCCTATACATTTACTTAACATCTCCCAAAATCTCTCTCTCTCCTCTGCATATATATATATATATATATATATATATATATATATATATATTATATATATATATATATATATATATATATATATATATTATATATATATTATATATATATATATTATATATATATATATATGTCGTGCCGAATATGCAAAACTGGTGAATTAGCAAGAACTCATTTATAATTAAGTTCTTTCTAAAATTTTCTCTTATGCGTTTAAAGATATATGTTTTTCATTAATGTTAATGTAAAATAATAGAAAACTTACCTAACCTTACTATAACAAGAATAATTTATTTTTAGCTTAACCCATTTAAATATATTTTAGATTTGTTTACAATAATATAATACTAAACAAACACAGTGAAATATATATTTTCTCGTTAGGTTAAGAATGATTTTTGGCGAAATTATTCAATATACAAATTTTTGCTTGTCCTATATAGCAAGATCAGCGTTGCTATTTAAGCCAAGATCTCAAGTTCTGCCTATTCGGCAACGACATATAATATATATATATATATATATATAATATATTATATATATATATATATATATATATATATATATATATATATGTATATATATATATTATATATATATATATATATATATATATATATGAATAAATATATATATATATATATATATATATATATTATATATATATAATATAATTATATATATATATATATATATATATATATATATATATGTCGTGCCGAATATGTAAAACTGGTCAGTTAGCAAGAACTCATTTAAAATTAAGTCCTTTCTAAAACTTTCTCTTATACCTTTAAAGATATATTTTTTTCATTATTGTTAATGTAAAAAATTTTAATTTTGCACCAAAAGAATCTTAGAAAACTTACCTAACCTTATTATAACAATAGCAATTTATTTTAGCCTAACCCAACTAAATATATTTTAGATTTGTTTACAGTAATTTAATACTAAACTATCACAGTGAAATATATTCTTTTCGTTAGATTCAGAATGATTTTGGCGAAATTATTGCATACACAAATTTTCACTTGTCCTATATGGCAAGATGAGCGTTGCTATTTAAGCCAAGATCGCAAGTTCTGCCTATTCGGCACGTCATATATATATATATATATATATATATATATATATATATATATATATATATATATATATATATATATATATATATATATATATATATATATATATATATATATATATATATATATATATATATAAAATTCACAGAACAGGCGAAATATTCACAAACAGTAATCTTTGGTCGAAAGAGACTCGAACTTACTAACTTGGAACAAGGTCCACAGTGCTCTAATTAGCCATCGTGACACACTGTACAATACCTTGGCGCCCAGCCATCGCTAAATGTTTTGATCCAAACAAGGTATTGTCCAGTGTGGGATGGTGGCTAGAGCACTGCGTACCTTGTCCCAAGGTTCGTAGGTTAACATAAGATCATAAGAATGCAGGAACACTGCAGAAGGCCTACTGGCCCATACGAGGCAGGTCCTTATCAAAACGACCTCTACCTAAAGCTACCCAAGAAATAACTCCTGTACCCCATGGCACCAATCAAACCCAGCCCCTCCCACTCATATATTTGTTCAGTCTCTTCTTAAAGCTACCCAAGGTCCTAGCCTCTATCACCCCACTGGGAAGACTTTTCCACGCATCTATAACTCTGTTAGAAAACCAGTACTTACCTATGTCCTTTCTAAACCTAAATTTATCCAACTTAAATCAATTATTTCTGGTTCTTACCTTATTCGACACCCTCAGTACTTTATTAATATCTCCCTTGTTTATGCCCGTCATCCACTTATACACTTCAATGGTATCTATCTCCCCTCATTCTGCGCCTCTCCAGAAGTGTATCCTCGTTCTCTAATAATATTTCAGTGAAAAATAAGCTTTCTATTGACCCTGAGCAGTATTCTCTGTTCGTTTGTATTTGTGTGTCATCCTAGCTTTCTCTGATTTTCTAATTTAAATTTTTTTTCTTTTGTAATGATTAAAATATAACTATTCAAAATTTTTGCAATATTCCTTGGTTTGATTAAATATAAAATGCATAAATTAGGAAAGTTTCCTTCTCTTCCCTATGACTTTCATTTTGAAGCAGCTGATGCCAACTTATGATCAGTAGAAGAGCAAGACATTCGTGTACAGATAATCTATAATCTCTATCAACATCCTAATATCTGTTTCCTTTTTTGACCTTCTAGACGATATGAAAGAAAATGAGGAATATGACTTACATGGGAAGCTGAAGGACCAGAGTAATTATGTCAGCAAAATTAATATGAGATTAAAAGAGTTTTTCCTGAGTGAGGGCGAGTTTTCTAAGTGCACTTACTCTGTTAATGACACTAATGCCTCCAGGCACCGTGTACCTAGTGGCCCTCACGTGTGCCAGGCACTCTACTCACCTCTTGACACACAAACAGAGGAACCCGTCGTGCTGTCAACCAATATTTTTCATATTTTAGAGCAGACTTAATGTTTGCTTTCCACCAACTCTTGCCAATCCGTCTTTTTCTCTGCTTATTATTACGTTGTGATGTTCCGTTTTCAAAATTTCAGCGAGAAAACGACAGTAATTATTAGTAGTACTTTTTCATAGGTAAGGACAATTCTTTCATTCATCACTTATGTCTTGTCTAATAAAGGAACAGTAATCAGGAATAATTTTAGTGGAAGTTGAAGCATAGTGGTGTTAGTAGTTGGATAGTCATTGTAGGGGCAATGTTAGCAGTAGTGGTAGTGTATGTTAATATTAATTGTATACACTACCAATAATTTGATGAGTAAGATATTTGCAAGATAGGGTATCATTATTAAAAACACTTTGTGCCTGCACTGCAGGCTTCTCCAGGCGAGTACCAGGATGAATTTCAACCCTCAACCTCTCCTCTCGTTTACTATCTCTAGGATTTCTGTCATTACGGCTGACTGATTATCTATATCTACCTCTCAACTTTTTTTGTCTCCTAGATTGCAGTTCATCCCAGTATTAGACTGATGAAGTCTTCAACTCATGTGAAACATTTTATCAATAAAGTTATCTAATTTTACACATGTCTTACTCATTAGTAATAGTTGTATCAGAGTGTAGACAGCCTGTACTGTCTTAGTTCATGTTTCGCACCACTAAAGTGCTGCCCTCTGGGCCTGCTCTAGGTCTGGGGGAAGCTGGGCCCACACACTCTGACTCACACAGCGGCCTAGCAGGAAGACACAAGGCCTAGTAGCTCTCTCCTCTCGTGGGATGGCCCTGCCCGAGCCATGGGCACAACGCACAAACCTGTGTACCCAACACGACTTTTCAATAGAAGAAGCCTCCGAAGACGTTTATCATTTACTTCCCGCTTGCAGCATTACCAATAAACCCGTTTACATTGGTGACAGCGGTGGGATCAGTAGTTGTGTTTGCCCGGAGAGAGGAATGAAGGGATGAAGTCATCTTCACTTCATTACCCCATGCAAGAAGCATCCGTCACTCAACGAGTTAACCTGATGTCGTGTCTGCACTTTTGAGCATCCAGACACAGGTACAAGCAGGATCCAGCCGAAATTTACTGAATTTCTTCGAGAATTGTAAGTGGCATCCCAGTGACCCAATGCTACAGCGTCCCACGCTGTTTCTCAAGTCACGTGTTCAGCATCACTTGTATTTTGCTGTTGTTCTTTAGCTCGGCACAACTGTTTCAGCAAGCCAGAGGTGAGTTTTGTGGTGATTTCTGCGTCCAGTGTGCGTTTCGCCGTGTTGTGGGTTTGAGAGGAGGAAGTGGCCAGATCCTCCCTCGCCATACACTCGGCCATGCTCGCCCTACTCACACCTCACCCGTCTACCATACACTCGCCACAGCCCACTCCCTCTGCTGTGTTTTCTGCTGTTTTTTTTTTTGTGAATTCATTGCCAATGCTGTGTATCCGAGTGCCCGAGGCCACTCGAAGCTACGTGGATCAGCATGCCACGTAGATCAGCAAGCCACGTGGATCAGCAAGCCATATAGATCAGCATGCCACGTAGGTCACGACGCCACGTAGATCACGACACCACTTGGATCCCGATGCCACATGGGGTGTGGGCGATGTCACGTGGATCTACAAACCATGTGGGTTACCAAGCCAGATGTCCCAGGCCACATGCTGTGGTCTGTTGCCCACATCACTTTGACATCACCGACGATGCTGCCCGACTTCATGACGTCACGATGTCTGCCTGACATCACCTCGAGATGTCTGCTGACGTCACAGTGCTGCTGACGTAACCTCGCGACATCACATTTGACATCACATGATGTCACATCGAGTGTTTCAGTAAATATGTCACTATTGTCAAGAAGATTGAGAGAAGATATATGTTGTGTGTTAATTAATTCCTCCTAGTCGGTGTTCTCACATGTTAGTGTATGGCTTAGAGTCAGTTTTGTGCACAGAAAAGCATCATTTGCTAGTTTAAGCCATGTTGTACCGCATGTACCGTGGGTGTGTATAAAGTTTTCCGTGTGTCCAGTGAGGTTTGCAGACAGACCCTTGTGTAACACCACTGTGTTAGTCACCCGGTGTGACCAGCACATTTGACAGCTGATATCAGTCAGCCCCTGAGCGTATGTGCCCCCTTGTACAGAAAGCTCTTATGCTCGTCGCTCATAGATGTTCTGCAGAATTGTACCTGCTACGATTCCCATTGAGATTTGTTTCACTTCACCTCCAGTCCTTCAGAGTGCAGTTATATGTAGAGAAACAAGTCTGGGGATGCTTAGACTAACCTTTGCTATAACTCCAACTGCCGAGAGAATGACACTCGTCAAGCTGCAGTTAGCCCTGTCAGCAGGAGCTGTGTCAGCCTCGTGTCACAAGTTTCAGTGAGCAGCCTGCACAAAGATGATGTCATTTGGACTGCTAGCTCTCTCACTGCAGTCTGGTGTATGATGTTACGACTCCCAGATGTTTTGCCAAGTCGTCTCTGCCACGACTTGCTCCACAACACGCTCCATGCTCGCCAGCAGTGACAGCCCAGCGACAGTACCAGTCGAGAAGTGTCCTCCTGAGTCGCTTGCCAGAAGTCCTGCCCAGTTGCCAAGTTTTGTCGACGCCTCACTCGAGGGCACCAGCATGTCATGCCCCAGGTTGAGTGAAAACCTGCAGCGACTCCTACGATGTCTGCTTCACCGTTTTAGAGGAGACCGTAACCCGTTACGTCACAGCTCAGCTGCAGAGATGTCTCCTATGTTGCAGTATCTGTCCAGACGCAGGAAGGCGTGCAGTCATGCCCATCGACGCTCACTGCCTATGACCACGATGTTTAGCACACTTCACATGTTTTTTTCTTCCCTCCCTGTAGGAATTTTTTTTTTCCATGTCCATATGAATATATATGTTTTTTTATTTTGTGTTCTGTGCCCTGTTCCTACGAGAGAGAGACCGAGTTTTTTTTACCGCCAAACATGGTCGGGACGACCATATGGCAGGTGGCCGAGCATATGTAGACAGCCTGTATTGTCTGCACAGACAGCCCATACTGTCTGCCAGCTTAGATCATATTTCGCGCCACTAAAGTGCTGCCCTCTGGGCTTGCTCCAGGTCTGGGGGAAGCTGGGCCCACACACTCTGACTCACACAGCGGCCTAGCAGGAAGACACAAGGCCTAGTAGCTCACTCCTCTCGTGGGATGGCCCTGCCGGGCCATGGGCACAACACACAAACCTGTTTACCCACAACGACTTTTCAATAAACAAAGAAGCCTTCAAAACGTTTATAATTCACACCCCGCTTTCAGTTCACCAAATAATCTCGTTATTAGAGGAAGTATTAGTATTGTAGTGAAAGAAGTGTTAGACTTAGTGGCAGTCACTGGGGAGGTAGTGTTAGTAGTAATACTAATTATAGCATAGTGTTAGCAGCAGTATAACAAAAAGGCACAATACCATGACTGGAACGATACACAAATAACCCGCACATAAAAGAGAGAAGCTTACGACGACGTTTCGGTCCGACTTGGACCATTTACGAAGTCACACTAACCAGAAGTGGAGCAGGACGGCTATATATAGGCAGGAAGAGGTGGTGGTAGTAGTAGTGGTAGTACAAGAATGGTATATAATACCGACAAGATGAAATTAAGACACATGCACAACACCTGGGCATCTCTATCGTAGACGTTTCGCCATCCACCCAGCCACTGGATGGCGAAACGTCCACAACAAAGACACCCAGACGCCGCACATGTGTCTCAATTTCATCAGTGGTATTAGTAGTAGTAGTAGTAGTAGTAGAAGAGGTAGTAGTTGTGGTAGGGGTAGTGGTAGAAGTGGGGAATAAGGAGGACGAGCCAGTCAAATACAAAGGAAGAGGAGCACTGCAAGGGAGCTAGGTGCCCACAGAGCAAAGATGTCATCCACATAGCGGAGCCAGAGTGAAGGTTGCACATCGAGGGTAGGAAGAAGAACAGTCTCAAAGTATTCCATGTAAAGATTAGCAAGGACAGGAGAGAGAGGAGAGCCCATAGCGACACCTGTAAGATGCTTAGTCTTGACGTTGAGTCCCTCTTCACCAATGTCCCTCTTGATGTCCTTAATTTCCTTAGAGAGAAGGCCCATGAAGGGTTTCTACATCTCCCTATACCTACTGATGTCTTTCTTGATCTTATCCGCCTCTGCGTGGACTCTAATTTCTTTTCCTTCCAAGGGAAATATTATTCTCAAACCTTCGGTGTCGCTATGGGCTTTCCTCTCTCTCCTGTCCTTGCTAATCTTTACATGGAATACTTCGAGACAGTTCTTCTTCCTACCCTCGATGTGCAACCTTCACTCTGGCTCCGCTATGTGGATGACATCTTTGCTCTGTGGCCTCATGACTCCAGTCTCTTCCAACCTTTTCTTGAAGCTCTTAATAATCTTTCCCCTTCCATTAAGTTTAAAGCTGAATGGGAATCTAATTCCTTGCTTCCTTTCCTTGATGTCCATGTCCACCGCACAGATACAGGTTTTTCCTTTTCCGTTTATCGAAAACCTATGCACAGTGGCATGTACATTCACTACTTTTCCTATCATGCTTTCCCTGTCAAGAAAAGTGTTCTTATCTCCCTCTTTCTCCGTGCCCTCCTCATCTGTGATCCTCAGTTCCTTCCAGCAGAAATTTCCACTCTTCATAATTCGTTTTCCCATCTTGGCTACCCTTCCCATTTCATAGACTCTGCCCTCTCACGTGCTAAACGTAATTTCTTCTCTCCCAAACTCTCTACTCCTGGGAACTCTTCTATTCTCTGCCTTCCCTACATTTCCGGTCTTTCTAATTTCAGCAATTCTCTCCGTCCCTTAGATGTCAAGCTTACCTTCCGCCAGACTAACACTCATCGCACTAATCTCGTTCATACCTCTCCTCCATCTACAGATGTTCCTGATGTCTACTCTATTTCTTGCTCCTCCTGTCCTCTTTAATACTTCGGAGAAACTGGTCGATCTCTTTCTGACAGACTTAGGGAGCACAAAAATAGTGTTAGGCTTGCCGACACTAACAATGCTCTTTTCTGTCACGTCAGAGATCATAGCCATCCTACTGTCTGGTCTTCTGCTAAAACTGTCTTCCCTACTTCCAACTCGAACAGTCGCCGTCTAGTTGAATCCTCTCTAATACACAGCTTTCCTTGTATGAATCTTAGCCCTGGCTTCGTCTCTGTAGATGCCTTCCTCTCCCACTACATTGTAAAATGCTCCAAACTTCAGAACACCCGTGACTTAACCTGACTCCTCATTTTCTTTTTCTTTTTCTTCTTCTCCCTCTTCTCCTTTCCTCTTTCCTTTTTCTCCTCTGGGTTGTCTTTCTCTCTTCTGTCTCGTGTTTCTGTTCCTTCATTTATTTCACCACTTCCCCTTTCACGCACCTCTGTGCGCTTGCTCTCCCTCTGTGGGCACCTAGCTCTCTTGCAGTGCTCCCCTTCCTTTGTATTTGACTGGCTCGTCCTCCTTTTTCCCCACTTCTACCACTACCCCTACCACTACTACTACCTCTTCTACTACTACTACTACTACTACTACCACTGATGAAATTAAGACACATGTGCGGCGTCTGGGTGTCTTTGTTATGGACGTTTCGCCATCCAGTTGCTGGCTGGATGCCGAAACGTCTACGATAGAGATGCCCGGGTGTTGTGCATGTGTCTTAATTTCATCTTGTCGGTATTATATACCATTCTTGTACTACTACTACTACTACCACTCCCTCTTCCTGCCTATATAAAGCCGTCCTGCTCCACTTCTGGTTAGTGTGACTTTGTAAATGGTCCAAGTCGGACCGAAACGTCGTCGTAAGCTTCTCTCTTTTATGTGCGGGTTATTTGTGTATAGCAGCAGTATGTACAATAGAAAATTACATTTTAAGCAAATATGGTAGTTTACCAGATGTATTATTATTATTAATATTATTATAATTATTATATTAGTAGTAGTAGTAGTGGTGGTAGGCGTAATAGAAGAAGTGTTAGTAGTAGTGGTAATTATAGTAATAGTAGTGGTAGGTGTAACAGAGGAAATATTAGTAGTTTTGTTAATTGTAACAGAAGCCGTGTTAGTAATGATAGCTATAACAGGTAGTGTCAGTCTTGTGGTAGCTGGAATCAAGGTAGTGTTATCATTTCTGGAGGTCGAATCAGAGACAGTGGAAGATTTTGCGTAGGAAATGCTTGTGACAGAGGCAAATGTAACAGAAATGGTGTTAACAGTTGTAATGGCCGAATCAGAGGTAGTGTGAGTAGTATTAGCAGTAGTAATAATAATAATAATAATAGTAGTAGTAGTAGTATTAGTAGTAGTTGCAGCCAATGTTAAACGTAATGATTATTGCAACAGAGGCAGTGTTAGTAGCAGTTATACTTACAATACACAAAGTGTTAGTCGTAGTGATAGTTGCTGCATAGTTACCATAGTTGCAGACTATGGGAACCATAGTCTGAAATAGTGTTAGTTGTAATAGTAATCTATATAATAATTGCTTCCACATTTTTTAGTATATATTTATATACTTGTGCCTTGTATAGAATGTTGCAACCTCTGTCGTCAAGCAGATGTGAGATAATCTTGCAACCTCTGTCGTCAAGCAGATGTGAGATAATCTTGCAACCTCTGCCGTCAAGCAGATGTGAGATAATCTTGCAACCTCTGCCGTCAAGCAGATGTGAGATAATCTTGCAACCTCTGCCGTCAAGCAGATGTGAGATAATCTTGCAACCTCTGCCGTCAAGCAGATGTGAGATAATCTTGCAACCTCTGCCGTCAAGCAGATGTGAGATAATCTTGCAACCTCTGCCGTCAAGCAGATGTGAGATAATCTTGCAACCTCTGCCGTCAAGCAGATGTGAGATAATCTTGCAACCTCTGCCGTCAAGCAGATGTGAGATAATCTTGCAACCTCTGCCGTCAAGCAGATGTGAGATAATCTTGCAACCTCTGCCGTCAAGCAGATGTGAGATAATCTTGCAACCTCTGCCGTCAAGCAGATGTGAGATAATCTTGCAACCTCTGCCGTCAAGCAGATGTGAGATAATCTTGCAACCTCTGCCGTCAAGCAGATGTGAGATAATCTTGCAACCTCTGCCGTCAAGCAGATGTGAGATAATCTT
>NC_069485.1:17086198-17112174 GCF_026875155.1 Cherax quadricarinatus
GCTGGACACATCCTTAATCTACAACAAGAACACATTCCTCACCGGCAATATGTGACGAAGCCTACAGATCAGCCTTGGTTTGGCTTTCGTTGTAGAGAGGCTGCTACTGCTAAGTACAAAGCATGGCGAAGGTATAAGAGACATCCTACCACCTATAACAGGAACTTGCACATGCAAGCCTGTAGGCATATGGGTGATGTTCAAAAGTGGGCCATTGCTAAATGGGAGGTGGACACTAAAAGAAAGTTAGCATCACGTAGGGTAGGGTCCAAAACCTGGTGGTCCCGGGTTTCAAGGACAGACAAGGTTATCTGCCTGATGAACTTATTCCACCTCTAAATCGACAGGATGGGACCACCTCTACTAGTAGTCAAGAGAAGGCGGACCTCTTTGCTGAACACTTTGCTACCAAAATGCAAGTTCCTGATCCAGCAAGGGACCCTCCTTGGCTAGCTGCAAGAACTGTGTCAAAACTGTCAGTGGTGACAATAAGGCAGGAGGAGGTGCATTTCCTACTTAAATTGCTTGACCAAGAAAAGGCTGTGGGCTCAACTTGTCTGGGCCCACAGCCCAGTTGAGATGTACAGACCAGCTAGCAGCACCTCTAACTCGCATCTTTCAGCAATGCCTAGTACAGTGTAAATGGCCCTCTCTATGGAAAGAGGCGAATGTAGTCCCTGTTCACAAAAAGAAGAGCAGAGCAGAAATCAGCAACTACAGACCAGTGTCACTCCTGTCAATCACTGGTAAGATCCTTGAGACAATAATCTCAAGACAAATGACAGAGTTTTTTGACTACCACTCACTACTTTGTGATCATCAATATGGCTTCAGGAAAGGTTACTCTGCTGCTGATCTGTTGTTAAACCTCTCCACTAAGTGGCACCAGTCACTGGATGAATCCAAAGTCAGCTGTGTGGTAGCACTGGACATTGCTGGCGATTTCGACGGGTGTGGCACCAGGGCCTCTTAGCAAAACTTCAAGCACTGGGAATTTTCAGGCTCTACGCTATGTCTCCTCAGTGACTACCTTCATGGTAGATCTCTAAGTGTAGTTCTCAATGGAACGGAATCAGCAAGACATCCTATTGGGGCAAGTGTTCCACAAGGAAGCGTGATGGGTTCATTGTTATGGAATGTCTACTTCAACGACCTTCTTCATCTCATCCCAGAATCACATGCATATGCAGACGACTGTTTCACTGACATTCACTTATCCAAGAGAAGAAATGCCCGCTGCTCTAAGCTACATCAATCACCAGCTGAGAGCTATATCAGCTTGGGGAAATAGATGGCAAGTAACATTTGCACCTGAGAAAACGCAAATGATGATCGTCCTCTAGGCACCATGATGGTAATGCTGGTGCAGTAGTAAGGATGAATGGGAGGATGTTGGCACCTGGAGAAGAAGTTGATATCCTTGGGGTGAAATTTGACTCCAAACTAACCATGAAGAACCATGTTGTAAATCTTGCAAACAAGGCAGCCAGGAAGCTTACAGCACTTCGCCGTATCTCCATCTGCTTGACAGTAGGGGTTGCAAGATCCTGTACGAGGCACAAGTACGCTCGCACCTTGAGTACGCTCCACTTCTTGGTTTGCCTGCAACACCTCTCATCTGTGACTGCTTGACAGAGTAGAGAACAGAGCAAGACGTCTCATCTCTCGCCTGGACCCATCCTGGATAGATCTGTCATTTCAGCAGAGCCTTCAACATAGGAGGGATGTGGGTGGCCTTACTGTTATGTACAAGGCCAATATGTCAAAATACCACACTTGGATCACTTCGAAGACAGCGTGAAATAAGCTTTATGCCACAAGAGGGCAGAAAGAAGCAACTTCACTCTGGCTGTACCCTTCTCCAGAACATCACTCCATCTGAGATCATACATACCCAGGATGACTAGAGTATGGAACACATTCGTACAGCATAATGATGTCAACGAGATAAAGTCAGTTGATCAAATGAAAATGCTGGCCCACAGATGGCTCCAACTTCATCCTGTTTCCTACTTGTATGTCTCATAACAATAAAAATGCTTTCAAATGAGCTGATGTAGGTAACAGCTCTTAGCTTGCCAATAAAGTTAGGAATCCTTAACCTGTAAATAGCTGTCAATAAAGCTAGGGATCCTTAACCTTGTCAAACCCTGTGTAAAAAAAAAAAAAAAAAAAAAAAGAGAGAGAGAGAGAGAGAGAGAAGAGAGAGAGACGAGAGAGAGAGAGAGAGAGAGAGAGAGAGAGAGAGAGAGAGAGAGAGAGAGAGAGAGAGAGAGAGAGAGAGAGAGAGAGAGAGAGAGAGAGAGAGACAGAGACAGAGAGACAGAGACGAGAGAGAGAGACAGAGAGAGAGAGAGAGAGAGAAGAGAGAGAGAGAGAGAGAGAGGAGAGAGAGGAGAGAGAGAGAGAGAGAGAGAGAGAGAAGAAAAGAGAGGGGACAGAGAGGGGGAGAGACAGGGGTGAAAGGGAGAGAGTGGTGGAAATGGAAGAGAGAGAGGAGAGGTGGAGAGAGAGGGGATGGGGGGAGAGAGAGAGATGGGAAATGTGAGAGGGGAGAGATAATGAGAGGGGGAGAGATGTTAGAGGGGAGTGATGGGAGAGGGGAGAGATGTTAGAGGGAGAGATGGGAGAGGGGGAGAGAGAGATAGGTAGAGAGAGAGAGATAGGACGAGAGAGCGATAGGTAGAGAGATAGGCAGAGAGGGAGAGGTAGGTAGAGAGAGAGAGATAGGTAGAGAGAAAGAGAGAGATAGGTACAGAGAGAGAAAGGTAGAGAGAGATAGGTAGACAGAGAGAGAGAGAGAGAGAGAGAGAGAAAGAGAGAGAGAGAGGTAGTAGTCTACCTAGACAGAGCTAGCTTTAAACCCCTCTCGCGTGCGCTAAGTACACTATGGAGGAGCAGCTTGGACGGGTGAAATTCCACAGTCACTTAAAACAACGGATATAGCCCCACTCCATAAAGGTGGGTGGTGGATAGTAAACATAAAACTGCAAAAGGATCAGAAGCTGGCTCTCAACACCTTAAGGGGCCAAGACGCTAGTTCAACACCCACCTCGAGACCTCTAGCAGTATAAAAAAAAAAAAAAAAAAAAAAAAAAAAAAAAAAAAAAAAAAGGAGAGAGAGAGAAAGGGAAGGAGAGAGGGGGGATGGTAGATAGTGGAATGTTAGGGGGAGGGAGGGTTATCAGGTCAGTTTACAGGAAGGTTTTTAAAATCCTTTTGAAAGGTGTGGGGTGCCCTTTCCCCACTTTTTACAAGTGCCTGACCACGGGGTTTCCCATTTACTCACCTAACTTTTAAAAAACCCCACCTAGTTGTGGTTGCGGGGTTTCGGGGAACTCATTTTCCTCCCCCCTCCCCCTTCACTGTTTGCAAACTATCCTCCTCTTTTCTTCGGGAGACTCTATGACTGAAAAAAATATTTTTCCTAAGGGTCCCAGTGCCCCTCTTTCTGATTTCTTCAGTTTCCCTGTTGTGACCCCTTTTTCTGTTTTCCCCTCTGGGGAAAACCATTTCCTATGTCGGGTCCACCTTGATTATTCCCCCCCAAGAAATTTGGTATGCCCGTTATCATGTCCCCCCCTGACCTTTTGTTCTCCAGTGTCGTCAGTCCGTTTTCCCCTAAACCTTTCCTCGTACAAAATTTTCCCCATTTCCCTGAGCTCGGGGACTACCCTTTTTTAAAAAAACTTTTTTTACTTTCTCAAAACTTTTTGAGGGTGCTTGCCCAGGGGGTGGGTTCCAGGACTGGCCCCTGCAACCCCAGTATGGGCCAAACATAAACAGTGTACAGTGTCTTAAAGGGAAAACGCTATTTCCAGGTTTGAAAGGGGCCCCCGGTATCCCTCCCGCATTTTTTTTGGGTTTGATGGTGCCCCCGGTGCCCGTTTCGGTTTATGATCCCCAAAAAAAAGGTCTTTCCCCCCCTGAGTGAGGTCAGTAGTCTTTTTTCCACCTGGGCCAAAACCCTCCTGTTTTGTGTGCGTGTGTGTGTTGTGTTTGAGGGCGTGTACCCCTCCAACCCCCAAAATTTGTGGTTCGGGGGGTCGGGGACTCAGTTCCGGGCCCCGCCTTTTCACTGATCGCATGGATCCCTCTCTCTGCCCCGAGTTTTTGTCAAAATATTTTTTAAAAAACTATGTATGGCCCGGGCCTCCACTATTTTCATTGCTAGGCTTTCCACTTGCGGGGAAAACTCTATAAACTGAAGAAAAACTTCCAAGCCCCCTGTGTTTCTTTTCTAGTCTTCAGTTTCCCCAGTTGTAAACCCCTTGTCCCGTGTCCCCTCTCTGGTAAATCCTATCTCGGGTCCACCTTGTTATCCCCAGTATTTTGTTTGTCGTTATCATGCCCCCCCTGACCCTTTGTCCTCCGGTGCCCCGTCGTCCGTTTTTTCCCTTTAAACCCCTTTCCCTTCCCAATTTTCCCTTAAAGCTCGGGACTACCTTTTTTGAAAACCCTTTTGTACTTTCTTAACTTTTTGACGTGTTGCCCAAATTTGTGGGTTCCAGACTGGGTTTGGCATACTCCCATAGGGGCCTAACATACAGAGTTCCCAAGTGTCTTCCCAATTTTTTAAAAGGGTATCGGAAGGGCTATTCTCGGGTTTTGCCAAGTGCCCGTATGCTGCAGCATTTAAATTATTTGAGGGTTGCCCCCGGTGATGTGCTCGGTTTTATGGTCCCCCCCAAGGTCTTTCTCCCCGATGAGGTCTGTAGTCTTTGTCCACCTACCTATACTCTGCGGGCGGTTTTTTTTTGGGCCCCCCCCCCAATTTCATGATTTTTTGCATTTGGCGGGGATTGAATTCGAAAGCCGTTGCGGGGAAAAACCACATTTCCAGCCTTTCCAGGTCTCTTTGCGGGTCCTGCCTCACCCTCGTCCGTTTAATTCTTCATCAACTTCACTTCATCTGCAAAACAGGGAAAATTCAGAGTCTTTTCCTTCCTTAATGTCGTTCACTTATTCAAAATTTAAGCAGGGCCTAGAATAAACCCCTGGGGGCCCCCCTCGAAACTGCCCCCCCACTGGTTTACCCCCTTCAGTCCATGACTCGTTGCTCCCTTTCCCTTTTGCCCTTTTTATTTCCCTTATCCATTGAAGGGGGCCCCCCCCTTTTTTCCCGTGGGGGCCCTAAACCTCCAGTTTCTGCACTAATCTCTTGGGGGGAAACCCTTTTGTAAAAGGGCCTTCCTGCAGTCTAAAAAAAAGCAATCTACCCACCCCTCTCTCTCGTGTCTTACTTCTGTTCCCCTTGTCATAAAACTTCGGGAAAGGTTTGTGAAAAAAGATTTCCCTTTCCAAAAACCCATGGCTTTTTTCTTAAAAAATCTTTTTCCCTTTTTTCCCAGTTTTCGACCCCACTCCCCTTTCCTGATAATTTTCTCCATGACTTTGCAAAAAATACATACCCGAGCCAGGGTCTTTTGTTTAGTCCCTCGTTTCTTTTCCTTTTTTAAAAATATGGGATTTCTTAGCTGTCTTTCCATTTTTTCAGGTTTAGTTTGCCCATTTTAAAGGGGATGTGTTGAAGATTGTGGTTAGCCCGCACGCACGGGCACCCCTTCCCTTCTCTAAGGAAACCCAAAGGGGGGGGATTTTTCTGATCCCATCGCCTTTAAAGGTGTAAAAGGTCACTTAAAAAGGTTTCTTCACCTCCCCCTCGGGTTGTTCGTATGTCATCCAACACTTGTTGGTAATTCCCCCCCTTGATTTTCCCTTCTGTCCCGTTTTCCCCCACACCCCTTCCTTTTCTACTGAAAAAAAACTTCCTTAAATTTTCCCTTTTTCAGCCCCCTCAAAAAACCTCCTGACCCTTTCTTGTGAGTTCCCCCCTTTCTGCCCAAAAAATCTGATCACCTGCTTTTGACTGTTGTTTCCCTCCTGATGTGGCTATAAAACCCATTTTTTCGGTCAGTCTTGATTCCGAGGGCAAAGGGTAAAATTTTTCAAAACTGTCGCGGGGGGCCCTCCCTCCTTCCCTTTGTGCGTTATTTTTTCCTTTCTCTGCGACAGAGCTCCCAAATTTCCGTGTGTTCTCTTGCCTTCTGTATTTTTTTCCATTCCTATTGCTTTTCCCTTTTTTTGCCTCCTTAAAAAACCCGTGGGAAAACCGGGGGCTTTTTTCGGGTTTCCCTTTTGTTAAATGTTGCCCTTGGGAAAAAACCCCTTTTCCCACTCCTCCTTGCATTTTGTTTTACTTTTCCCAAAATCTTTTTCATTTATGGCTTTCCTGCCATTAAACGTCCCACTGGACCCCCCCCGGAAAGGGTTTTTAAAACCCTATTTTAGCCCTTTTTCCTTTAATAGTCGGGCCTTTTCCCCATTAAACCCCCTGTTTATTCTCGCCCCCTTGGGTGTACTCAAAATTTTTGTACTAACCTATTTGGGGGTTGGAGGGGTCGAGCCCTTTGCCCCCCTTCCCCAGCCTTTTTTCCCCCCCGGTTCCCTACCTGGGCCCCCCTCTCTCTCCCCCCCCCCCCATGAGCTTTATCAAACCTGTTTTAAAAAACTGTGAAGGGTTTCCCTGCCCCCATTTTAACTCATTTTCTGGCTATTTTCCCTGCCTTAAAAAAATCTATAAAAGAAAAAAATACTTCCTCTATTTCTTTTGATCTTTTGGTGTCTTCAATTTTCCAAAATTGGGCCCTTTTTTTTTGTGTCCCCCCCGGGGAACACCTGTCCTTGCCACCTTTCTATTCCCCCCCGCAGTTTTTAATGTCGTTATCATTCCCCCGCCCCCCCCCTGTTTCCTCCAGTGTCACAGGACCCGATTTCCCTTAATCTTTTTTTCATAGGACTTTCCCCCTTTAGCCCGGGAAAACAAACCTTTTTAAAAAACCCTTTGAAATTTCCCTTTTTAGTTCTTGACGTGCTTTTTTCAAGTGCGGGTTCCAAACGGGTGCTGCAAAACCCCCAGTATGGGCCTGACATAAAAACGGTGTACAGGTCTTGAATGTTTCCCCTTAATAAGGTATCGGAAATGCTGTTCTCAGGTTTCCCAGGCGCCCATATCGCAGCAGTTATCTGTTTTATGTGTGTTTTTCCGGGAAAGGACATGCTCGGTTTTATACTCCCCCCAAATCTTTCTCCTTGAGTGGGGTTTTGGGCAGTCTTTGGCCACCTACCCTATACTCTGTCTGGGGTCCTTCTGTCCCCTTCCCCTATTTTTGGGGACTTTGCATTTGGCAGGTTTAAAAATTCGGGGAACCCATTTGCGGGGGACCAGGTGCCCAAAGGTCTGTCCGGGCCCCTTTTTGGAAGCCCCTCCCCTGGTCCTCTTTCAGTTTTAAAATTCCCCTTTTTAATTCCCCTAACATCATTTTCAAACAGGGACACTTCTGGTCTTAAACCCCTTTCCGGGTAAAAGGGTCGTTCACATATAAAAAAAAATAAAAATGGTCCTAGGAGCCCCCCGTGGGCCCCCCCCGCTGTCACGGGTTTCCCCACTGTGTTCCCCATCTTTAGGTACCAGGGACCCCGTTTTTTTGGGGGCCTCCTGTCGGGTTATTCTCTAAACCTTTTGGGGTTTCCCTTTTTCCTGTTTAGACCTGATCCTCTACTTCTCCCACTAAATCTCTTGTGGGAACTGGGTCAAAGGCCTTCTTGCAGCCCAAGAAGATGAATAAACCCCCCTCCTCTCTTCGTGTCTTACTTCGGGTTTTTTTAAAACAAAAAACCCCAGAAGGTTTGTGACACAGGTTTTTTTTCCCTTCCCAAAGAATCCATTCTGGTTGGGTTTATACCCCTTTTTTCCTTTCCAGGTTTTTCCAAACCCCTCCCCCTGAAAATTTTTTCTCCAAAAACCTTTGCATCTAAACACTTCAGTGACACAGGTCCATAGATTTTGGCCTCTTTTCTGTCCCCTTTTTTTTTAAAAAAGGGGAACAAACCAACCATCTTCCGAAACCTCGGGTTTAATTTGTCCATTTTCCGGGGGGGACTTTTTTTGAAAAATTGAAAGGAAGTGGCACACACAACATATCCGCGGGCCTCCTAAGGCCCCTGTGAAGGTTTACCACCCCTTTTAAAAACCTTCAGACAGTATTCCCAAGGGCGGGCCCTTTTTAGGAAAATTAATGAATAGAAAAGAAAAAAAAACGGGGAAAAAAACATAAACACTTTATTAAATAGAAAAAATAAAAATAAAACACTAAAATTAAAATTATTAATCCTAAAATTAAAAAGAAATAAAAAAATGAAAAATAAAAATGATAACTAAATTTCAACGTAATATAAAACTTGGTTTTTCTGGTGTTGGTGACACTGCGTGTTTTTGAAATCGTGCCTTTTTGCCGATAATGGGGGGGGGGGGGGTCGAGGTGGTTTTAAAATTACCAAAAACCCCCTGGCTAGTTCTTTTTAAAAGTATGGGGCCCTGATTAAACTTTCCAGATACAGGGAAAACATTTTTTTTTTCCCCTTTCAAAGATGGGGGGTTTTATCCTGCTACTTTGAATTTATACCAAAACGGAAAGGGTCAGGGAATTTGGGGCGTCCCCAGAAAGGGTTTGTCGTTCCTCCCTTTTAATTCCCATCGATGATTGGCAGGTGGGCCCTCTCTGGGGTTTTATCCCGCTGGAAAGTAGACAGGTTACCCACTCTTAAGGAAACACTCCCCCATGATAGTACAATACCCAAAAGGGCGTGGTGATTATTACAAAATCAACTTTTGAGCCAACTGAAAAGGAAAAAGTTTTATTTATGGGCAAAAAATGAAGCTTTCAACCCAAAAAATCCACTAGAATACAAGGCGGCATTTTACTTACGTAGTGGGGAGAATGGTCTAGTGATTTTTTTTTGGGGGCCCTAGCCCCCCACGCACCTTTCGAGGGGGGGGGGGGAAAAAAGGAGGGGAAGGGGATAAAGGGGGGGTAGGGCGACCCTAAACCTTTAAAAAAGCACCCGGGAATCCAAAAAATATCACTTTCCCAGGTGGGGGAAAAAAAAAAAAGGCGGGAATAGCGGGGGCAAAACTTTTCCCTTTCCCTTTAAAAACAGCAGGGGAAGCAAACAAACACTTTCGGGGGGGGGGGGAAAAAAAAAAAGGAAAGGGGGGGGGGGAAAAAAGGGAGGAGCCCGGGCTTACTCACCTTAAAAAAAGTAGCCGGCGTTTAAAATTTGTTTTCTATATACTTTTCGCCCACTCCTATCTATTTAAATTTTTCCCTCCCCCCACCCCCCCATACCCAAAATTATAAATCCCAAAGGGAAAATAAGAAGAATAGGGGAGGAAAAATTTTTAAAAATGTGGAAGGCCGGAAAAAGGGGAACAAATCCTTTTTTACCCGACTGTCATGACTTAAAACATTTAGAGAAAAAATTGGATGAACCATTGATATACACAATATTTGGATTAAAAAGGCCCGGAGTGCCCAAAAAACCATTCAAAAGGCGACCCGTTTGTTCCCCTAAAAGTTTCTAAAGGGAAAATCCCAATTTTGGTTTTGTGCTTTTTCCTTTTCTAAAATGAAATTTTTTTCCCAGCAAAAAAAAATTTAAGTTTGGAGATACCCCCCCCACAAGGGCCAAAAAATTTTTCCTTTTTTTTAAAAGGGGGAGTATCTCGTTTTCTGTGGGAAAAAAGTTTTTGGTTAGGAAACATACAGGGGGGGGAAGTCCCATCATGGGGTTTTTTTGTAACAACCCCCACCCAAAACCAAAAATTGGAGGGGATCAGTTTTTTTAAAAAAAAATTTTTTTATTAATTTTCTGGGGAAACTTTAAATTTTTAGGTTTTTTCGAGGGAAAATAAATTTTAAAATCTCAAAAAAAAACTTTTCCCCCCAGCTACTCCCATTTAAATTTTCCCCAACCCCAAAAATTTCCTTTTCACAGACTTTTTAAAAAGGGAAATCGGATAAATGGGGCCTTAAGAAACAGTTTGGTTCGGGAAAACTGTTTCATAAAAATTTACAGAACCCAAAAAAAGTTTCACAAAGGGCCTTTTGGGTTTTGGGGGAAATTTAAAAAAATTTTAAAAAGCTTTTATCTTTAACCCCCGGGGGGGAGGCGGGAAAAATTATTAGAAAAATATCATCCAAAATACTAATCCCCGTTATACCCAAGGAAACTTTTTTTTTCGGCTTGGCAGTGGGCCATGTGGAAACAAACCTTTTGCAAAAAATGATTTAAGTTTTGGGTTTTGTTCACCCCAAAAGTGGATGTCATTTCGTAAAAAAAAGTTTTTCAAAATAAACTGAAACATTTGGCATATTTCCCAAAACCTTTTCATCAGTCCCGAGGTTACACAGGGGGGTTTCCAAACTGAAAAGGGCCCTAGTTCTATATTGGGAATTTAGTCCTTGGGTGTAAGGGAAAAAAGGGGTACTGGATTTGAAGAACGATCTAAAAAATTACTTGATGATAAGGGGCCGCGCAAAATCAAACTCGAAAGAAGGGAAAAGCCAAAAAAATTTTTTTAGTCGCTATCTATTAAGGGCAAAGGCTCGAAACCCCCCCGAGTTATAAAATTAAAGGGCCCCTGATGTCCCAAAAAGCAAAATCCCATTGAAAATTTTCCTCCTTCTTTAACCCTGATAAAATGGTTAAACAAAATGAAAATACTGAAGGTTCCCAAAGATCTTTAGTTTTAAAATTTAATTTTTCTAAACCCCTCAGTCAAATGCATCCTAAAGGGGGAACTGGAACTGGGGATAAAATTTTTGTTTGATAGGATTTTTTCTGGGCCCCAAAGTCAATCTTATGGACTACCGTGGAGGGGGAACACCTGGAATATCATAAAGTCGCTGAAAAGTTTTCTAAAAACATTGAAGTAGTTCAAGTCTCTTTTGGTCATCCAAAAAAATTTTAATATTAATGTTGGTTGCGGCCTGATGGTCAAAAGTCACCAAATCAAGTAAATTCTTCCCCATAGTCTAAGGGTTTGAGGGGAAATTTTGCCCAAAACCTTAAATTCTTTAGGGTTTTTTTATCCAAATTCGTTTTGGAAAAAACCCAAAGTCAAATTTTTAAAGGGATTAACCGAATTTTCTTTTCTTAAAAAACTTAAGGTTTTTGATATGATAAAAAGGGTTAGGTTTCCCCCTTTACTTCATTAGGTTTAAACAACTTTCCCCCCAAATTTTTATATTTAAAAATTTGGGCCCTTTTCCCTGCTACTAAAAAATTTATTTTACTTTTAGGAAAAGTACCCGAATTCACCCTTTAAAAAAAACTTCTCCCGAACCTTTTTGGGAAACAAAAAAAGGTTTTGTACTGGCCTTGACAAGTGTAAGGGTTTTTTGAAACTATTCAAAGGTCCCCCTCAAATTTGGTTTTAAGGTCAAGGAGAAACCCGGCAAGAAGACTTTAAAACCCCGCATTTACCTCCTCATTTTGTCCATAAGTTTATGAAGGATGGGGCCCAATGGACCCCTGGCCCGTTTTACCATTTAAAAAAATTCAAAAAAGGGGAAAAAACCCCAAAGAGTTTAATGGGGAAATTCCCCCCCTGGAAAAAAAAGGACGGGGAGGGGGCGATGCCCCTCCCCTTTGGGTTTAAAGGGGGCAAAGTTTTCCCTTTAAAAAGGACTTGAGAAAACGAAAGGGCGCTCAATCCCCCCCCAATTTAAAAAGCTGGGATGTAGGGAGGTGGGAGAGAAAGGTTCAAATTTTCCCGAAGTTGGTTTTAAAAATGTTGCATTAAGTCAGATGTGAATTTTTCCCCGGTCAGGCAAAATTTCTCTAGGGATGGGCCCCCTTGGAGAAGATGGCAAAAAATGCTTTCAGCCACTCTGTTGTTTGGTTTTTGGGCTTTAAAAGGGATGGGGTTTTAGGGAAACTTGAAGATAATAATAATGTTAATATATACTTGTCCCCCCGGGTAAAAATGGAGATAAATGACCAAAAAAAAGTCAATAGCTACTCTTCCGAAAATTCCGTAAAGAAATGGAATTTTGGGCCTTAGGGGGTTTTCGCCTGGGACCCCGGGAGGGGTGACCGTTGGCAAACTTTAAAAACGAACCAATAGGTGTGACATTGAGAACATTTTTTGGGTAAAAAAAAGGTTTTCCCCAATTTTATTTTTAAAGGTTTTTTAAAGATGCGAGAAATGTCCCGGCCCCCTGGAAGGGGAAAAGAGCCTTTTAAGAACAAATTTTCCCCCCTGCTTTTACTTGGAAAAAACAAGATGGAAAAGCAAAATTTATTGAAATTTTAAATTTTAAAACTGACTTTTAAAAATATAACCCTTTTTTTATATTCAAAAAAAATTTTTACAAAAAAATTTTCCTTTGGGTAACTTGAAATTTTTTTTAGCGGCATTATGGCAATTTGAAGAGGGAAAGGGGAATTACGTTTTTTAAATTTTAAAAAAGGAGGGGGGGCCCCCCTTTGATATATTAAAAGGGTTTAAAAACCCGGGAAAAAAAAAAGGAAAATAGTAGGGGGGAAGCCTGGGCTTTTTTGGTTTTGAGCCCTAGTCAAAGACTTTATTTGGGAACGGGGTGATACCCCCCAAAAATTTTCACTAATAATTTAACCGGTGATCCCCACTACCCCCCCTTTTTGAGAGAAAACAACTGGTTTTTTTTTTCCCCCAATGAATCTCAGAGCATTGGTTTTCCCTCCGAAAATTTTGAGGGGCTTCTTTTTTTTTTCCACAAAAGGAAAAAGATCTGAAAAAACTTACAAAAGCAACTTTGGTGATGAAAGGTCAAAACTCGAAGGGGAAAAATTGCAAACCCTTTTTTTAAATTCCCATTTGAAGGAGCAAGAAGTGATGGGGGGCTAGTTTTTGGGTTCAGACCAACCTGTAACCATTTTGACCTAATTTTAAAAACGGTGGAAGGGAAAAGGGGTTCGTAGGCCCAAGAAATCTGAAAGTAAAAGCGAGGAATGTTTTTTTTTTAAGGTTAAAGGGAACGTTAACAGAAATTTACTTTTACAATTTTGCATCCAGGGGTCCCCGTAAAATTAAAAATTTAAAAAAGTCCCCTTTAAATGTTCCCCGAACAGAAGGGTGCTTTTTGGTTTATTACAGTTTTTTTAAAAAAAAAAATCTTTCCCAAATTTTTTTTGGGCATTCTTAAAAGGACAATCTGGACGTTTATGTCCCCTTAAAAAAAATAAAATGACAAGCAGGAAAAAAAGAAGTCATTTTATTTTTTCCCCGGGGTTGATTTTTGATTTCCTTTAAAGGGCTGGGTGAACCCTTGCCCCCTTTGGGTTCGATCCCTTTATCTTTTTAGGAAATTTTTTTAGCCTCCCGCATAACAGGTCAAAAAGCCCCAGCAACTTCCCCCCTTTAAAACGGTTTCGTTTTCTAATGAATTTCGTTTTCTGGTGAGGAAAAAGCTGTCAGGAATGGCAGAAAAACCCTGAAAATCCCCTAAGAGGTTTATAAAATGTGATCAAATTTTTGAACTCTCTTTTCCCAAAGGGCGAACCAAAAGAAAGAAATGTTTTTCCTGTAAACTGCTGGAAAAAATTTGGCCCGGCTGTAAGGGGGCATCCCAAATTTTCCTGTAAAAAATTAGGGTTCTTTGATATGCTTTTTAAAGGGTTGCCTTCTTCAGTAGGGTTTTAATTACACATAATACCCGTTTACAAATTGCATAGATATTTAAACGGGGACCAGAAAATAAAATTCCCTAAACCCGGAGCCCAGGTGTCGCAGGCCCTTCACAAAAGGGTAGTGTATTTTAAAACCCGGGTAATGTTGAATTTTTGTTTTTTCCCCCCCCTGTGAAAGGGGGGTTAAAATTTGGTGTTTGGAAAATGTGCACTAGTGCCCTGAAAGTTCAATTTTTTTCCCCCTAATTGTTTTTTTTGTGTAAGAGTTAACTTTTTATTCTCTAATTCAAGGCGAGCTTTTTCGAGCTCGCGATCCTTTTCTCTCTCTATTAACTCAATTTTCTCGATCTTTCTCCTCACGTTCTTTAGTTTTTTTCCTCATGTTTTTTTTCTAGCTTTTTTTTTCCCCAACTTTTTTATCCTTTGCTCTTTCTCAATTCTCTTATTTTAGCCTGTTCCTCACGTATTTTAGCCTATTCCTCATGTTCTCTAGCTCTTTCTTCACGATCAAGTCTATCATGCTCCTTTTTGTCTTCTCTTTCTCTTTCTAATCGTCTTTCTTGGATTCTCTCTCAATTCTCTCTCTCTCTCTCCTTTTTCTTCTCTTTCTATTCTCTCTCTCTCCTTTTCTTCTTCTCTCTCCTTTCTAACTGTCTCTCTTCTCTCTCAATTCTCTCTCTTTCAAGTCTTTCCTGGATCTTAGCACTAAAGAAAGATTCTAAATTTTTCCCTGTTGTTCCTAACTTACTTCCAGCGTTCATCCAAAACTGGTATTCCTCCGTACTTGCAAGAAATAAGGGGAAATAAGATAGGTATTAAAGAAAACAGAGGATTCAATTCCTGCTCCACTCAAACTGTAAATAAACCAGAGGGCTCGATCCCTACTTCAATTAAAAAATATGCATTAATTAAAACGAAGGGTTCTATGCCGGCTCCGAGCAAACAGTAAATAGAATGGGGTCACTTGACCATCCAATCTTCTCACCAACAAATCAAGAGTGTCCTATGACAGTTCCCTTGATTAATAAAGCGCTCAATGAAACAAATTGGGCACTGGAAAATCTCGGGTCCCTAGAGTCTAATCCTCCAAATTTTTTCAAGCTCACACAAAAATAGATGGCAGAATTAACTAGTAATTCCTGCCTTGACTTGATTTACAAAAAATTGGGGACTATAACAATCACCAAATCTTTTAAATACCTGTACTGTAGTCCTACAATAGAGAATGATTACTCATGGCTTTGGTTTAACCGTCTGTGGTAATGCAGCGTTGAAGTTCCAAGGGTAGATTCGAATGGAATTGAATCTTTATTCAGTAGAGTTGAAACCTGGCAAAGTCGCCACTTGTTAAGGCTTACTCAGCCCTGTAACAACTTCAGACAGTTACAAGGCTGGTCCTCCTCAGGAAAATTAATGAATATAAAAAGAAAAAAATAGCAGACAATCATAAACGCTTTTTAATAGAAAATATAAAATATAGAACACTTAAAAATGAAATATTAACCTACATTAAAAAAAAAAAGAAAAAATAAAAAAAATTTAAAAGATAAATGAATTCAACGCTAATATAAAATTGGGTCTGTGTTGGTGACACTGCGTTTGTTTAAATCGTACCATTTCGAATGTGGGGGGGGGGGGGTCGCGGTGTTGGTTTAAACCCACTGGCTAGTTCTTCACAGTATAGCCCTGATTAATCTTTCCAGATGACAGGAAAGCATGTTTTTTTTTTTCCCCTGCAATGATAGGGGTTTTATCCTGCACTTGCATACACAAACAGGTAAGTGGGCAGAATTTTGGGGTTTCAGAACGTTAGTCCATCTCCCTTCAATTTTTCTCGTTGTTTTTGGGAGGTACCCTCTTTTTCCAGTGGGAAAGATGACAGGTTCCCACTGCTTTAAAAAATCACTCTCCATGATAAATACAATTCCCCTGAAAAACGTGGTGTTATTACAAAAGTCAACTTAGAGCAAGACTGAAAGGACTAAGTTTATTTTTGGTCAAAAAGGGGAACTTTTTCCCCAAAAATCCACTAGAATACAAAGGCAGGCAGACTTACAGTATCGGAGCTGTGATCTAGTGTTACTGTTTTTAACCGGGGCCCCCACGTCACCTTTTGGGGGGGGGGGGAAAAGAGGGGGAAGGGATAGAGGGAGTAGACTGACCCTACAACAAGCACCACAACAAGCTATCACTTTTGGGGTGGGGGAAAAAAGGCAGAATAGCGGGAGCTGACTTTACCTTACCTAACGTACCGGCAAGAACTATCATTTTTTGGGGGGAGGGGAAAAAAAAAGGGAGGGGGGGGGAAATACGGGGGCTGGGGCTTACCCTACCCTAACAAGTAGCCAGCAAGAAACTATGTTATAATACTCCATTGCTACCCTATTTTGAACTTTTTTTCTCACGGACCCATGGGAGTGTTGTCCGGGGCCCATTGCCTTTTGAGGGATCGATATCCCCCAGCAGTTTCTTTACCTCCTCTTCTCTGTATGTAGTCATCCAACCTTGTTGGGATATTCCCTTTCGGGGTCCCCATCTTTTCTGCCCCCGGGGGGCCCCTTTCCGTCTCCACTGTAAATCTTCCTTAAATCTTCTGAGTTCCTCCATACACTTGAAAATTTCTTGTGAGTTCCCCACCCTTTTTTCCCGAGCCTTACCCTGGGCTTTGACTGTTTTTCTTCCTCCTAAATTTGGGTATACAGCTTTTTGGGGCAACTTGACTTTCGATGCTATGTCGTTTTTTTTACTGTCGTGGGCCTCCCTCCTTATCTGTGCATACTCGTTTCTGGCTCTTCTACAATCTCCTTATTTTTCCCGGGGCCTTTGCCCCCCCTGTAAACCCTTTTCCATTCTCGGTGCACTTAGTTTTTGCCCCCGTACACCTTTGGGAAAAAAAGGCCGCTTTTGGTCTTCCTATTATTTATGTTTCTCTTGGGAACAAACCTTTCCTCTGCCTCCTTGCACTTTGTTGCTACTTATTCCATTATCTCGTTTACTGATTTTACTACCAAGTCTCTGTCCCACTGAACCTCCTGCAGGAAATTCCTCATACCTGTGTAGTCCCCCCTTTTGCAGTTTGGATTTTCCCATTCAGTTCCTGTTACCTTCTCCACTTGTAACTCTGCTATATAATCAAAACTCAGAACTATGTGATCGCTAGCTCCAAGGGGCCTCTAGTAAGTGATGTCCTCAATGTCTGAACTGCTCAGGGTGAACACAAGATCCAGTCTTGCTGGCTCATCCTCCCCTCTCTCTCTGGTAGTGTCCCTGACATGTTGATGCATGAGGTTTTCAAGTACCATATCCATCATCTTGGCTCTCCATGTTTCGGGACCCCCATGTGGCTCCAGGTTTTCCCAGTCGATCTCCCCGTGGTTGAAATCGCCCATTACCAGTAACTTTGCTCTGCTCAAGTGAGCTCTTGCCACCTCAGCCAGTGTGTCCACCATTGCCCTGCTGATTTCTTCATACTCCTCTCTTGGCCTCCTGCAGTTCTGTGGTGGGTTATACATCACTCCAATGACTACTTTATGTTCTCCTGACTGAATTGTGCCTACTATGAAGTCTCTTTCTCCAGTCACGTCCATGCCTTCCATTTCCTCAAATTCCCATCCATTTTTAATGAGCAGTGCAACTCCTCCTCCCCCTCTACACCTTCTATCTTTTCTCAGGATCTGATATCCCAGTGGGAAGATTGTGTCTGTTATTGTCTCACTGAGTTTTGTTTCTGTGACTGCTATGGTATCTGGGGATTTTTCACTGATTCTTTCGTGCCAATCCTCATGTTTATTCGTTATTCCGACCATGTTTTTATACCAAGCTTTCAGCTTCTTTTCTATCACTGTGGTCCTGCAAGAATATTCGGGTTGGGGGAACGGGAGCCTTGGTGGGGGCCTATGGGGGGGCTGTGGTATAGATGGGGTTTGTGATGATAGGGGTGTGGTTAGAATGCCCATAAGGGACAGCTGTTGGGGTGAGGTTAGTGATGTGAGTGTTGCTGGAAGAGGGAACAGTGAGTGGGTTTTGGTTTTGGTTGCTCAGTTGCATTAGGATTGTCGCGGTTGGAGTCTTTCAGTGGGAGATTCTGCGGGATGTGTTTGCATTTCCTCCTGTGTCTGGGTCCTGCTCATCTTCATCATTACCTCTCATTTCTCCTTGTCTCTGTGCCCTCTCTTTCAGTGTAGTCCTTTCTTCTTTTGTTCTGTCGCGATCGAGGTATACTCTCTGGTACCCCTGTATGTCCCTCAGTCGTGCTTTCTTTTGCAGAATCCTGGTTCAAACTGATTCTTCCTTGAAAATTACTTTGACAGGCCATATCCTTCCACTTGCAAACCACCCAATTCTCCAAAAATTTGTCACCTGGGTCGTATCGTCCTCACCTATTGTTTTCATGATGCCTTCTATCATTTTTTCCTCCTCCTGTTTTATTTCTTCGGAGTTGTCCCCCTTGGCTTTTTGGAGCCCATAGATAAAAACTGACCTCTCCCTTTCCTCCTTCCACTGAGTCTCCATTTGCATCCTCTAAGGTGTTTTGTTTCTTTCCATTGAAATGTTCTTGCCTTAAGTCCCTGTCCTATCTGAAACTTCTATTCTCAGGGAACTGTCTTTCATGATCAGCTGTTCCTTGCTACTGCAGTTGGCTGTTAGAGTCTCTGCATATAACATACCTTCATTGTATTCGGACCAGTCATTTGATCTTAGTATGCTCCTCGTCTTTTCCCTGGCCCCACGTGGGTCTGATAGGGCCTTCACATATGGCATATCTCTTTTGTTTCTTACCATCCCCTTGTCTGTGCCTGACCTAGAATTTCCAGTTGTTGCATCTGAATTGCCATTTGTCTCTCTAATCTGTTTTAGGTTTTTCAGTTTCTCTTCAAAGCACTGTATCCTAGTTTCTGCTGCTAAGACTTGTAGCTCCCACATCCTGCACTCTTCAGCTATCTGCTCCTCCATTATCTTGCCAAGCTCTTTTATCCTCCTTCCCCACTCTTCCTCCCATTTTTGGAGCTCTAACTCCCAATCTTTCCTCCTTGGTTCGTCCACCAGATCTCTGGTTTTCCGCCCTCTAGGGCCACCCATTTTTTTTTTTTGGTTTTTATTACCACAGAAAGAACCTTATGTATTTTACCACAGAGAGATATTTATTTTTTTTAAATTTGGTGTGTGTGGGGGAGGGACAAGGCTATAAAGGAGAGAAAAAATTTGGGGGGGATGGCTAATAGGAGAGAGTGAGTAAGAGGGGGAGAGTTAAAGGAAATAAGGAAGAGAGGAGGGAGATGGGAGTGGGGGATAAGACTGGGGGTAGAGAGAGAAACGGACGGGGGGAAGAGAAAGAGTAAGAGAGGGAAAAAAGGAAGAGAGATAGAGAGGGGAAGGGGAGAGGGGAGGGTGAGGAAAAGGCTATGAGAGGAGAAATGCGAGGGAGGGGGGAGCGAAAGATAGAAAGGGGAGAGGGAGAAGGCTAAAGAGGAGGGGGAGAGAGGGGGGGAGAGGGGGGGGAATGCAAGGAGAGGGAGAAAAAATAAAAAGGGGAGGGGAGAGAAGGCTGAAGAGGGGGGTGGGAGGAGAGGGGGAAGGTGGGGGAATGCGAGGGGGGGGGGAGAAATAGAAAGGGCACAAGTACCCGCACCTTGAGTAGCTCCACTTTTTTGGTTTTGCCTCCCCCCCCTCTCATCTGCACGCGACAGAGTGAGAACAGAGCAAACGTCTCATCTCTCGCCTGGACCCACCCTGGATAGATTTCCATTTCGCGAGCCTTCAAATGGGGGGGGGGGGATGTGGGGGGCCTTATGTTTTTACAAGGGCCAATATTGCAAAATACACACGGGCCCCCACTTCGAGGACACGTAAAAACAAGCTTTTATGCACAAACGGGCCCAAAAAGCGAACTTACTCTGCTGTACCCTTTTCCCCGAAAATCATCCATCTGAATCATACATACCCAGGATGATCGAGTAGGAACACATTCGACAGGATAATGTGTCAACGGAAAAAGTCGTTGATCAAATGAAAATGCGGCCCCCAGATGGCTCCAACTTTTATCCTGTTTCCCACTTGTATGTCTCATACAATAAAAATCTTTCAAAGACTGTTAGGTAACAGCTTTAGCTTTTCCCAAAAAAGTTAGAATCCCTTAACCTTAAATTTCTGTCAAAAAAGCTGGGATCCTTTAAATTGTCAAACCCCGGTTAAAAAAAAAAAAAAAAAAAAAAAAAAAAAAAAAAAAAAAAAAGAGGGAGGGGAGGAAAGGCCCGAAGAGGAGGGTGGGAGAAGAGGGGAGAGGTGGGGGAATGCGAGGGAGGGGAGAGAAAAGATAGAAAGAGGGGGGGGGAGAGAAGGTGAAGGGGGGGTGGGAGAGAGGGGAGGGGGGGGGAACATGAGGGGGGGGGAGAGAGAAAGAAGAAAGAGGGAGGGGAGAGAAGGCGAAGGGGAGGGGGGGAGAGAAGGGGGAGAGGGGTGGGGGGGAACGGGTCAAAACCCAAAGGGGTCAGTTGTGGGTGTGTGTTTTCCCCACTTTTTTGGGGTTTCAGGGGTCAGACTCAGCCCCTGGCCCCGGTGGGGTTGCGTGTGTGTGTGTGTGTGGTGCCTGTGTTTGTGAGACGTCAGTTGTTTAATGTCCCAAAATCACCTCACCTTTAATATCCAAAATACTATAAAATACCATTAAAAAGAGAGTAATTTTTTAATAATTTAATTTGTGTGTTAAAGAGTCTTTCTTTCGCCCCATTTGTGTACAAACCTTATACCAAGGTACCCAATACTTGTTCCAGATTGTACGCTTTGTGTTTTAAAAAACCTTACTTTTAAAACTGTTTTACCCTAGGGGCCCCACTTCCCTCCCCTGCCTTTTCCCTTGCTCCTACAAATTTTATCTTCCTCTACGCTAGGTGTTGGTGTATGTTAATCACGGGAGCAGGGTATGTGACACCAGCTCCCCAGTGATCGTAGGGCCTTCTCTATCACTCAAAATTTCCCCTTAATTAACTAAGAAATGAATATTCAGGGGTACAAAAATTATTAAAAACAGATAACAATTTAGTACAAAATGAGTATTAAAAAAGACGTCATAGGTCATTTACTGTGTTGCTGTGAATCATAAAATGGGGTATTCTGTTGGTAAAAATTAAATGTAAAAGCTTGATGGTCACAGGTTGATATTTTTTAGATACAATAATGAGTAATATATGAAAAAAAAATTTTAAAAGATAAAATTTATTCATATTTATTCAGTTGTGGGTGGTAAGGGATTTTTGAGAAGAGCTTGAATTAAAACGGGTTTTTTTTAATTCACAGGAAATGAATTCCAATTTTAGGGCCTTTATGTGCTTGAGATTTGCATAGCGTGCGGGTCCGAGGAACATAAAAGATGATCTGTTTTTGTGTTATGTCAGTGTTCTGTTAGGTTTTTAAGATGATATGGGGGTTTAGTAAGAGTTAAGTGTTTTAGTTGTAGAATGCATAATAGTATGGATGTTTTTTTATTTTGAGTAGGGTTTTGGTTTTGAATATTGGGGGAGTGTCTGCTGTAGTGGGAAATTTTTTATCATTCGCTGCACCCTTTTTTTGGGTATTTGTGGTCTAGATGGGTTTTTTGTTGTTGAGCCCCCATGCCAAATTCCCTAGGTGAGATAGGGGTAAAAAAAGTGGGGTGATATAGGGCCAGGAGGGCTGACTGTGGGAAAATAGTACCCCTATCTTGATGTATGCCCACGGTCTTTGGGAATTTTTTTTTGGGAAAAAAAGTTGTATATGTGTTGAAATTTTATCTACTATCAAAGGGGGATTCCTAGGAATTTTCCCTCTTGAGTTTTTTATTTGGGGACCATTTTTTCATTAGTTAAGAACACATCTGCAGCTCTGTTACCAAAAGAAAGAGTAGGTTTTTTTCAATGTTTAGAGTAAGTTTGTTTTGGGCCTCATCCGGTTTATATTTTCTGTAATTCGGTATTTAAGTATTGGCTACGACGGCTCGGGTGGGAGTAAAATGTATGCACCTCAAATATGTGGGTTTGAGTATTGCTATGTATTGGGAAGATCATTAAAGTATATGAAAAGAGAAGAGGGGCCCAGGGGCACTTCCCCGTGGGAAAAACCAACTGTAATGGCTGTGCGAAGGTTTGCCCCATTTGTGTACACATATTGGCTTCTCTTGCTGAGGTATGACTTTAGGTAGTTGAGGGAGTGCCCTCTTATACTATAGTGCGACAATTTTATGTGGAGCAAGTCGTGGTCAACTGTATCGAAAGCTTTACGTAAGTCAATGAAGATCCCAGTGGGACTTCTTTTTTCTCTGTTGCTGTATAAATATGTTCTAGCATGTGGATAATAGCATCATTAGTATTTTTATTAGGCCTGAACCCAAAATGACAGGGGTTGAGTATGTTGTGGGAGACGAGGTAGGAATAGATACGCTGGACTCTGTTGGAGCGAAGGTTAGAATCATTTGTTGAAGATCATTCGTTGACCACTGCATTAGAAGCAGCCAGGATGGCTGACACATTTAAGGCCAACCGCTCCTTGTCCGAGCGGTCTAATCTTTCTTCCCAACAGCCTGGCATGAATAGAGATCGTCATATACAAGTCCCTGACTGAAGGATGAAGTGGTAGGCTGAAAGTGAACAACAACGCTGACCAACTAATTCGTCTGGTGAGCAACGACATCGAACTCTCGGTCAACTCAGTACCCCGAGTGGCGCCAGTCATAAAATTAAGAAGGAGCCAAATTAAAGTATGAGGTAGTCTGTTATCGTTGTCTCAAACCAGGCCATGTAAAATCCAACTGCGCAATTATGCCCCAACCCTAAGGGAAAATAAACATCCTACCTTTCCAGATGAACTAAAAAGAAGTAGAATATGATATGGTACCATATTACAATACATTCCACATCTCCTTTCAGGAGAATGAAAAAAAATGAAGTAACCATTTTTAGAGATATCAAGGCTTATTATTCACTTATAAGAGAGGGAGTACTCCCACTTTCTGAAAAAAAAGTCATTGCACTCCTCCATCCTCTTAGAAGCACTTAGAAGACATGTATTTTCTGTTCCTTTATGTAAGATATATGTGCAGAGCAAGTATTAAAGAGGATATTTAAATGTAGGTATTTCTGAGGGATTCCTTATGAAAGATGTCGTGTTATTACTGGGTAATAACATTCTTAATTCGACAAAATGTCCAGAACCTACTGTGACTAATTCTTCTCTGATGTTGATAATTCGTGCAAATTCCCAAGGGATGTCTATCGAGAATGCTGACCCATCCTTGGACGATTCAGATCTAGGGCTAGACAATTTGTTTTGTGAGGAAAACTGGTCATAGCCTCGTAAATTTAGTGAAAAGTCCCAGAACAAACCTTCCTACTCTAGGGTTGCAGGATTGTCAAATATCATTTTGTCCATGCCCGAGGGACTGTCCTTTCGGGAAGAACAGCAAAGAGATCTTCCCTTAAACTTCGCTTTTTAGGCAGCCATGGGTGAACCCCATTCAGATTACCCAGTCAAAAATGAAATTAAATACAGTCTACTGCTCTGCACAGAGACTGGTAACGAGGTAGAGAAAAGCCCAAAATTAGATAGACTGGTAGTTTCATAGCCCACAATTCCTCTTTAGGAGGTTATTTGGGAATTACAAAAGAGTTTTACTGGCCCAAAATAAGGCGGATGTGAAGAATAACATCCGCTCTTGACGGGATGGCAACAAGTAGGTAAACCTGAACACCCCATTAAACCTGCGCCACTTCATCCCATATCTGCAGGTGGAGAACTTTTTGTCAAGCTAATCACTGATTGTGTGGGACCATTACCAAAATCCAAGTTAGTTAACCACTACCTATTTACTATCATAGATAAAGCTACTAGGTATCCGGAAGCAGTCCCAATGCACAGTATAAACACTAAAACCATTCTTAAAGCCATAACAAAATTTATATCTTACTTTAGCATTCCGGAGTCTATCTAGAGTGACCAGGATACTAACTTAACAGCCAAAACTTCAAGAGAAGTTTTAACTTGACTAGGTATAGGTATAATTCATAAATTATCCACTGACTATTATCCTCAGTCCCAAGGCGCCTTGGAAAGATTTCATCAGACGTTTTAAAACAATGATGAGAACTTTTTGCATGAAGTTTCCTACAGACTGGGATGAATCACTTCCTCTGTTGCTGTTTGCAATAAGTGAAACGGTACAGAAATCAACAGGGTACAGTCCATTTGAGCTAATCTTCAGGCACAAAGTAAAAAATCTTCTGCAAGTGCTCAAGGAAGTATGGACAGAAGACACCTGCATAACACTCTTAGGCTAACTTAAAATCTGCTCCAAACACTATGAAACAGAGGAATGGCAGAAAGGCAAAGTTTCGCTCCTTCAATCCAGGAGACAAGGTGTTGGTACAGAAACCTGTACTTCGCCTGTTACGGGGTACTGTAAAGAAATATTCATATAAAATAACGCTCAATATATAATGTCATTTTCCGTGTTACATAGTTCTGGGTTTGTACTGAATCCGAAAGCATATTGTTCCCGGGAAGTTAGAGTGGCCAGGACACAGGAGCAGATGACGTGTGGTGAGAGTCAGTTGGTGGAGCACAACACTTACAATAAGATGTCCTAATACATCACGGTTGTTTAATGGTTTGTTTGGTAAGCTGAAAGCGGGTGGTTAAATGATATATTTCGGAGGCTTTTACTTTACTGTTAAGTCGTGGCGGGTACACAGGCTTGTGTGTTGTACCCATGGCCCGGGAGGACATCCTACGAGAGAGAGCTGCTAGTAGACCTTATGTCTTCCTGCTAGGCCACTGTGTGAGTGAGAGTGTGGCAAGGACCGGCAGGCTGGCGTGCCCACTGAGAGGCCTGGCTACAGAGGGCAACACTTGAGTGGCGCAAAATACGAACTAAGCTGGCAGACAGCATGGGCTGTCTGTGCAGACAGTACAGGCTGTCTACATATGCTCGGCCACCTACCGCGCATCGTCCTGACACGACAATACTGGTGGTAAAAGGAACTTGGTCTCTCTCTCGTAGGCACAGGGTACATAACAAAATAAAAACATATATATACATATGGACATGGAAAAAAAACTTCCTACAGGGAGGAAAGAAAAAACATATGGGGGCGTGCTAAACATCGTGGTCATAGGCAGTGAGCGTCGATGGGCATCACTGCACGCCTTCCTGCGTCTGGACAGATACCGCAGCACAGGAGACTTTGCTGCGGCTGAGCTGTGACGTAACAAGGTACGGTCTCCTCTGGAATGGTGAAGCAGACATCGTAGGAGTCGCTGCAGGTTTCACTCAACCTGGGGTACAACATGCTGGTGCCCTCGAGTGAGGCGTCGACAAAACTCGGCAACTAGGCAGGACTTCTGGCAAGCGACTCAGGAGGACACTTCTCGACTAGTACTGTCGCTGGGCTGTCACTGCCGATGAGCGTGGAGCGAGTTGTGGCAGAGACGACTGGGCGAAACATCTGGGAGTCATAACATCATACACCAGACTGCAGTGAGTGAGCTAGCAGTCAAAGTGACATCATCTTTGTGCAGGCTGCTCACTGAAGCTTGTGACACGAGGCTGACACAGTGCCTGCCGACAGTGGCTAACTGCGGCTTGGCGAGTGTCATTCTCTCGGCAGTTGGAGTTAAAGCAGAGGTTAGTCTAAGCGTCCTCAGACTTGTTTCTCTACATATAACTGCACTCTGATGGTCTGGAGGTGAAGTGAAACAAATCTCAATGGGAATCGTAGTAGGTACGATTCTGCAGAACATCACGAGCGACGAGCATAAAAGCTTTCTATACAAGATTTCTGGATGCAGAAATCGCCACAAAACTCACCTCTGGCTTGCTGAAACAGCTGTGCTGAGCTGAGCAACAACAGCAGCAACATACAAGTGATGCTGAACACGTGACTTGGGAAACAGCATGGGACGCCGTAGCGTGGGGTCACTTACAATTCTCGGAGAATTTCGGCAAATTTCGGCCTGGATTCTGCTTGTACCTGTGTCTGGATGCTCAAACGTGCAGACACGACATCAGGATAACTCGTTGAGAGACGGATGCTTCTTGCTTGGGATGATGAAGTGAAGGTGACTTCATTCCTTCCTTCCTCTCTCCGGGCAAACACACTGCTGCGACCACCGCTGCTACCAATGTTTAACGAGATTATTTGGTGTTCTGGTAGTGGGGAGTAAATGATACGTCTTCTTCGGAGGTATTACAAAAAAGTAATTTTTAAAAGAAGATGGCAAGATTTACTCCTTTTGTAATAAAGAGTTCGGGAACATAAATACACACATTAAAATAAATTAATCTTTAATCAACTATCTTTGGTCTAGAGGTATTTGAACTGATATATAATAATATGTACATGTTACTATAATAAATTATAATTGCATCTAACTAAAATAATAAATAATTCGTTTTTCCCCCCCCACAGGGTTAACCTTTGCACTTTTTACTTTTT
>NC_069485.1:17112674-17150174 GCF_026875155.1 Cherax quadricarinatus
CCCAGAAAAAAAGAATTAGTAAAGAGCCAGAAACGAGTATGCACAGATATGGAGGGAGGCCCAGCGACAGTATGAAAACGACATAGCATCGAAAGTCAAATCTGACCCGAAACTGCTGTATAGCCACATTAGGAGGAAGACAACAGTCAAGAACCAGGTGATAAGGCTGAGGAAAGAAGGTGGAGAACTCACAAGAAGCGATCAAGAGGTATGTGAGGAGCTCAACACGAGATTTAAGGAAGTATTTACAGTAGAGACGGGAAGGACTCTGGGGGACAGACCAGATGGGGACACCAGCAAGGAATACACCAACAAGTGTTGGACGACATACATACAGATGAGGAGGAGTGAAGAAACTGCTAAGGGACATCGATACCTCAAAGGCAATGGGACCGGACAACATCTCCCCGTGGGTCCTTAGAGAGGGAGCAGATATGTTGTGCGTGTCACTTACCACAATCTTCAACACATCCCTGGAAACTGGGCAACTACCTGAGGTATGGAAGACGGCAAATGTAGTTCCCATTTTTAAAAAAGGAGACAGAAAAGAGGCACTAAATTATAGACCTGTGTCATTGACGTGTATAGTATGCAAAATTATGGAGAAGATTATCAGGAGGAGAGTGGTGGAGCACCTGGAACGGAACAAGAGTATAAATGCCAACCAGCACGGATTCACGGAAGGCAAATCCTGTGTCACAAACCTTCTGGAGTTTTATGATAAAATAACAGAAGTAAGACACGAAGAGAGGGGGGGGTTAAATTGCATCTTCTTGGACTGCAAGAAGGCCTTTGACACAGTTTCCTCACAAGAGATTAGTGCAGAAGCTAGAGCATCAGGCGCATATAACAGGAAGGGCACTGCAATGGATCAGAGAATACCTGACAGGGAGGGAACAACGAGTCATGGTATTTTAATGATGTATCACAGTGGGCACCTGTGACGAGCGGGGTCCCACAGGGGTCGGTCCTAGGACCAGTGCTATTTTTGGTATATGTGAACGACATGACGGAAGGGTTAGACTCAGAAGTGTCCCTGTTTGCAGATGATGTGAAGTTAATGAGGAGAATTAAATCTGATGAGGACCAGGCAGGACTTCAAGGAGACCTGGACAGACTGGACACCTGGTCCAGCAAATGGCTTCTCGAATTTAATCCTGCCAAATGCAAAGTCATGAAGATAGGGGAAGGGCACAGAAGACCACAGACAGAGTATAGGCTAGGTGGCCAAAGACTGCAAACCTCACTCAAAGAGAAAGATCTTGGGGTGAGTATAACACCGAGCATGTCTCCGGAAGCACACATCAATCAGATAACTGCTGCAGCATATGGGCGCCTGGCAAACCTGAGAACAGCATTCCGATACCTTAGTAAGGAATAATTCAAGACACTGTACACCGTGTATGTCAGGCCCATTCTGGAGTATGCAGCACCTGTTTGGAACCCACACTTGATAAAGCACGTCAGGAAACTAGAGAAAGTACAAAGGTTTGCGACAAGGTTAGTTCCAGAGCTAAGGGGAATGTCCTATGAAGAAATATTAAGGGAAATCGGCCTGACGACACTGGAGGACAGGAGGGTCCGGGGAGACATGATAACGACATATAAAATACTGCGTGGAATAGACAAGGTGGACAAAGACAGGATGTTCCAGGGAGGGGACACAGAAACAAGAGGCCACAATTGGAAGTTGAAGACACAAATGAGTCAGAGAGATAGTAGGAAGTATTTCTTCAGTCATAGAGTTGTAAGGCAGTGGAATTGCCTAGAAAATGACGTAGTGGAGGCAGGAACCATACACAGTTTTAAGACGAGGTTTGATAAAGCTCATGGAGCGGGGATAGAGAGTGCCTAGTAGCAACCGGTGAAGAGGCGGGGCCAGGAGCTAGGACTCGACCCCTGTAACCACAAATAGGTGAGTACAAATAGGTGAGTACACACCAAAATATCTCACGTTACCTGGAGTATACCTGGAGAGAGTTCCGGGGGTCAACGCCTCCCGCGGCCCAGTTTGTGACCAGGCCCCATGGTGGACCACGACTTGATCACCCAGGCTGTTACTGCTAGCCGCGTGCAGTCCAACCTACGAACCACAGCCCGGCTGGTCAGGTACTGACTTTAGGTGCCTGTCCAGTGCCTTCTTGAAGACAGCCACGGGTCTATTGGTAATCCCTCTTATAAGAACATAAGAAACATAGGAAAGGAGGAACACTGCAGCAGGCCTGTTGGTCCATACTAGGCAGGTCCTTCACAATCCATCCCACTGACGAAACATTTGTCCAGCCCAATTTTCAAAGCTGCCCTAAAAGATATTTGAGCCTATTATTCATCTATTTTGGATCATTTCTATTTGATCTAATTTCTTTATACGGGATAAATGTTCTTTGGGCAGCATGTATAGTGTTCAGAAAACTGTCATATTGATAGCTCTCTTCGTTACCCCAGTCAACAGATGATAAGTGTCCTCTAAGCCTATCGTAATCTGCTAAGCGACAATCTGGGACTGTTACTGAGTTATCCCTACTATCATGCTTCCATTCAGTGCTAAATGTAATTGATCTGTGGTCGCTAGCACCAAGTTCCTCTGAAATTTCTAAATTATTAACAAGGGATTCCTTGTTTGCCAAACTAAGTCAAGCATGTTATTTCCCCTTGTAGGTTCTGTCACACACTGTTTCAAAAAACAGTCCTGAACTACTTCTAAAAAGTCATTAGATTCTAATAAAGTTGGTAGAATTACCGACAATATGTAAAGTAAAAGGACACAAGTGCAACCAATGTGACATCAGCACTGATTGCTGTTTCGAATACAGTTAAACAAAACAACGGCATGTAAAGTAAAAGGACACAAGTGCAACCAATGTGATATTTATTGTGGCAACGTTTCGCTCTCCAGGAGCTTTATCAAGCCATAATGGCTTGATAAAGCTCCTGGAGAGCGAAACGTTGCCACAATGTCACATTAGTTGCACTTGTGTCCTTTTACTTTACATATTGTCGGTAATTCTACCAACTTTATTACAAAGCAACGGCAGCTTCACCATCTCTGAAGTCTTAGCAAGAATCCTCCTGAAAACAGTAAACCCTGCCATCACATAGTCTCTCCTGTTATACTACACAAAGCACATTACAGAGAGTGAACACTGAAACAAGCTGCCTCTTTCCAGTCTATATTTGTCCAACCTATTTTTATGTTACCCAAGTAATAGCTTTTATATCCTTTTACTCATGTACGAATTAACTGCTCTACCACATTGTATTACTTTTGTCACTACTACTACTACTACTACTACTACTACTACTACTACTACTACTACACTACTACTACTACTACTACTACTACTACTACTAGTGAACATCGAAATGGTACCTCACTAGTATTGCACCTCACTCTGAGCCTTTATATACCCTCTGTGTCCATGTATTGTTTGTAATGGCTTGATAAAGCTCCTGGAGAGCGAAACGTTGCCACAATAAAATGTCACAATAGTTGCTCTTGTGTCCTTTTATATCATTAGATTCTAAATTCCCAGTCAGAAAATTCCAATCAATATTACTAAAGTTAAAGTCCCCTAGAACTACAACGTTATCGTGCCTTGTGGCCTTAACAATTTCCTCCCACAGTAGTCTTCCTCAGTCTCTATCCAAGTTTGAGGGACGGTATATCACACCTAAAATGAATTTTTCATGCCCCTCTGAAAATTCTACCCAAACAGACTCAGTATGTTTCAGACTTTGTACCCGGTTTTATGCAACAATTTGGTATAAACCTTGGTAATAAATACCGACAAGTTGGTTTAGAAAGACACGTAAGCCAACATCCAACAGAAATTGAAGCTATCACGAAAACTACAAGACCTGTGCTCACACAGCAAATGGAGCGAAATGGGACGACCAGAAATCATAAATAACTTATCTTCCTATACACTAACCGTCACCGAGACAGAAGCCCTCAGCCTAGGGCTCAAGTTTACTACAGGCATCAACAAGAAACATAATCTGGTGGATATGGTAACCAAGAACCAACCTTTTGGAGACTCCGAGTTTCAAAAGGGCTTTGTCCAAGGAATTATCACTGCTGCAGCTACTGAGCCTTCAAGACCGGTCATACCCAGAAGATACATCCAAGCACTCAGGAACTTGGCCAACAACGATGATATCGTCATTACAGCCGCTGACAAAGGAGGTGGTGTGGTGTTACTCAACACTGTCGACTACAACAATAAAGTCTTAAATCTTCTCAACGATGCCAACACATACCAGCCTGTATCGGAATCAGTGCTACTCAAAGTACCCAGACTTTCCTTCAAAAGGCTCATAGCATCTTACGAAAATCAGAACAAGGCAAAAAACTACTTAAACTTTTACCAGGTCAACCGAAACCAGCACGCCTGTATGGCCTTCCTAAGACACAGAAACCTGGCATCCCACTACAGCCTATCACTTCGGGCATAGGGAGTGCACCACACAGACTAGCCGGCCACCTTGCCAAATACCTTTCAGCGCTTCTGGGCACCATCAGTCAAGCCCACCTCAAACACTCAGGTGACCTCTCTCCGAATTTCAACCTGAATGTCAAAAACAAAAGCATGGCTTCCTTCGATGTCACAGCCCTCTTTACCAACGTTCCTACTGACGCTGCAATCAACATTCTGAGACAGAGGCTCACTGAAAACCACGACCTCCCTTACCTCTTCTAGATTTCATCAATCTAGTGGAACTTTGTGTTATATTTCAACTTCTTCAAGTATCAGGACAACTGTTACAAACAATGCTTTGGGATGGCAATGGGCAGCCCGCTCAGTGCTGTGCTTGCCAACCTCTTCATGGAAAACCTGGAGACAGAGAAATTCAGCACCCTCATTCCCAACACCGTTACCTGGCTAAGATACGTTTGATGATATATTGGTTTTCTATCCGAGACGTCTCAATATCCAGGCCCTTCTCAACAAGATCAATGCAGTTGAACCATCAATAAAGTTTACACTTGAACTCGAAAATGATAGCGAACTTCCTTTCCTCGACGTTCTACTGTGCAGATCCCCGACAGTGACAAACTTCTCTTCAAAGTGTATAGAAAACCTACCAACAAGGACGATCTTATACATTTTTATTCACACCAAGACACCCGCACTAAGAGAGGAGTCCTCATTGGCTTCTTCTTGAGAGCTCTTCGCATCTCCAGCCCTTGTTTTCTAGAAGAAGAATGCACTTACATAACACAAGCCTTTACAACGTCTTCAGTTCCCATCTTTCTTCATCCGAGATTGCAGACTCAAGGCACAAGCTATCCTCAACAAACCGCCCATGGAACAGCCCCCTAAACAGTTCATAGTACTCCATGTGGCGATGTTGCCACGAATACTCGCCGGGCACTTGCTATGAGTAACATCAACGTTTCCACCATAAACACATCATCTATCAAAGACCTCACTACGAAACGCAGTCCCACACCTCTAACTTCTACAGCAGGAGTCTACACTATCCCCTGTGGTTCTGTCCCAAGAAATATGTAGCGAGACAGGCAGAGATCTTGCAGTCCGCCTAAATGAACATCGAAATGCCTCTAACAGAGACGATGTAAGGTACGCCTGTGTCCTCCACAGAGACTCCACGGGGCATTTGATGAACTGGAAACGAGGCACAACTCGTTCTCACCGAACCAAGACCTCAGACGCCGACGGTGCCTAGAAGCCTCACTAATCGCCGTCACCGACACTATAGAACGCAACACTGGAAACTACAAAATTTCAAAAAACATTGGCATACATGATACTTAAGCAGCACCAACCCAACAACACAGGAGTCACATGATTTCATCGTCTACCCGTCCTCATCACAGGTAGAGGTTGTTTTGATAAGGACCTGCCTCGCATGGGCCAGTAGGCCTTCTACAGTGTTCCTCTATTCTTATGTTCTTATGACATTCCTCAGGTCACGTGCGTCACATCTCACTCTCCGCCTATATATATAATGTCTTTCTACCTCTGTATGTTAGAAGTGATCAAGGTCCCAGGACCGAAACGTTTTCTAATAAACATGTTATAGTGTTTGCTTTCGTGTCTTTCTAAACCATGCAACAATTTAAATGATCACGGACATAAAGTGCCACCCCACCCCACCCTGAATGTGGCATTCAGCAGGCATGTCTCTGTTTTTCATATTAAACCATGTCTCAGTTATAACAAAAACATCAATGTTACCCGCACTCACAACTAATCTCAATTCATCCATCTTATTTCTCGCTCTACGACTATTAGCATAATATATTTTCAGAAACCCACCCTTCTCTTTTTTCTTCCTGCTGATTTCTGGACCACCACTATGCCTGTTACTCTCCTTTTCACCTAATGCCATTGGCTTTCCTATGTTCACCAATAATTCTTCCTCATTTTGCCTATAACTGGTGTACTTAAAACTCACACTATCGCTACACTCAGCATACATTGATTTTCCACGAAAATCCATACCACTATCTATTTTTAGTTTAAAGACCTAACAGCTCTCTCCACTGCGATGGCCAGTGCTCTCACCCCAGACCTAGATAAGTGAACCCCATCCCTGGCAAACATGTCATTTCTGCCATAGAATTGGTCCCAGTTGGTTATGAATGTTACTGCATTTTCCTTACAGTGTTTGTCCAGCCAGCAGTTGACACCAATTGCCCTGGACTGCCATTCATTTCCTACTCCTCTCCTGAGCAAAGTGCCACATATAACAGGGTTCCCACCCTTCTTCCTAATTATCTCTATTGCTTTCCTATTCCTGTTTATCAGGTCTTCACTCCCATGTCTGCCAACATCATTACCTCCCACACTGAGGCAGATAGGAAGATTGCTCCCATTGCCCATCACGATATCGTCCAGATGGCTAACAATATCCCCCATCCCAGCTCCAGGGAAACATACGCTCTGCCTCCTCTTCCTGTCCCTAAGACAAAATGCCCTATCTGTAAATTTCACTTGACTCTCCCCAACTTTTTAAGTCAGCTTGTGTGGGTAGCACTGGACATTGCTGGGTGCTTTCGAGACCGGGTGTGGCACCAGGGCCTCTAAGCAAAACTGCAACTCTGGGAGTTGCAGGCTCTACTACGCTATGTCTCCTCTGTGATTTACCTTCACGGTAGATTTCTAAGGGTAGTTTCTCAATGGAATAGAATCATAAGGCATCCTATTTGGGAAGTGTTCCTGCCACAAGAAGCATGCGGTACCATTGTTATGGCATGTCCTACGTAAATGACCTTCGTTCATCACCCCTAATCCCTGCACTTGCAGACGACTGTACACTGAACATTCGCCTATTCCAAAGAAGAAATGCCAACTACTCTAAGCTACATCAATCACCAGCTAGAGTACATCAGCTTGAGGAAATAGATGTGCAAGTAACATTCCGAGAAAACACAATGATTATTCTCTAGCTGCGCCTGATTGTAATGCTTGTGCACAGTAATTAATGAATTGGGAGGGTGTTGGCACCTGAAGAAGGTGGGGATCTATGGGATGAACGAACGTCATTGCGCAGTAGACATCCATAAACAATTGTACACATGCTTCCTGTGGAACACTTCCCAAATCTATGATGGGCGCGAGGGGAAGCCGTATTCTATTCCATTGAGAACTACCCTTTAGAAATCTACCGTGAAGGTACATCACAGAGGAACCATAGCGTTAAAGCCTGCTACTCCCAGAGCTTGCAGTGTGTTGCTAAGAGGCCCGGTGCTCACCCCGGTCGAAAGCACCCCAATGTCCAGTGGCTACACAACACAGCTACTGGTGGATTCATCCCAGGATCTGGTGCCACTTATGAGGGGTTTTAACTGACAATCAGCAGAAGAGTAACATTGCGCTGAAGCCATATTGACGTGTCGCTCTAAGTGAGAGGCGTTGGTATCAAAAAACTCTGTTCATTTGTCATTATAGATTAATGTTTCCTCCCCTCTCCTCTCTTCCCAACTCCCCCCCCCCCCATGAATGTCTCACACACCACATAATCACTACTCATTTTAAGAATTACATCGTATTATGACACCATACATGTATACACATTCATTGCACACAGATTTAGCGTACTTGCAGTCAAGTATGTCAAAACGAGCTGAGGAGCAGAATAACAGATTGGTAATAGACTACTAATCCACTATTACACTTTCTTATTTGCCGGCAAAAGTGTGTACATCAAATGTCAAAGAAAATACTCCAGATTCCAAATAGATAAATACATTACAGGAGTATGTGGAGATCATATCATGCAAGTTGTAGGCAGTTGTTACGAAGGAAAAGAAAGATATAAGTCAAACGGAAAGAGCCACACAAAAGAAATTAATAAATTTTTCATTTATAAATAAAATTGCTAAAGATTTTTCCTCACTTAGTAACTTTATTTCTGGAATCCTTAAAACCGATGACTTGAGGATTGAAGGACATTTAACCAACTGGATGGAAATATTACTTCAGCGTGCAGGTCTATAGTTATTCATATAGTGTCGCACAATGGGGTGTCTTGGAGCGAGCGCGGGATATCTTAACTGGTATGATCTACTCTGTTGTTTTTGTTTTTCTGTTGTTGCAGGATTTCCTGAGAATCCTTCGTTTCCTTGGTTTTTTGTCCAAAGCGTGCGTGGAAGACGAAGAATTTGTCCCAACATTTGGTGAGGACACACAACACAGGTAAACATCTGAGATTGCTTAACTTGTACTTACCAGTGTTCAGTATATTGTTCGCGAATGGGGGTTCTTGGGGGGTAAGATGATTATCACGTAGTGCTATTTACTATATAATTATCTGGGGGAGTGAGCCTTACTAATACGACGGCAGCACAAGGGGCGCTCTCCTGTTGCGTTGGTGGAGGGTGTGAGTGCTGAGTGTTTTTTGTTTTTTTCTGCTTCTACTACTACTTGTTTGGCTACTGTGGACAATGCGCGAGAGAGAGACTTGGCGTGCTTTAGTGTTGCGGCTGCATGCGGCTCTGCTATACTGCCGCAACCACTAGTAGGGGCGAGGCAATACTGTATATTGTTCCGCGAAATACAGTGTATTTGTTGTACATTGATGTAATATATTATAGAGTTGTAATACAAATTAATTGGAGCGAAAAATAAAGGAGGAGGGCGGAGGCCAGCAAATGGCGAGCGTGCTGTAATGACGGCTTGTTTTGACTGGGCGAACGTTAGTAGCGAATCAGAAGAATTTGGCGCGCTCTAGAGGTATAGTGAGTGTTTTAAACCTCTCAATAATACCGAAAGGAGGCAGTCCGGGGGCATTAGACATTGCGGCGAGAGTAGTGCGAGAGGAACAGGACAGTCAAGAAACCCAGCTAGTCATGTCCTATTTATTTTGAAATTTAGGCCAGAGATTTTGAGAGTTTTTTTATTTTTTTTTGACTCATATTTTAGGCAGTGGTTTGTGTATGACACACCCGAGTACTCTCCAGACAAATTGGGCGAGTGTTAGTATTATAAATTCTCCTCAATGTATATTAGTCCTTTTATTAAATTTTAAACAACGTCCACATATTAATAATAAAGTATTCCCTAGAGTAACTTGTGAGATTATATGACATAGTAGGTATCGAAAGGGGGACATATTATTGCGCCTAGAGTGTCCAAAAATCCTACATGTCCTCGTAACCTGATAAAGAAGAATTATCTTTGTACCATTTATTGGTATGTATCTAATGAGATTCATCCAGGTAATTTTAAATTTTCCATACACTGCTTCTACTATTGTTTACATTAACACTTACCACTGCTTCTTCTACTATAACTATTCTTATTACTACCACTACGTGTAGCCCTGAGCCAACTTTACGTGCACGCAAGCAAAGAACACCAGATCACTCCTGCTTAACTCTTGTTTCCGTTGACTTTCACCTTCTCTACTACTCAACTCCGTAGCTCTTGACCCTACCATAGTCCCTTTCCCCCCTAAGTCCTTATATCAATGTCCCGATCATTTTCAAATGCCAGCCTGATTCTTTATTTTATCCCTACCTTCTTGCCTCTCCCATTCTGCCAACCGACTTTCCTAAAACCGGTGTACTTCATTATGAGTGTTTCCGGAAACCTGTTGCCAGTTTTTCTCAAACACTACACATACAGGCGAGCATAATTTCCAACACCTTTCCTAAAACTTTCTCCACATTGATGTATTGAATTAAAATAACTTATAATCCGTCGTTAGTCTCGTATATGGTGGAAAGCTTCGTTCCACTAAGCACAGTACTTGTTCTCATATTGTTCCTCATCCTCATATCGGACATAGACAGGGATATAAGCCACAGTGCCATGTCCTCCTTTGCAGATGACACCCAAATCTGCATGACAGTGCCGTCCATTGAAGACACTGCAAGACTCCAGGCAGACATCAACCAAATCTTTAAATGGGGTGCAGAAAACAATATGGTGTTCAATGATGAGAAATTTCAATTACTCCGACATAGAAAACGTGAGGAAATTAAAACTTCATCATTATACAAAACAAATTCCAACCACACAATAGAGCGAAAAAACTAATGTCAAAAACCTGGGAGTGATCATATCAGATAATCTCACCTTCAGTCGCATCTGCTAGGAAAATGACAAGATGAGAACCTTCAAAACCAGGGATACCAAACCCATGATGACACTCATCTGATCGCTTGCTTTATCTAGACTGGAATATTGCTGCACACTAACACCACCTTTCAAGGCAGGAGAAATTGCTGACCTACAAAATGTACAGAGAACCTTTACAGCACACATAACGGAGATAAAGCACCTCAGTTACAGGGAATGTTTGAAGTTCCTCAACCTGTACTCCCTAGAACACAGGTGGAAGAGATACATGGTTATATACACTTGCAAAAATCCTCCTTACAAAAGCAAAAGACTCGGCAGACGATGCGACATCCCCCCAGCGAAAAGCAGGGGGTGCCACTAGCGCGATAAGAGACAACACAATAAGTGTCAGGGTCCCAAGACTGTCCAACTGTTCAACTGGTGACCTTACTTAGCTCAATGGTGACCTGTACTTAGCTCTGTGAAGATCTGTGCAGTGTGTTCTCTGTGAATCTGTACAAGATGTCCTCTCTTGAGCACCTCTTCCTGCAGCTAATATAGGAGCTTAGGGTTGCTAAGCTTGAGATACGTCGATTGACGGAGGAAAACATGAGGATTCGAAGTAATCCTCCTGTTGTGAGTCCTCAGGTGAAGAAAGGAACCTGGTCAGTGGCCGGTCAACATGGGACAAAGCTGTGCAAGAATGGTATATAATACCGACAAGATAAAATTAAGACACATGCGCAACATCTGGGTATCTTTATTGTAGACGTTTCGCCATCCAGTGGCTTTATCAATACAAATTCTAGGACATAACTTGAAGACAGTAAGACTATGTACAGAGATGAGGTAATCATCCCTCAACCTTGGAGTAGTTCGAAGAGCACCGTAGTCGTGGAGATCTCCTCGATCTACGGTGCTCTCGCACAACTCCAAGGTTGAGGGACAGATTAACCTCAACTTCTGTACCTAGTCTTACTGTCCCTTCAAGTTACGTCCAGAAATTTGTATTGATAAAGCCACTGGATGGCGAAACGTCTACAATAAAGATACCCAGATGTTGCGCAGTGTCCCTAATTTCATAGAAAAAAGCTGAAAACAAGAAGACTCTGGAGTGGCAAAACAACAAGATCCGAAGACTGCTGTGGAACTTCCAACCTATTTTCGGTGCTTTCCAGATGAATGTGTGTTGTCTACTGGAAACGTCGAAACGAGTACCAATGAATCATTGGCAGAGGAAGGTGAGTCGATATCCCATGAAACCCCAACGAAGACCATCGAAAACGTCACTATGAACTCCACCAGTGAAGGTAAGAACATTGTTATAGTTTGGGGAGAGTCAAGGTTGAAATTTACAGATAAGGTCATCTTGTCTTGGGACAGGAAGAGAGGCAGAGCGTATGTTTTCCCTGAGCTGGGATGGGGGATATTGTTAGCCATCTGGACGATATCGTGATGGGCAATGGGAGCAATCTTCCTATCTGCCTCAGTGTGGGAGGTAATGATGTTGGCAGACATGGGAGTGAAGACCTGATAAACAGGAATAGGAAAGCAATAGAGATAATTAGGAAGGAAGGGTGGTAACCCTGTTATATGTGCACTTTGCTCAGGAAGAGGAGAAGGAAATGAATGCAGTCCAGGCAATTGGTGTCAACTGTGGCTGGACAAACACTGTAAGGAAAATGCAGTACATTCATAACCACTGGCCCAATTCTATGCAGAAATGACATGTAGTTGCCAGGGATGGGGTTCACTTATCTAGGTCCTGGGGTGAGAAGCACTGGCCATCGCAGTGGAGAGAGCTGTTAGGGTCTTTAAACTAAAGAATAGATAGGGGATGGAATTTTCGTGGAAAATCAATGTAGGCTGATGAGCGATCTAGTGTGAGTTTTAAGTACACCAGTATAGCAAAATGAGGAAAATTATTGGTGAACATAGAAAGGCCCAATGGCATTAGGTGAAAAGTGATAACAGGCATAGTGGTGTCCAGAAATCAGCAGGAAGAAAAAAAGAAGGGTGGGTTTCTGAAAATAATTATGCTAATAGTCCCTTAGAGCGAGAAATAAGAAGGATGAATAGAGATTTAGTTGTGAGTGCGGGTAACATTGATGAATTTGTTATAACTGAGACATGGTTTAATATGAAAACAGAGACATGCCTGCTGAATGCCACATTCAGGTGGGTGGGGTGGCACTTTTATGTCCGTGATCATTTAAATTGTTGCATGGTTTAGCAGACACGAAAGCAAACACTATAACATGTTTATTAGAAAACGTTTTCGGTCCTGGGACCTGATCACTTTTTTTTTCTAACATACAGAGGTAAAAGACATTATATAAAAGGCGGGAGAGTGAGATGTGACGCCACGTGACCTGAGGAAAGTCATAAAACATAAGAATAGAGGAACACTGTAGAAGGCACTACTGGCCCATGCGAGGCAGGTTCCCTTATCAAAACAACCTCTACCTGAATATGAGGACGGTAGACGATGAAATCATGTGACTCCTGTGTTGTTGGGTTGGGTGCTGCTTAAGTATCCATGTATGCCAATGTTTTGAAATTTTGTAGTTTCTCAGTGGTTGCGTTCTATAGTTCGGTGACGGCGATTAGGAGGCTTCTACACCGTCGCGTCTGAGGTCTGGTTCGGTGAGAACGATTTTGTGCCTCGTCCAGTACATCAGGAATGCCCCGTGAGTCTCTGTGGAGGACACAGGCGTAACCTTTACATCGTCTCTGTTAGAGGCTTACCGATGTTCATTTAGGCGGACTGCAAGATCTCTGCCTGTCTCGCCTACATATTTCTGGGACAGAAGCCCACAGGGGATGTGTAGACTTCCTGCTGTAGAAAGTTAGAGGTGGTGGACTGCGTTCTAGTGAGGTCTTGATAGATGATGTGTTTAAGGTGCTGAAACGATTGATGTACTCATAGCAAGTGCCCGGCGAGATTCGGGCAACATCGCCACATGGATTACTATGAACTGTTTTAGGTGGCTGTTCCATGGCGGTTTGTTGAGGATAGCTTGTGCCTTGAGTCTTGCATCACGATGAAGAAAGAAGGAACTGAGACGTGTAAAGGCTCGTGTAAAGTAAGTGCAATCTTCTTCTAGGAAAACAAGGGCTGGAGATCGAAGAGCTCTCAAGAAGAAGCCAATGAGGAATCTCTCAAGTGCGGGTGTCTTGGTGTGAATAAAAATGTATAAAGATCGTCCTTGTTGTATGTTTTCTATACACTTTGAAGAGAAGTTTGTCACTGTCGGGAGATCTGCACAGTAGAACGTCCGAGGAAAGGAATTCGCTATCATTTTCTAGTTCTATGTGTAAACTTTATGATGTTCAACTGCATGACTTGTTGAAAGAGGCCAGGATAGTGAGAACTCTCGGATAGAAAACCAATAATCATCAACGTATCTTAGTCCAGGTAACGGTTTTGGGAATGAGGTGCTGAATTTCTCTGTCTCCAGTTTTCCATGAAAGGTATGGCAAGCACAGCACTGAGGCGGCTGCCCATTGCCACCCAAAGCTCTTGTTTGTAACAGTTGTCCTGATACTTGAAGACTTGAAATTAACACAAATTCCACTAGATTGATGAAATCTAGAATAGGTAAGGGAGTCGTGGTTTTCAGTGAGCCTCGTCTTCAGAATGTTGATTGCAGCGTCAGTAGAACGTTGGTAAAGAGGGCATGACATCGAAGGAAGCCATGCTTTTGTTTTTGATCATTCAGGATGGAAATTGGGAGAGAAGTTCACCTGAGTGTTTGAGGTTGGCATGACTATGGTGCCCAGAACGCGAAAAGGTATTTGGCAAGGTGGCCCGCTAGTCTGTGTGGTGCACTCCACTATCCCGAAGTGATAGGCCCTATTGTGATGCCATGTTCCTGTGTCTTAGGAAGGCCATACAGGCTGCTGGTTCGGTGTGAACCTGTAAAAGATTAAGTAGTTTTTTTGCCCTTGTTCTGATTTTACGTAAGATGCTAGAGCCTTTTGAAGGAAAGTCTGGTACTTGAAGTAGCACTGATTCCGAATACAGCTGGTAATGTGATTGCATCGTTGAGAGATTTAGACTTTAATGTTGTAGTCGACAGTGGTTTTGAGTAACACCACACCACCTCCTTTGTCAGCGCTGTAATGACGATATCTTCGTTGTTGGCCAAGTTCCTAGTGCTTTGGATGTATCTTCTGGGTATGAACCGGTTTGAAGGCTCATAGCTGCACAGTGATATTCCTGGACAAAGCCCTTTGAAACTCGGAGTCTCCAAAAGGTTGGTTCTTGGTTACGCATATCCACAATATGTTTCTTGTTGATGCCTGTATAAAACTTGAGCCCTAGGCGAGGGCTTCGGTCTCGGTGGACGGTTAGAGTAATAGTAAGATAAGTTATTTATGATTATCCTGGTCGTCCATTCGCTCCATTTGCTGTTGGCACAGGTCTTGTAGGTATCGTGATAGCTTCAATTTCTGTTGGACGTGGCTTACGTGACTTTCAAAACCAACTTGTCGGTATTATTACCAAGGATTATACCAAATTGTTGCATAAAACCGGGTACAAAGTCTGAACATACTGAGTCTGTTTGGGTAGAATTTTCAGAGGGCATGAAAAATTCATTTTAGTGTGATATACCGTCCCTCAAACTTGGATAGAGACGGAGGAAGACAACTGAGGAGAATTGTTAGGCCACAATGCACGATAACGTTTGTAGTTTCTAGGGGACTTTAACATTTAGTAATTATTGGATTGGAATTTTCTGACTGGGAATTTAGAATCTAATGATATCAAAGGACACAAGAGCAACTATTGTGACATTTTATTGTGCATCGTTTCGCTCCAGAGCTTTATCAGCCAGTGTACAAACAATACATGGACACAGAGGGTAAATAAAGGCTCAGATTGAGGTGCAATACTAAGTGAGGTACCATTTCGATGTTTCCTAGTAGTATATAGTAGAGTAGATATAGTAGTAGTAGTATAGTAGTGTAGTAAGTAGTTAGTAGTAGAAGTATTAGTGACAAAAGTAATACAATGTGGTAGAGCAGTTAATTCGTACATGAGTAAAAGGATATAAAAGCTATTACGTGGGTAACATAGAAAATAGGTTGGACAAATATAGACTGGAAAGAGGCAGCTTGTTCAGTTGTTTCACTATCTGTAATGTGCTTTGTGTAGTATAACTGGAGAGACTAGGTGATGGCAGGGTTTACTGTTTTTCAGGAGGAATCTTTCGACGACTTCAGAGATGGTGAAGCAGCCCGTTGTTTGTAATAAAGTTGGTAAATTACAGGACAATAAGTAAAGTAGAAAGGAAACAAAGGGCAACTAATGTGACATTGTGGCAACGTTTCCGCTCTCCAGTGAGCTTTATCAAGCATTATGGCTTGATAAACTCCTGGAGACGAAACGTTGCACAATAAATATCACATTGGTTGCACATGTGTCCTTTTACGTTACATGCCGTTGTTTTGTTAACAGTATTCGAAACAGCAATCAGTGCTGATGTCACACTGGTTTCACTTGTGTCCGTTTACTTTTACATATTGTCGTAATTCTACAACTTTACTTAGAAATCTAATGACCTTTTAGAAGTAGTTCAGGACTGTTTTTTGAAACAGTGTGTGACAGAACTACAAGGGGAAATAACATGCTTGACTTAGTTTGCAAACAAGGAATCCCTTGTTAATAAATATGAAATTTCAGAGGAACTTGTGTAGCGACCACAGATCACTAACATTTAGCACTGAATGGAAGCATGCTAGTAGGTATATCTCAGTAACAGTCCCCAGATTGTCGCTATAGCAGATTACGATAGCTTAGAGGACACTTATCATCGTTTGACTGGGGTAACGTAAGAGAGCTATCAATAAGACAGTTTTCTGAACACTATACATGCTGCCCCAAAGGAACATTATCCCGTAACAGAAAATAGAATCAATAGAAATGATCCAAATAGATGAATAAAAGCTCAATATCTTTTAGGGCAGCTTTGAAAATTGGCTGGACAAATGTTGCGTCAGTGGGAGGATGTGAAGGACCTGCCTAGTATGGACCACAGGCCCTGGCAGGCAGTGTTCCTCCTTTTTCCTATGTTTCTTATGTTCTTATAAGAGGGATTACCAATAGAACCCGTGCTGTCTTCAAGAAGGCACTGGACAGGCACCTAAAGTCAGTACCTGACCAGGCGGGTCTGTGGTTTCTAGGTTGGACTGCACGCGCTAGCAGTAACAGCCTGGGTGGATCAATCGTGGTCCACCTGGGCCATGGTCACAAAGCTGGGCCGCGGAGGCGTTTGACACCCCGGAACTCTCTCCAGTATACTCCAGGTAACGTGAGATATTTGGGTGTGTACACACCTATTTGTACTCACCTATTTGTGGTTACAGGGGTCGAGTCCTAGCCCCTGGCCCCCTCTTCACCGTTGCTACTAGCACTCTCCTATCCCCCGCTCATGAGCTTTTATCAAACCTCGTCTTAAAACTGTGTATGGTTTCCTGCCTCCACTACGTCTTTCAAGGCAATTCACTGCCTTACAACTCTAAGAACTGAAGAAATACTTCCTACTACTCTCTGACTCATTTGTGTCTTTCAACTTCCAATGTGCCTCTTGTTTTCTTTTGTCCCCTCCCTGGAAACATCCCTGTCTTTGTCCACCTTGTCTATCCACGCAGATTTATATGTCCGTTATCATGTCTCCCCGGACCCTCCTGTCCTCCAGTGCGTCAGGCCGATTTCCCTTAATATTTCTCATAGGACATTCCCCATCGCTTTTGGGTGGTGGAACAACCTTGTCGCAATCCTTGTAATTTCTCTAGTTTTTCCTGACGTGCTTTATTCAAGTGTGGGTTCCCCCAAACAGGTGCTGCATACTTCCAGAATGGCCAGACATACACGGTGTACAGTGTCTTGAATTATTCTTACAAAGGTATCGGATGCTGTTCTCAGGTTTGCCAGGCGCCATATGCTGCAGCAGTTTTATCTGATTGTGCTGCTCCGAGACATGCTTTTTCGGTGCTAAACTCATCCCAAGAACTTTCTCTTTGATGAGGTTTTGCATCTTGGCCTCCTAGCCTATACTCTGTCGTGGTCTTCTGTGCCCTTCCCCTATCTTCATGACTTTGCATTTGGCAAGGATTAAATTCGAGAAGCCATTTGCTGGACACCAGTGGTCCAGTCTGTCCCAGGTCTCCTTGAAGTCCTTGCCTGTCCCCATCAGATTTAATTCCTCCTCATTAACTTCCATCATCTGCAAACAGGGAACACTTCTGAGTCTAACCCTTTCCGTCATGTCCGTTCACATCATACCAAAATAGCACTGTCCTAGGCCCACCCCTGTGGACCCGCGCTGTCACAGGTGCCCACTGTGATACATCATTACATACCTGACTCGTTGTATCCCTCCCTTCAGGTATTCTCTGATCCATTGCAGTGCCCTTCCAGTTATATGCCCAGAAGATGCTCTATGCTTCTGCACTAATCTCTTGGAGGCACTGTGTCAAAAGCCCTTCTTGCAGTCCAAGAAGATGCAATCAACCCACGCATGCCCCCTCTCTCTCGTGTCTTACTTCTGTTATTTATCATAAAACTCCAGTAAAGGTTTGGACACAGGATTTGCCTTCCGTGGAATCCGTGCTGTTGGCAAATTATACTCTTGTTTCCGTTCCAGGTGCTCAACCACCACTCCCCTCCTGATAATCTTCTCCATAATTTTGCATACTATACACGTCAATGACACATGTCCTATAATTTAGTGCTCCTTTTCTGTCTCCTTTTTTAAAAAATGGTAACTACATTAGCCGTCTTCCATACTCAGTAGTTCCCATTTCCAGGGAGTGTTAAGATTGTGGTATGTGACACGCACAACATAGTCTGCTCCCACTCACGACCCACGTGAGATGTTGTCCGTCCATTGCCTTTGAGGTATCGATTGTCCCTTAGCAGTTTTCTTCACCTCCTCCTCATCTGTATTATGTCGACCCAATGATCACTGACATAAAGTGCCACCCCACCCCACCTTAATGTTGCATTCAGCAGCATGTCCTCTGTTTTTCACTATTAAACCATGTCTCAGATATAACAAAAAACATCATGTTACCCCGCACTCACAACGAATCTCAATCATCCATCTTATTTCTCGCGCTTAACGACTATTAGCATAATAATCATTTTCAGAAACCCACCCTTCTTCTTTTTTCTTCCCTGCTGATTTCTGGACCACCTACTATGCCTGGTTACTCTCCTTTTCACTAATGCCATTGGCTTTCCTATGTTCACCCAATAATTCTTTCTTCCTCATTTTGTGCCTATAAACGGGTGGTACTTAAAACTCACACTATCGCTACACTCAGCATACATTGAGTTTCCAACGAAAATCCATACCACTATCCATTTTAGTTTAAAGACCTAACAGCTTCTCCAACTGGCGATGGCCATTGAATCATCTCACCCCAGACCTAATAAGTGAAACCCCATCGCCTGCAACATGTCATTTCTATTTCTGCCATAGATTTGTCCCAGTTGTTATATGTTACGGCATTTTTTCCTTACAGTGTTTGGCCAGCCAGCAGTTTGACAACCAATCGCCCTTGACTCCATTCCTTTCCAACTCCTCTCCTAGACAAAGTTCCACATATAAAGGGTCCCACCCTTCTTTCCTAATTATCTCTATTGCTTTCCTAATCCTGTTTATCAGGTCTTCACTCCCATTCTGCCAACAATCATTACCTCCCACACTGACAGATAGGAAATTGCTTCTCCATTGCCCATCACATATCGTCCAGATGCTAACAATATCCCCCCATCCCAGCTCCAGGGAAACAACCCTGCCACCTCTTCACTGTCGCCTAAACAAAATGCCCTATCTGTAAATTCACTGAACTCTCCCCAACTATAACAATGTACTTTACCTTCACTGGTGAGTTCATAGTGCCGTATTCGATTATCTTCGTGGGTTTTCATGGGAGATCGACTCCACCATCCTCTCCAATGATTCATTGGTATTCGTTTCGACGTTCCAGTAGACAAAACACTCATTCATCTGAAGCGACCGAAAAATAGGGAAGTCTCCACAGCAGTCTTCTGGATCTTTGTTGTTTCTATCTGCCACTCCTTCCACGATACTTCTTGATTTTCAGCTTTGTTCTATGAAATTAAGACACAATGCGCAACATCTGGGATCTATGTAACTTTAGCCCCATCCAGTGGCTTTATCAATACAAATTCTAGGACGTAACTTTAAGACATAAGACTTTGTACAGAAGATGAGGTAATCAGTCCCTCAAACCATGGGTAGGTGCAAGAGCACCGTATCAGGAGAATCTCCACGACTACGGTGCTCTTCGCACCTACTCCAAGGTTGAGGGACTGATTACCTCATCTTCTGTACATAGTCTTACTGTTTCAAGTTAGGTCCTATAATTTGTATTGATAAAGCCACTTGATGCGAAACGTCCCTACCATCAAGATACCCAGATGTTGCGCATGTGTCTTAATTTTATCTTGTCGGTATTATATACCATTCTTGCACAGCTTTGTCCCATGTTGACCGGCCACTGACCAGGTTCCTTTCTTCACCTGAGGACTCACAACAGGAGGATTACTTCGAATACTCATGTTTTTCCTCCGTCAATCGACGTATTCTCAGCTTAGCAAACCCCTAAGCTCCAATAATAGCTGCAAGAAAGAGGTGCTCCAAGAGAGTACACTTGTACAGATTCACTGAGACACAACTGCACATCTCACAGAGCTAAGGACAGGTCACCACGAGCTAAGTAAGGTCACCAGTTAACAGTTGAACAGGTCTTGGGACCCGACCCTTATGTGTTGTCTCTTATCGCGCCTAGTGGCACGCCCTGCATTTCGCTGGGGGAATGTCGCATCTCTCACGAGTCTTTTGCTTTTGTAAGGAGGATTTTTGCAAGTGTATATACCATTATCTCTCACTTGTTCTAAGGAGTACAGGTTGAGGACTTCAAACATTTCCCAGTAACTGAGGTGCTTATCTCCGTATATGTGTGCTGTAAAGGTTCTCTGTTACATATTCTAGTCAGCAATTCACCTGCTTTGAAAGGTGGTGTTAAGTGCAAGCAATATACCAGTCTCGATAAAGCAAGCGATCAGAGATGTCATCATGGGCATGGTAACCCGGGTTTTTAAGGTCTCATCCTGTCATTTTCCTAGCAGATGCGACTGAAGGTGAGATTATCTATATGATCACATCCCCGAGGTTTTTGACATTATTTTTTTTCGCTCTATTGTGGTTGAATTTTTTTGTATAATGATGAAGTTTTAAAGTTCTCTACGTTTCTATGTCGGAGTAATTGAAATTTCTCATCAATGAACACCATATTGTTTTCTGCACCCCCAATTAAAATTTGGTAAGTCTGCCTGGAGTCCGCAGTGTCATCAATGGACGGCACTGTCATGTGCTGATTTGAGGTGTCATCTGCAAAGGAGGACGATGGCACTGTGGCTTAATCCCTGTCTATGTCCCGATATGAGGATGAGGAACAATATGAAACAGTACTGTGCTTAGAGTGGACGAAGCGTTCCACCATAAGCGAGACTAACGCAGGATTAAAAGTTTATTTTAATTCAATAAACATTCAATGTGGGAGAAAGTTTTAGGAAAGGTGTTGGAAATTATGCTTCGCCTGTAATGTGTATGTTTTGAGAAAACTGCAACAGGTTCCGGAAACACTCATAATGAAGATACACCGGTTTTAGGAAAGTCGGTTGGCAGATGGAGGAGCAAGAAGGTAGGGATAAAATACAAGATCAGCTGGCAATTTGAAAATTGATCGGGACATTGATATAAGACTTAGGGGGAAAGGGACTATGGTAGGGTCAAGAGCTACGGAGTTGAGTAGTAAGAAGGTGAAAGTCTACGAAACAAGAGTTAAGCCAGGAGTGATCTGGTTCTTTGCTTGCGTGCACGTAAAGTTGGCTCAGGCTACACGTAGTGGTAGTAATAAGAATAGTTTATCGTAAGAAGAAAGCAGTGGTAATGTTAATGAAACACTATAGAAGACAGTGTTGGAAAATTTAATATTACCTGGGATTAATCTGCAATAGATCCAGAACCATTAAATGGTAACAAAGATAATTATTCTTATCAAGGTTACAGAGACAAGTAGTGAATTTTTTGGACCCTCTAGTCGCACGCAAAAAATGCCCCTTCGATACTACAACAGTCATCTATCTCCGACAAGTTACTCTAAGGAAACATTAAAAGTATAATATGTGGACTGTATGATAAAATTTAATAAATGACACATATACATTGAAGGAGAATATATAATACTAACACTCGCCAATTTGACTGGAGATTACCTCGTGGTGACATACACAAACCCCTGCTAAAATATGAAGAAAATAATGGCCTAAATTTCAAACATAAATAGACATGACTAAGCTGGGGTTTCTTGACAGACCTGTCCACTCGCCCTAATGCTCAAGTTAAGCAGACTGCAAATCCATTTCGCTATTATTTGAGAGTTTAAACACAATATACCCTAGGAGCGACGAAAATTCTCTGATTTCTACTAACGTTCCTTCCCCTTCAAAATAATGGCCGTCTCTTCCCAGCGACGCTCGCCCATTTCGCTGGTTCTTTATTTATTTACAAATTAATTTGTATTACCTATAATATATTACATCAATTTACATACAAAATACACTGTATTTTCGGAAAATATACAGTATTTTCCACACAGTGGTTGCGGCAGTATAGCAGCAGCCGCAATTGCAGCAGCAAAATAATAGCAAAAGAAGTAATAGTGAAAATTGTAGTAGCAAAAGTAGTAGTAGCAGCAGCAGCACCACCACCAAAAGCAACAGAGCAGAGGTTGCTGCTGCTGCTAGTATTAGTAAGGCTCCACTCCAATAATTATAATAGTAAAATAGCACTAGTGATATTGTATGGGAGTAGCGAACAATATACTGAACAATGGTAAGTACAAGTTAAGCAATCCTCATGTTTAACCTGTGAGTTGTGATCCTCACCAACTGTGGACAGATCATCGTCTTCATCATCTTTGGACAAAACCAAGGAAACAGAAGGATTCTCCAGGAAATCCTGCAACACAGAAAAACAAAAACAGAGTCAGATCATACCAGTTATAATGTATTCCAGCACACCCCAGTGTGCGCACTATAAGAAAACTATTAGCCCTGCACGCTGAAGTAATATTTCATCCAGTTGGTAAAATGTCCTTCAATCCTCAGTCATCGGTTTTCAAGGATTCCAGAAATAAAGTTACTAAGTGAGGAAAAATCTTATAGCAATTTATATTTATAAATGAAAATTTATAATTAATTTTGTGTGGCTTTTCCGTTGACTTATCTTCTTTCCTCTCGTTAAACAACGAGCAACACAACTTGAATGCTATATATCAACTCCTGTAATTGTTTATAACTAAGATTGGGAAAATCTGAGAATTCTTCTTTGACTTTGTTACACCACTTTATCCGGCAAAATAAGAAAGATGTAATAATGGCTAATACGTCTCTACCAACTGTATACTTCAGACTCAGCTAGTTTTGACATACTTGACTGCAAGTACGCTAAACTCTGTGTGCGAATGAATGTGTATACATGTATGGTGTCATAATACGAAGTAATTCTAAAATGAGTGTGATTATGTGGTGTGTGAGTACATCATGGGGGGAGGGGGGAGTTGGGAAGAGAGAGAGAGGAGAAACAATAATCTTAAGACAAATGACAGAGTTTTTGACTACCACTCGCTACCGTTGTACCGTCAATATGGCATCAGGAAAATGGTTTACACTTCTGCTGATCTGTTGTGAACCTCTCCACTAAGTCACCAGTCACTGGATGAATCCAAAGTCAGCTGTGTGGTAGCACTGGACATTGCTGGTGCTTTCGACCGGGTGTGGCACCAGGGCCTCTTAGCAAAACTGCAAGCTCTGGGAGTTGCAGGCTCTACGCTATGTCTCCTCTGTGATTTACCTTCACGGTAGATTTCTAAGGGTAGTTTCTCAATGGAATAGAATCATAAGGCATCCTATTTGGGAAGTGTTCCTGCCACAAGAAGCATGCGGTACCATTGTTATGGCATGTCCTACGTAAATGACCTTCGTTCATCACCCCTAATCCCTGCACTTGCAGACGACTGTACACTGAACATTCGCCTATTCCAAAGAAGAAATGCCAACTACTCTAAGCTACATCAATCACCAGCTAGAGTACATCAGCTTGAGGAAATAGATGTGCAAGTAACATTCCGAGAAAACACAATGATTATTCTCTAGCTGCGCCTGATTGTAATGCTTGTGCACAGTAATTAATGAATTGGGAGGGTGTTGGCACCTGAAGAAGGTGGGGATCTATGGGATGAACGAACGTCATTGCGCAGTAGACATCCATAAACAATTGTACACATGCTTCCTGTGGAACACTTCCCAAATCTATGATGGGCGCGAGGGGAAGCCGTATTCTATTCCATTGAGAACTACCCTTTAGAAATCTACCGTGAAGGTACATCACAGAGGAACCATAGCGTTAAAGCCTGCTACTCCCAGAGCTTGCAGTGTGTTGCTAAGAGGCCCGGTGCTCACCCCGGTCGAAAGCACCCCAATGTCCAGTGGCTACACAACACAGCTACTGGTGGATTCATCCCAGGATCTGGTGCCACTTATGAGGGGTTTTAACTGACAATCAGCAGAAGAGTAACATTGCGCTGAAGCCATATTGACGTGTCGCTCTAAGTGAGAGGCGTTGGTATCAAAAAACTCTGTTCATTTGTCATTATAGATTAATGTTTCCTCCCCTCTCCTCTCTTCCCAACTCCCCCCCCCCCCATGAATGTCTCACACACCACATAATCACTACTCATTTTAAGAATTACATCGTATTATGACACCATACATGTATACACATTCATTGCACACAGATTTAGCGTACTTGCAGTCAAGTATGTCAAAACGAGCTGAGGAGCAGAATAACAGATTGGTAATAGACTACTAATCCACTATTACACTTTCTTATTTGCCGGCAAAAGTGTGTACATCAAATGTCAAAGAAAATACTCCAGATTCCAAATAGATAAATACATTACAGGAGTATGTGGAGATCATATCATGCAAGTTGTAGGCAGTTGTTACGAAGGAAAAGAAAGATATAAGTCAAACGGAAAGAGCCACACAAAAGAAATTAATAAATTTTTCATTTATAAATAAAATTGCTAAAGATTTTTCCTCACTTAGTAACTTTATTTCTGGAATCCTTAAAACCGATGACTTGAGGATTGAAGGACATTTAACCAACTGGATGGAAATATTACTTCAGCGTGCAGGTCTATAGTTATTCATATAGTGTCGCACAATGGGGTGTCTTGGAGCGAGCGCGGGATATCTTAACTGGTATGATCTACTCTGTTGTTTTTGTTTTTCTGTTGTTGCAGGATTTCCTGAGAATCCTTCGTTTCCTTGGTTTTTTGTCCAAAGCGTGCGTGGAAGACGAAGAATTTGTCCCAACATTTGGTGAGGACACACAACACAGGTAAACATCTGAGATTGCTTAACTTGTACTTACCAGTGTTCAGTATATTGTTCGCGAATGGGGGTTCTTGGGGGGTAAGATGATTATCACGTAGTGCTATTTACTATATAATTATCTGGGGGAGTGAGCCTTACTAATACGACGGCAGCACAAGGGGCGCTCTCCTGTTGCGTTGGTGGAGGGTGTGAGTGCTGAGTGTTTTTTGTTTTTTTCTGCTTCTACTACTACTTGTTTGGCTACTGTGGACAATGCGCGAGAGAGAGACTTGGCGTGCTTTAGTGTTGCGGCTGCATGCGGCTCTGCTATACTGCCGCAACCACTAGTAGGGGCGAGGCAATACTGTATATTGTTCCGCGAAATACAGTGTATTTGTTGTACATTGATGTAATATATTATAGAGTTGTAATACAAATTAATTGGAGCGAAAAATAAAGGAGGAGGGCGGAGGCCAGCAAATGGCGAGCGTGCTGTAATGACGGCTTGTTTTGACTGGGCGAACGTTAGTAGCGAATCAGAAGAATTTGGCGCGCTCTAGAGGTATAGTGAGTGTTTTAAACCTCTCAATAATACCGAAAGGAGGCAGTCCGGGGGCATTAGACATTGCGGCGAGAGTAGTGCGAGAGGAACAGGACAGTCAAGAAACCCAGCTAGTCATGTCCTATTTATTTTGAAATTTAGGCCAGAGATTTTGAGAGTTTTTTTATTTTTTTTTGACTCATATTTTAGGCAGTGGTTTGTGTATGACACACCCGAGTACTCTCCAGACAAATTGGGCGAGTGTTAGTATTATAAATTCTCCTCAATGTATATTAGTCCTTTTATTAAATTTTAAACAACGTCCACATATTAATAATAAAGTATTCCCTAGAGTAACTTGTGAGATTATATGACATAGTAGGTATCGAAAGGGGGACATATTATTGCGACCTAGAGTGTCCAAAAATTCCTACATGTCTCTGTAACCTTGATAAAGAATAATTATCTTTGTTACCATTTATTGGTATGTATCTAATGAGATTCATCCAGGTAATTTTAAATTTTCCATACACTGCTTCTACTATTGTTTACATTAACCTTACCACTGCTTCTTCTACTATAACTATTCTTATTACTACCACTACGTGTAGCCCTGAGCCAACTTTACGTGCACGCAAGCAAAGAACACCAGATCACTCCTGCTTAACTCTTGTTTCCGTTGACTTTCACCTTCTCTACTACTCAACTCCGTAGCTCTTGACCCTACCATAGTCCCTTTCCCCCCTAAGTCCTTATATCAATGTCCCGATCATTTTCAAATGCCAGCCTGATTCTTTATTTTATCCCTACCTTCTTGCCTCTCCCATTCTGCCAACCGACTTTCCTAAAACCGGTGTACTTCATTATGAGTGTTTCCGGAAACCTGTTGCCAGTTTTTCTCAAACACTACACATACAGGCGAGCATAATTTCCAACACCTTTCCTAAAACTTTCTCCACATTGATGTATTGAATTAAAATAACTTATAATCCGTCGTTAGTCTCGTATATGGTGGAAAGCTTCGTTCCACTAAGCACAGTACTTGTTCTCATATTGTTCCTCATCCTCATATCGGACATAGACAGGGATATAAGCCACAGTGCCATGTCCTCCTTTGCAGATGACACCCAAATCTGCATGACAGTGCCGTCCATTGAAGACACTGCAAGACTCCAGGCAGACATCAACCAAATCTTTAAATGGGGTGCAGAAAACAATATGGTGTTCAATGATGAGAAATTTCAATTACTCCGACATAGAAAACGTGAGGAAATTAAAACTTCATCATTATACAAAACAAATTCCAACCACACAATAGAGCGAAAAAACTAATGTCAAAAACCTGGGAGTGATCATATCAGATAATCTCACCTTCAGTCGCATCTGCTAGGAAAATGACAGGATGAGAACCTTCAAAACCAGGGATACCAAGCCCATGATGACACTCATCTGATCGCTTGCTTTATCTAGACTGGAATATTGCTGCACACTAACACCACCTTTCAAGGCAGTGAAATTGCTGACCTAGAAAATGTACAGAGAACCTTTACAGCACACATAACGGAGATAAAGCACCTCAGTTACTGGGAATGTTTGAAGTTCCTCAACCTGTACTCCCTAGAACACAGGTGGAAGAGATACATGGTTATATACACTTGCAAAAATCCTCCTTACAAAAGCAAAAGACTCGGCAGACGATGCGACATCCCCCCAGCGAAAAGCAGGGGGTGCCACTAGCGCGATAAGAGACAACACAATAAGTGTCAGGGTCCCAAGACTGTCACTGTTCAACTGGTGACCTTACTTAGCTCAGTGGTGACCTGTCCTTAGCTCTGTGAAGATCTGTGCAGTGTGGTTCTCAGTGAATCTGTACAAGATGTCCTCTCTTGAGCACCTCTTCCTGCAGCTAATATAGGAGCTTAGGGTTGCTAAGCTTGAGATACGTCGATTGACGGAGGAAAACATGAGGATTCGAAGTAATCCTCCTGTTGTGAGTCCTCAGGTGAAGAAAGGAACCAGGTCAGTGGCCGTCAACATGGGACAAAGCTGTGCAAGAATGGTATATAATACCGACAAGAAAAATAAGACACATGCGCAACATCTGGGTATCTTTATTGTAGACGTTTCGCGCCATCCAGTGCTTTATCAATACAAATTCTAGGACATAACCTTGAAGACAGTAAAGACTATGTACAGAGATGAGGTAATCATCCCTCAACCTTGGAGTAGTTCGAAGAGCACCGTAGTCGTGGAGATCTCCTCGATCTACGGTGCTCTCGCACAACTCCAAGGTTGAGGGACAGATTACCTCATCTTCTGTACATAGTCTTACTGTCTTCAAGTTACGTCCTAGAATTTGTATTGATAAAGCCACTGGATGGCGAAACGTCTACAATAAAGATACCCAGATGTTGCGCATGTGTCTTAATTTCATAGAACAAAGCTGAAAATCAAGAAGACTCTTGGAGTGGCAGAAACAACAAAGATCCAGAAGACTGCTGTGGAGACTTCCAACCTATTTTCGGTGCTTCCAGATGAATGTGTGTTGTCTACTGGAAACGTCGAAACGAGTACCAATGAATCATTGGCAGAGGAAGGTGAGTCGATATCCCATGAAACCCCAACGAAGACCATCGAAAACGTCACTATGAACTCCACCAGTGAAGGTAAGAACATTGTTATAGTTGGGGACAGTCAAGTGAAATTTACAGATAAGGTCATCTTGTCTTGGGACAGGAAGAGAGGCAGAGCGTATGTTTTCCCTGAGCTGGGGATGGTGGATATTGTTAGCCAACTGACGATATCGTGATGGCAATGGGGACAAACTTCCCTATCTGCCTCAGTGTGGGAGGTAATGATGTTGGCAGACCTGGGAGTGAAGACCGGAAAAACAGGAATAGGAAAGCAATAGAGATAATTAGGAAGGAAGGGTGGTAACCCTGTTATATGTGCACTTTGCTCAGGAAGAGGAGAAGGAAATGAATGCAGTCCAGGCAATTGGTGTCAACTGTGGCTGGACAAACACTGTAAGGAAAATGCAGTACATTCATAACCACTGGCCCAATTCTATGCAGAAATGACATGTAGTTGCCAGGGATGGGGTTCACTTATCTAGGTCCTGGGGTGAGAAGCACTGGCCATCGCAGTGGAGAGAGCTGTTAGGGTCTTTAAACTAAAGAATAGATAGGGGATGGAATTTTCGTGGAAAATCAATGTAGGCTGATGAGCGATCTAGTGTGAGTTTTAAGTACACCAGTATAGCAAAATGAGGAAAATTATTGGTGAACATAGAAAGGCCCAATGGCATTAGGTGAAAAGTGATAACAGGCATAGTGGTGTCCAGAAATCAGCAGGAAGAAAAAAAGAAGGGTGGGTTTCTGAAAATAATTATGCTAATAGTCCCTTAGAGCGAGAAATAAGAAGGATGAATAGAGATTTAGTTGTGAGTGCGGGTAACATTGATGAATTTGTTATAACTGAGACATGGTTTAATATGAAAACAGAGACATGCCTGCTGAATGCCACATTCAGGTGGGTGGGGTGGCACTTTTATGTCCGTGATCATTTAAATTGTTGCATGGTTTAGCAGACACGAAAGCAAACACTATAACATGTTTATTAGAAAACGTTTTCGGTCCTGGGACCTGATCACTTTTTTTTTCTAACATACAGAGGTAAAAGACATTATATAAAAGGCGGGAGAGTGAGATGTGACGCCACGTGACCTGAGGAAAGTCATAAAACATAAGAATAGAGGAACACTGTAGAAGGCACTACTGGCCCATGCGAGGCAGGTTCCCTTATCAAAACAACCTCTACCTGAATATGAGGACGGTAGACGATGAAATCATGTGACTCCTGTGTTGTTGGGTTGGGTGCTGCTTAAGTATCCATGTATGCCAATGTTTTGAAATTTTGTAGTTTCTCAGTGGTTGCGTTCTATAGTTCGGTGACGGCGATTAGGAGGCTTCTACACCGTCGCGTCTGAGGTCTGGTTCGGTGAGAACGATTTTGTGCCTCGTCCAGTACATCAGGAATGCCCCGTGAGTCTCTGTGGAGGACACAGGCGTAACCTTTACATCGTCTCTGTTAGAGGCTTACCGATGTTCATTTAGGCGGACTGCAAGATCTCTGCCTGTCTCGCCTACATATTTCTGGGACAGAAGCCCACAGGGGATGTGTAGACTTCCTGCTGTAGAAAGTTAGAGGTGGTGGACTGCGTTCTAGTGAGGTCTTGATAGATGATGTGTTTAAGGTGCTGAAACGATTGATGTACTCATAGCAAGTGCCCGGCGAGATTCGGGCAACATCGCCACATGGATTACTATGAACTGTTTTAGGTGGCTGTTCCATGGCGGTTTGTTGAGGATAGCTTGTGCCTTGAGTCTTGCATCACGATGAAGAAAGAAGGAACTGAGACGTGTAAAGGCTCGTGTAAAGTAAGTGCAATCTTCTTCTAGGAAAACAAGGGCTGGAGATCGAAGAGCTCTCAAGAAGAAGCCAATGAGGAATCTCTCAAGTGCGGGTGTCTTGGTGTGAATAAAAATGTATAAAGATCGTCCTTGTTGTATGTTTTCTATACACTTTGAAGAGAAGTTTGTCACTGTCGGGAGATCTGCACAGTAGAACGTCCGAGGAAAGGAATTCGCTATCATTTTCTAGTTCTATGTGTAAACTTTATGATGTTCAACTGCATGACTTGTTGAAAGAGGCCAGGATAGTGAGAACTCTCGGATAGAAAACCAATAATCATCAACGTATCTTAGTCCAGGTAACGGTTTTGGGAATGAGGTGCTGAATTTCTCTGTCTCCAGTTTTCCATGAAAGGTATGGCAAGCACAGCACTGAGGCGGCTGCCCATTGCCACCCAAAGCTCTTGTTTGTAACAGTTGTCCTGATACTTGAAGACTTGAAATTAACACAAATTCCACTAGATTGATGAAATCTAGAATAGGTAAGGGAGTCGTGGTTTTCAGTGAGCCTCGTCTTCAGAATGTTGATTGCAGCGTCAGTAGAACGTTGGTAAAGAGGGCATGACATCGAAGGAAGCCATGCTTTTGTTTTTGATCATTCAGGATGGAAATTGGGAGAGAAGTTCACCTGAGTGTTTGAGGTTGGCATGACTATGGTGCCCAGAACGCGAAAAGGTATTTGGCAAGGTGGCCCGCTAGTCTGTGTGGTGCACTCCACTATCCCGAAGTGATAGGCCCTATTGTGATGCCATGTTCCTGTGTCTTAGGAAGGCCATACAGGCTGCTGGTTCGGTGTGAACCTGTAAAAGATTAAGTAGTTTTTTTGCCCTTGTTCTGATTTTACGTAAGATGCTAGAGCCTTTTGAAGGAAAGTCTGGTACTTGAAGTAGCACTGATTCCGAATACAGCTGGTAATGTGATTGCATCGTTGAGAGATTTAGACTTTAATGTTGTAGTCGACAGTGGTTTTGAGTAACACCACACCACCTCCTTTGTCAGCGCTGTAATGACGATATCTTCGTTGTTGGCCAAGTTCCTAGTGCTTTGGATGTATCTTCTGGGTATGAACCGGTTTGAAGGCTCATAGCTGCACAGTGATATTCCTGGACAAAGCCCTTTGAAACTCGGAGTCTCCAAAAGGTTGGTTCTTGGTTACGCATATCCACAATATGTTTCTTGTTGATGCCTGTATAAAACTTGAGCCCTAGGCGAGGGCTTCGGTCTCGGTGGACGGTTAGAGTAATAGTAAGATAAGTTATTTATGATTATCCTGGTCGTCCATTCGCTCCATTTGCTGTTGGCACAGGTCTTGTAGGTATCGTGATAGCTTCAATTTCTGTTGGACGTGGCTTACGTGACTTTCAAAACCAACTTGTCGGTATTATTACCAAGGATTATACCAAATTGTTGCATAAAACCGGGTACAAAGTCTGAACATACTGAGTCTGTTTGGGTAGAATTTTCAGAGGGCATGAAAAATTCATTTTAGTGTGATATACCGTCCCTCAAACTTGGATAGAGACGGAGGAAGACAACTGAGGAGAATTGTTAGGCCACAATGCACGATAACGTTTGTAGTTTCTAGGGGACTTTAACATTTAGTAATTATTGGATTGGAATTTTCTGACTGGGAATTTAGAATCTAATGATATCAAAGGACACAAGAGCAACTATTGTGACATTTTATTGTGCATCGTTTCGCTCCAGAGCTTTATCAGCCAGTGTACAAACAATACATGGACACAGAGGGTAAATAAAGGCTCAGATTGAGGTGCAATACTAAGTGAGGTACCATTTCGATGTTTCCTAGTAGTATATAGTAGAGTAGATATAGTAGTAGTAGTATAGTAGTGTAGTAAGTAGTTAGTAGTAGAAGTATTAGTGACAAAAGTAATACAATGTGGTAGAGCAGTTAATTCGTACATGAGTAAAAGGATATAAAAGCTATTACGTGGGTAACATAGAAAATAGGTTGGACAAATATAGACTGGAAAGAGGCAGCTTGTTCAGTTGTTTCACTATCTGTAATGTGCTTTGTGTAGTATAACTGGAGAGACTAGGTGATGGCAGGGTTTACTGTTTTTCAGGAGGAATCTTTCGACGACTTCAGAGATGGTGAAGCAGCCCGTTGTTTGTAATAAAGTTGGTAAATTACAGGACAATAAGTAAAGTAGAAAGGAAACAAAGGGCAACTAATGTGACATTGTGGCAACGTTTCCGCTCTCCAGTGAGCTTTATCAAGCATTATGGCTTGATAAACTCCTGGAGACGAAACGTTGCACAATAAATATCACATTGGTTGCACATGTGTCCTTTTACGTTACATGCCGTTGTTTTGTTAACAGTATTCGAAACAGCAATCAGTGCTGATGTCACACTGGTTTCACTTGTGTCCGTTTACTTTTACATATTGTCGTAATTCTACAACTTTACTTAGAAATCTAATGACCTTTTAGAAGTAGTTCAGGACTGTTTTTTGAAACAGTGTGTGACAGAACTACAAGGGGAAATAACATGCTTGACTTAGTTTGCAAACAAGGAATCCCTTGTTAATAAATATGAAATTTCAGAGGAACTTGTGTAGCGACCACAGATCACTAACATTTAGCACTGAATGGAAGCATGCTAGTAGGTATATCTCAGTAACAGTCCCCAGATTGTCGCTATAGCAGATTACGATAGCTTAGAGGACACTTATCATCGTTTGACTGGGGTAACGTAAGAGAGCTATCAATAAGACAGTTTTCTGAACACTATACATGCTGCCCCAAAGGAACATTATCCCGTAACAGAAAATAGAATCAATAGAAATGATCCAAATAGATGAATAAAAGCTCAATATCTTTTAGGGCAGCTTTGAAAATTGGCTGGACAAATGTTGCGTCAGTGGGAGGATGTGAAGGACCTGCCTAGTATGGACCACAGGCCCTGGCAGGCAGTGTTCCTCCTTTTTCCTATGTTTCTTATGTTCTTATAAGAGGGATTACCAATAGAACCCGTGCTGTCTTCAAGAAGGCACTGGACAGGCACCTAAAGTCAGTACCTGACCAGGCGGGTCTGTGGTTTCTAGGTTGGACTGCACGCGCTAGCAGTAACAGCCTGGGTGGATCAATCGTGGTCCACCTGGGCCATGGTCACAAAGCTGGGCCGCGGAGGCGTTTGACACCCCGGAACTCTCTCCAGTATACTCCAGGTAACGGGGAGATATTTTGGTGTGTACTCACCTATTTGTACCCCACCTATTTGTGGTTACAGGGGTCGAGCCCTAGCTCCTGGCCCCCCCTTTCACCGGTTGCTACTAGGCACTCTCTATCCCCGCCCCATGAGCTTTTTCAAACCTCGTCTTAAAACTGTGTATGGTTCCTGCCTCCACTACGTCATTTTCTAGGAAATTTCCCACTGCCTTACAACTCTATAAACTGAAGAAATACTTCCTACTACTCTCTAAACTCATTTGTGTCTTCAACTTCCAATTGTGGCCTCTTTTTTTCTGTTGCCCCCTCCGGGAAAACATCCTGTCTTTGTCCACCTTGTCTATCCACGCAGTATTTTATATGTCGTTATCATGTCTCCCCGGACCCTCCTGTCCTCCAGTGTCGTCAGGCCGATTTCCCTTAATATTTCTTCATGGACATTCCCCTTGCTTGGAACTAACCTTGTCGCAAACCTTTGTACTTTCTTTGTTTCCTGACGTGCTTTATCAAGTGTGGGTTCCAAAAAAGGGCTGCTTTCTCCAGAATGGGCCGACATACACGGTGTACAGTGTCTTGAATTATTCCTTACTAAGGTATCGGAATGCTGTTCTCAGGTTTGCCAGGCGCCATATGCTGCAGCAGTTATCTGATTGTTGTGCTTCCCGGGGACATGCTCGGTGTTATACTCACCCAAGATCTTTCTCTTTGAGTGAGGTTTGCAGTCTTTGGCCACCTAGCCTATACTCTGTCTGTGGTCTTCTGTGCCTTCCCCTATCTTCATGATTTGCATTTGGCAGGATTAAATTCGAGAAGCCATTTGCTGGACCGGGTTTTCCAGTCTGTCCAGGTCTCCTTGAAGTCCTGCCTGGTCCTCATCAGATTTAATTCTCCTCATTAACTTCACATCATCTGCAAACAGGGACACTTCTGAGTCTAACCCTTTCCGTCATGTCGTTCTCATATACCAAAATAGCACTGGTCCTGGACCGACCCCCGTGGGACCCCGCTCGTCACAGGTGCCCACTGTGATACATCATTACATACCATGACTCGTTGTTCCCCCTGTCAGGTATTCTCTGATCCATTGCAGTGCCCTTCCTGTTATATGCGCCTGATGCTCTAGCTTCTGCACTAATTCTTGTGAGGAAATGTGTCAAAAGGCCTTCTTGCAGTCCAAGAAGATGCAATCAAACCCACCCTCTCTCTCGTGTCTTACTTTGTTATTTTATCATAAAACTCCAGAAGGTTTGTGGACACGGATTTGCCTTCCGTGAATCCGTGCTGGTTGGCATTTTTATCTTGTTCCGTTCCAGGTGCTCCACCACTCTCCTCCTGATAATCTTCTCCATAATTTTGCATTTCTATTTCCGTCAATGACACAGGGCTATAATTTAGTGCCCTTTTCTGTTCCCCTTTTTTAAAAAAAGGGAACTACATTTGCGTCTTTCCCTCCTCGGTAGTTGCCCAGTTTCCGGGATGTGTTGAAAAATTGTGGAAGTGACACGCACAACATTTGCCCCTCTTAAGGCCCCGGGGGTGTTGTCCGGTCCCCTTTCTTTGAGGTATCGAGTCCCTTGCAGTTTCTTCACCTCCTCCTCACTGTTGTAGTCGTCAAAAACTTGTTTTTGGGGTATTCCCTTGCTGGTGTCCCATTGGTCTGTCCCCCAGAGTCCTTCCTGTCTCTACTGTAAATACTTCCTTAAATCTCGTGTTGAGCTCCTCACATACCTCTTGATCGCTTCTTGTGAGTTCTCCACCTTCTTTCCTCAGCTTATAACTGGTTCTTGATGTTGTCTTCCTCCTAATGGGGCTATACAGCAGTTTCGGGTCAGATTTGATTTCGATTGCTATGTCGTTTTCATACTGTCGCTGGGCCTCCCTCCATATCTGTGCTTTACTCGTTTCTGGCTCTTCTACTAATCTCTTGTTTTCCGGGGTTTCCTATGCCTCCTGTACCTTTTCCTTTCTCTGTTGCACTTAGTTTTTGCCTCTCCCTACACTTCGAGTAAAATAAGGACTCGTTTTGGTCTTCCTATTATTTCTTTTTTCCTTTTGGGGGAACAAAACTTTCCTCTGCCTCCTTGCACTTTTTTGGGCCATATATTCCATATCTGTTTATGATTTTCCTACCATTTGTCTGTCCCACTGAACCTCCTGCAGGAAGTTCTCATACCTGGTAGTCCCCCCCCTTTTATAGTTTGGCCTGTCCCCTTCAGTTCCTGTAACCTTCTCCACTTGTAATCTACTATATAGTCAAAACTCAGAACCACTGATCGCTTTGGGTCAAGGGGCCCCTGTAAGTGATGTCCTCAATGTCTGAACTGCTAGGGTACACAAGATCCAGTCCCTTTCTGGTTATCCTCCCCTATCTCTCTGGTTGTGTCCCTGACTGTTGATGCATGAGGTTTTCAAGTACCACATCCTTCATTTGGCTCTCATGTTTCGGGCCCCCTTGTGGCTCCAGTTTTCCCAAATCGATCTTTCCCCGTGGTTGAATGCCTTACCCGTTTAAATTTGCTTGCTCGAAGTGGTTTCTTGCCACCCAGCCAGTGTTCCCCCTTCCCCCGTTTTTTCTTCGTACTCCTCTCTTGCCTCTGCGTTCTGTGGTGGGTTATACATCATCCAATGACTATTTATGTTCCCGGACTGATTGTACCTACAAGTAGTCTCTTCTCCCAAACATTCCATGTTCTTTCCTCAAATCCCCATCGGTGTTTTATGAGCAGTGCAACCCCTCTCCCCCCTACTCCTTCTATTTTTCCTCAGGATCGATACCCTTTTGGGAAAGATTGTGTTGTTATTGTCTAGCGAGTTTTGTTTCTGTGACTGCTATGATGTCTGGGGATTTTTCACTGATTCTCTCGTTCCACTCCTCATGTTTATTCGTTATTCCATCCGCGTTTGTGTACCAACCTTTAGTTTCTTTTCTATCATTGTGGTCATGCAAGAATATTGGGGTTGGGGGAGAGAGAGCCTTGGTGGGGGCCTATATGGGGCTGTGGTATAGGTGGGGTTTGTGTTGATGGGGGTGGGGTCAGATGCCCATAAGGGACAGCTGTTGGGGTGAGGGTTTGTGATATGGGGGTTGGTGGCAGAGGGAACAGTGAGTGGGTTGTAGTATAGGTTGCTCAGTTGCGTTGGGAATGTCGTGGGTGGAGTCTTTTGGTGGAGATTCTGTGGGGTGTGTTTGCCCTTCCTCCTGTGTCTGGGTCCTGCTCATTTTTCATTGCTTCTCGTTCCTCCTTGCGTCTCTGTACCTCTCTTTCAGTGTAGTCCTTTCTTCTTGTGTTCTGTTGCGGTCGAGGTATACTCTCTGGTACCCTCTTTGTCCCTCAGTCTTGCTTTCTCTTGCAGAATCCTGGTTTGAACTGATTCTTCCTTGAAAGTTACTCTGACAGGCGTATCCTTCCACTCGCCAAACCACCCAATTCTCTGAAAATTTGTCACCTGGGTCATATTGCCCTCCCCTGTTGTTTTCATGATGCCTTCAATCATTTTTTTTCTCCTCCTGTTTTATTTCTTCAAAGTTGGCCCCCTTGGCTTCTTGGAGCCCGTACACAAAAACTGACCTCGCCCTTTCCTCCTCCCACTGAGTCTCCATCTGCTTCCTCTGAGACATTTTATTTCCTTCCATTGACATGTTCTTGCCTTCAGTCCCTGTCATATCTGAAACTTCTATTCTCAGTGAACTGTCTTTCCTGACCAGCTGTCCCTTGCTACTGCAGTTGGCTGTTAGAATCTCTGCATATAGCATACCTTCATTGTCCTCGGACCTGTCGTTTGATCTTAGTGTGCTTATCGTCTTTTCCCTGGCCCCACGTGGGTCTGATAGGGCCTTCGTGTACGGCATGTCTCCGTTGTTGCTTACCGTCCCCTTGTCTGTGCCTGACTTTGAATTTCCTGATGTCACATCTGAATTGTCATTTGTCTCTCTAATCTGTTTCAGGCTTTGCAGTTTCTCTTCTAAGCACTGTATCCTAGCTTCTGCTGCTAAGACCGGTACTTCCCACTTCCTGCACTCTTCAGCTATCCGCTCCTCCATTTTCGTACCAAGCTCTACTATCTTCATTCCAAACTCTTCCTCCCTTTTTTGGAGCTCTAACTCCCAGTCTTTCCTCCCTGGTTCGTCTACCAGATCTCTGGTTTTCCGTCCTATAAGGGCACCCATTTTTTTTTTTTTTTTTTTTTTTTTTTTTTTTTTTTTTTTTATTATTATTACCACAGACAGAAGGCTAGAGGAGGGAGAGGGTGTGGGGGGAAAGAGAAAGGGTAGAAA
>NC_069485.1:17155174-17166896 GCF_026875155.1 Cherax quadricarinatus
ATGTGGAAGGGGGTCACAGGTGTTTAGTGACAACCCAACGACTAGTTCTTCACAGAGTCTATAGCCTTGAATAGTCAGTCCCGATGACAGGAACGCAGGTTCTTTACCACTACAAAGATGAGGGGTAGTGTCCTATAAATTAATCAGGTAGGTAGATCATAACGTGACGCCCCAAGACCGTTTTCGGGCAGTCTCCTTCAACACTTCTCGTTGGTTGGCAGGTGACCCGATCTGTCATTCCAAGCTGGAAAGAGAGACAGGTTACCCACTGCTTAAGAAATCACTCTCCATGATAAGTATAAGATGCTTAAAAAAGGTAGTGATTATCTAAAAGTCTCATGTGGAGCTTAAAACTGAAAGGGCTGAGTTCATTATTGGTCAAAAGTGAAGCTTTCAACCAATATCCACTAGAATAGGAGCAGAGGCTTTTACTTACAGTTGTGCTGGGAGCTGTGAGTCGAGTGATTACTGTTTGGCCGGAGCCCCACACGTCACCTTTCGGGGTGGGGAGAAAAGGGGGGGATAGCGGGAGCTAGAGTGACCCTACCTTAACAAGCAGCCGGCAATCAAACTATTGATACCATATACTCGCTCGCTACTCCTATCTGTTGAACTTTTCCCCCACATTTGCATATATAAAAAATAGCACTGATCCTAGAACTGACCCCTGTGGGACCCTGCTCGTCACAGGCGCCCACTGTGATTCTTCTTCACGTACCATGACTCGTTGTTGCCTCCCTGTCAGGTATTCCCTGATCCATTGCAGTGCCCTCCCTGTTATATGCGCCTGATCCTCCAGCTTCTGCACTAATCTCTTGTAGGGAACTGTGTCAAAGGCCTTCCTGCAGTCTAGGAAAATGCAATCAACCCACCCCTCTCTCTCGTGTCTTACTTCTGTTACCTTGTCATAAAACTCCAGAAGGTTTGTGACACAGGATTTGCCTTCCATGAACCCATGCTAGTTTTCATTTATAATCTTGTTCCGTTCCAGGTGTTCCACCACTCTCCTCCTGATAATCTTCTCCATGAATTTGCACACAATACATGTCAGAGACACAGGTCTGTAGTTTAGTGCCTCATTTCTTTTTCCTTTGTTAAATGGGGACTACATTTGCTGTCTTCCATTTCTCAGGTAGTTGCCCAGTTTCAAGGGATGTGTTGAAGATTGTGGCATGGGTCACGCACAGCATCTCTGCCCCTTCTCTAAAGACCCACGGGGAGATGTTGTCCGGTCCCATCGCCTTTGAGGTATCAAGGTCATTTAGCAGGTTCTGCACCTCTTCCTCGGTTGTTTGTATGTCATCCAACACTTGTTGGTATATTCCCTCTTGATGTTCCCTTCTGTGCTGTCTTCCCAGAGCCCTTCCTGTCTCTACTGTAAAAACTTTCTTAAATCTTCTGTTTAGCTTCTCACATACCTCCTGATCATTTCTTGTGAGTTCTCCACCTTCTGTCCTCAGTCTGATCCCCTGGTCTATGACTCTTGTCTTCCTCCTGATGTGGCTATACAAAAGTTTCGGGTCAGTCTTGATTTTCGATGCTGTTATTTTCGCTCTGTCGCTGGTCCTCTCTCCTTACCTGTGCATACTCGTTCCTGGCTCTGCGACTAATCTCCCTATTTTCATGTGTTCTCTGCCTTCTGTACTTTTTCCATACTCTATTGCACTTTGTTTTTGCCTCCTTACACCGTCGGGTAAACCAGGGGCTCGTTCTGGTCTTCCCATTGTTTCTGTTGCCCTTGGGAATAAACATTTCCACTGCCTCCTTGCATTTTGTTGTTACATATTCCAACATTTCATTTACTGGCTTTCTTGCCAGTTCTCTATCCCACAGAACCTCCTGCAGAAAGTTCCTCAACCCTATGTAGTCCCTTCTTTTATAGTCTGGCTTTTCCCATTCAACTCCTGTTACTCTCTCTACTTGCAACTCTACTATGTATTCAAAGAACAGAACCACGTGGTCACTAGCTCCTAGGGGACTCTCATATGTGATGTCCTCAATGTCTGAACTGCCCAGGGTGAACACAAGGTCCAATCTTGCTGGTTCATCCTCCACTCTCACTCTGGCCATGTCCTTAGCATGTTGGTGCATGAGGCTTTCCAGCACCACATTCAACATCTTGGCTCTCCATGTTTCGGGACCCCCATCTGGCTCCAGGTTTTCCCAGTCAATCTCCCTGTAGTTGAAAAATCCCATAACCAGCAACTTTGCTCTGCTGGAGTTAGGTCTTCTTGCCTCCTCAGCAAGTGTGTCCACCATTGCTCTTTTGTTCTCTTCATATTCCTTTCTTGGCTTCTTGCAGTTCTGTTGGGGATTATACATCACTGCAATGATCACCTTGCGCTCCCCAGACTGAAGTGTACCTACTATGTAGTCCCTTTCTCCTGTCTCGTCTATGCCTCCCATTTTCTCGAATTTCCATCTGTTTTTTACGAGCATAGCAACCCCTCCTCCCCCTCTGCCCCTTCAATCTTTCCTCATGATCAGGTATCCTGGTGGGAAGATTGCATCTGTTATTGTCTCTGTGATTTTTGTTTCTGTAACTGCTATGATGTCTGGGGACTTCTCCTAGATTCTTTCTTGTGCAAAAAAGGTATAAAATACCGACAATATGTCGGTATTTTATACCTTTCTTGCATAACTTGTCAAACACTGCAACATCATGGAATCTTGGTTCAGAGGACATCTACAAGACCTTCTTCACGGCGTCTACAACTAACCCATCTCTTTTGGAAGGACCTACTTCCACTGGGGAATCCTGCCTACCAGTGACTATGCCCTCGTCTGCTACACGTCCTTATCCACTGACGCCTATATAACTGCCAGTCTTCTTGCCTTTGCTCCAGATTCTTCACCACGATGCTGTGAACACTAACTCCAAGGCTGAGGGACTGATTACCACATCTTTTGTATATAGTTCTACTGTCTTCCAATTATGTCCTAGAATCTGTATTGATAAAGCCACTGGATGGCGAAACGTCTACAATAAATATATCCAGATGTTGCACATGTGTCTTAACTTTCATATTGATTCTTTCTTGCCATTCCTCATATTTATTCGTTAATCCATCCGCATTTGTGTACCAAACCTTCAACTTGTGTGTGTGTGTGTGTGTGTGTGTGTGTGTGTGTGTGTGTGTGTGTGTGTGTGTGTGTGTGTGTGTGCGTGTGTGTGTGTGTGTGTGTGCGCGTGTGTGTATGTGTATGTGTGTGTGTGTGTGTGTGTGTGTGTGTGTGTGTGTGTGTGTGTGTGTGTGGTGTGTATGTTGTGTGTGTGTGTGGTGTGTGTGTGTGTGTGTGTGTATGTGTTGTGTGTGTTTGTGTGTGTAAGCGGTCTCCTATTTATACTTTGGGGTTTTTACTGCTGGAGTAATAGATTAGGATGATGCTAGTAGGTGTTGTATGGGGGTAGTGAAAGTTTCTCATTGAAGTCAACTGGTAAATAACAACGTAGCTGGTAAATGACAACGTAGCTGGTAAATGACAACGTAGCTGGTAATTAACAACGTAGCTGGTAAATGACAACGTTTGCTGGTAAATAACAACGTAGCTGGTAAATGTACAACGTAGCTGTAAATGACAAAAGTAGCTGGTAAATAACAACGTAGCTGGTAAATGACAACGTAGCTGGTAAATAACAACGTAGCTGGTAAATGACAACGTAGCTGGTAAATAACAACGTAGCTGGTAAATGACAACGTAGCTGGTAAATGACAAACGTAGCTTTGGTAAATAACAACGTAGCTGGTAAATGACAACGTAGGTGGTAAATGACAACGTAGCTGGTAAATGACAACGTAGCTGGTAAATAACAACGTAGCTGGTAAATGACAACGTAGCTGGTAAATGACAACGTAGCTGGTAAATAACAACGTAGCTGGTAAATAACAACGTAGCTGGTAAATGACAACGTAGCTGGTAAATAACAACGTAGCTGGTAAATGACAACGTAGCTGGTAAATAACAACGTAGCTGGTAAATGACAACGTAGCTGGTAAATGACAACGTAGCTGGTAAATAACAACGTAGCTGGTAAATGACAACGTAGCTGGTAAATGACAACGTAGCTGGTAAATGACAACGTAGCTGGTAAATAACAACGTAGCTGGTAAATGACAACGTAGCTTTTAAATGACAACGTAGCTGGTAAATAACAACGTAGCTGGTAAATGACAACGTAGCTGGTAAATGACAACGTAGCTGGTAAATGACAACGTAGCTGGTAAATAACAACGTAGCTGGTAAATGACAACGTAGCTGGTAAATGACAACGTAGCTGGTAAATAACAACGTAGCTGGAAATGACAAACGTAGCTGGTAAATGACAACGTAGCTGGTAAATGACAACGTAGCTGGTAAATAACAACGTAGCTGGTAAATGACAACGTAGCTGGTAAATGACAACGTAGCTGGTAAATAACAACGTAGCTGGTAAATGACAACGTAGCTGTAAATGACAACGTAGCTGGTAAATGACAACGTAGCTGGTAAATAACAACGTAGCTGGTAAATGACAACGTAGCTGGTAAATGACAACGTAGCTGGTAAATGACAACGTAGCTGGTAAATAACAACGTAGCTGGTAAATGACAACGTAGCTGGTAAATAACAACGTAGCTGGTAAATAACAACGTAGCTGGTAAATGACAACGTAGCTGGTAAATAACAACGTAGCTGGTAAATGACAACGTAGCTGGTAAATGACAACGTAGCTGGTAAATGACAACGTAGCTGGTAAATAACAACGTAGCTGGTAAATGACAACGGGCTCTGGTGGCCTGGTGGCTGAAGCTCTGGCTTCACACGGCGAGGGTCTGGGATCGATTCCCAGCCAGAGTAGAAACAAACAGGGAACGTGTTTCTATACACCGGTTGTCCCTACTCACCCATCAGCAAAAATGGGTACCTGGGTGATGGTCGACTGGTGTGGGTCGCATTCTGGGACAAAACTGACCCAATTCGTCCGAAATGCTCAGCATAACAAGGGGATTTCTATATAGTAGTATGTTTTTGATGTCAGCTATGCTTGTATACCATGTACATGTACTTGTAGAAAATAAGGATATTATTATTAAACTACTCCTGATACTTCCCCACTCTTTGAATTGGACTGATCAAGACATAGTGTGATTAAAAGTTCCCTCAAAGATACTAATGTTTCACATCTGTCTAATTTATCAACTTATCGGCTTTCTAAATCATTTATCTACACACTCTTCTTGTTGACCATAGTAGCAGTTTTTTTATATTTTATTTAAAACATTGCTACAATACAAGCAATGATAAATTATAATAAAATGTCTATGATATGCGCAAGAAGAGTTACAGAAACTAATACACCGATCCTGCATTATACAATTTAAATATTACCAGTGTTGCTTCACAGCTGATGCATCCCCCTCCCCACGTCCACACACACACACACACTGATAAGAACCCATATTCATTCATTTGAATAAACTTGAATATTAAATAACCTCAGTTTAGGGCTTATCCTAACTCATCTTGTCACTGTAGGATAAGTAAGTACAATCATGCAAGGTACAAGAACACTAGATACACAACACCTTATTAAATAGGACAAACACATTTTACAAGATACATTTTGAAACACTTGTATATTCCCCACCCCTAATAAACACTATAACCGCTATCACTAACATGCTTAGTTACATCCTTACAGTACATTAAGGAATAACCTTAAGTAAGTATATAATCATCAGTGTTCACAATAACACCAAGACACAGTACACTGAATATCAAATATTAACATAAGTGTGTTATAACCTTGTCTAACACAATGTCACCTCAACCAGGTGACAATAACTGCCAGTGATAAATATTTCTAGGAACGTTACAACAGTGACGTTCAACTTAATCCTAAGCAACGTGTATATAAACTTTTAATTGTAGCCCTACCATTTCTACCGTAAATAACTAAACAAAAGAGTACTCCCTATGATGACAGTCCCATGTACTGCTTACATGCTTATCATGCAAAAAAGTGTCTATGAATACGCATAGGGTACAGGATAAAACACAGTTTACACTCGTGCTGGCCACTGGCACAAACAGCCACAATTTTGACATGCCCTTACCCATCCTATAACACATGCGCGTTACTCATCAGAAAAAGTGCGTTATTCCAACACACTCGCATTCCCAACAAATCATACACATCCTTAGCAACTGTCAACCCCAAGAAGGCAACACTCTTTCATACCCCTGACGTCCCTTCCCACAGTAGCATACACCATCCCTATCCAACCCCTCCTTCCTGATTTACAAGTCTAATAAAACCCTTAACGTAAGTTCTCTGTATTCCAATGGAAAATCCCTCTCCCACTTCCGCCCATAAATATCCGTGTTTCGACACAACGTTTTATGAAATGTAACCACTAATACCCATTGCTTCACCTTGCTAACCCCTTTTCCCCGCATTCCCCACGATATGTATATATAATCTACCATAATGTACCCCACAGCCCTAATGACACTCTCATCCATACCCCCCCACGTCAAGACTTAATTCCCACAGAAAAGAAATGCCTTTACCCCCTATATTATGCAGCACCCTGCTCAACCAACCCCTGACGCTCCCCATCCCCTCATAAAAATACATTACATGGAACGCCGAATCCTCCCCTCCACATATTCCACAGACACCCCCTTCAGCCACCCTATCCCACAGAACCACACCCGATGGTAAAATCCCATGCAAAAATGATACATCACTTCACGCCCACGGGGTTGTAACCTCAACCTACTGAAACTACCCCATATGCTTCCCCAGTCATACATGGGGAAAATCCCCTCCACCAGTGCCACTACCCTCCCCACTAACATCCTACACAGCCTACTTATTTTTACCTTCCCCAGATCCCGAGCCAACACCAGAGCCCTCAGAACAGTTTCACACTCATGCAACTCTACCCCAGTATGCATATGTTTCAATCCCCCCCTTCCCTCGTCACCTCCCTCTTAATGAAGATACATTTGAACCTCTGTTTTAAATCCATCAAACTCAACATCCCCTGATGCACAGGAAACATTACCATATCCCTTTTAAGCCAATCATAGCCCGAACCCCACAAGAATCTAAAAACCCTCCTAAGTACGTTCGCAATTGCCATCCCAGTTAAAGGGAACATATCTGCCACTTGCCATGCCTTACTATACAATAAGACGCTAATAACAATGGCACGCTGCACAAGGACAGAACAGTAGTATCATCTGCATACCCTATTAGAACTGGGCCAAAACCCCTGCCAACTCCACCCCCCTTTCCTCATTAATGAATTTATGCTCCCCCATTCTATAAAATAGGCCCTGCATGAAACGAAAAACAATGCTGTGACAGGGGAACCCTGTCAAAAGCCCCCTACCATTACAGCTTCCATTTTTTTTTCGTCGCCGTTGCTACGCGATAAAACGCCTTACCCATCCCCTTTTCCCCCCAAAACCCCTTTTCCCCTAAGGATAGCTCTCGAAGTTTTGCCCCATCTGTCTAGCTCTTGCCGTCTAGTGCCACCAACCCCCCTTTCCCCCACGTTTTTCTTACACAAAATTCGTAGTGCCCAGCCCCCCCCACCCAGACCCCTGGAAACCCCAATGGTTTTCTTTTAGGGCCCTCCCCTACTCGCATTTTAAATCCTGTTTCCAAAAATCTTAGAAAAGCAAACAACTTGTAACCAACATAACAACAATATTCCCGGTAACCCAAAAACGTATGCACCCCCTTACCTTCGGTACAAGACTACTACAGCATTTCCCCTGTTTTTTCCAAAATTTGCCCCTTTCCTTATTAATTTAATTACCCCCCCCCTATTAGCCCCCAATGCTCTTGTTTAAAACTCGCAGATAGTCTTTTGATTCCCGGCGCTTTTCCTTTTGCATTTCACTTAAAGCCCTCCTATTTTCCCCTCAGTTTTTTCCCCACCCAGTGCTTGGTACCTTTTTCCCAACCCGACATATACATCCCAAAACCCCTGTTGTAAATCCCATCTCTTCCCCCCTTCCCCTTAGTAAATACTGTCATGCCATTATATGAAAATGCCCCCATTCCATCTGTAGTTTGTAAACTGCCCACCCTGTCCCCGCCCCTGACTCATGAACCTCCAACCATAAAAAGCCGTTCCCTGTTTCCCATTGTTTTCCTAGGCAATCACCCGAGGGTCCTATCACCTCAACATCTCTTCCCCCCCCTGACATTACCCTCACGCTTGGAAACCTTTGTCTGGATTTCGCAAAAAACCCCCCCTTAATTGCCATAAAAGGCGTCCTAGGATAAGTACCCCCCACCACCCCCCCTTTCTAACAAAAACCCCTTTAAATGTCCCCCAAAAAAAATTAAAAAAAACCCCTATTTTAAAGAATTATTTTTTCCCTTCTTGTTAATAAGCCCAATCCATTCTTAGCCCCCCCATCCCCCAAAGTACCACATCCTCCACCCCTTTTACCCCCTCAAAAAACTCCCCACAGTGGTAAACCCTCCAAACCCCTCCTATCTCCTAAACACTCTATTTAATTCCGTATGCCCTAGAGATACCAGCTAGTGACTCCCACTTCAAATCGCCATCTGCCGTGATCTGAAAAAACACTTCTATTGTATGGACAACTTTGATAACCCCCTGAGATTGTACAACCTATGTAACCCCGTGCTAACCCCCCCTTCGGGGAAATATGCTCTACCTCCCCCGTGCTCCCCCACCTACCACATCCCTCAAATAAAAATCACAAGAGATTTTGTATGGTGCCGAATGTGCCCCTCCCGGGGGGTTCCCATCAGCCCTCTAATAACATAATTCCCGCCCCCCAAAGATGGCCCCACAGGTAAAAAAAACATAAGGAGAAAATAGGTCATCACATAAAAACCTGCTTTACTTTCACATCGTTTTCTTGGCGCATACACTGCTACAAGGTTTCCCTCTGTCCCATCCCCACCCATCCAACGCAACTCCTCCCCCCTCACTTCTTCAAGCAATTGGCTCCCCTTTTTATTAATAACCCCACCACTTTCAGCAAGATGGTAGAGTCATTCCCTTAAAACCCTGCCACCCCCCAAACTTTCCTCCTAAAATTATGTTCTGTAGAAAACTACACCCACTCTATATTTACACAAAAGATACAAAAAACTTTTCCCTCTTCACTATTACAAGTCCTTCCCAATTTAGTCATACACCAAAGGCTTAAAATTTTTCCCAACCCTTCTCCTCTTCCTTCCACAGGCCTCTCCCCCAGGGCCAACACATGTTTTTCACACCATTCCCCCCGCCCCCCTTCTTTGAGCCTTTATATGGTCCCTCGACAATTTCTTTTTCCTTCCAGCCCTCTGTGCGGTCAGGACATTGTTGAGTCTGACCCCCGCCTCTTTTTTCCCTCGTGATGCCCCCCCCGGCCATTTTGTTTTTTGGGACCCCTCACAATGAACCCTCACCTCCGCCGTTGCATGTTGCACGAACACGAGACCCCTCTCTGTCCCGCTGGTCCCCTCCTTTTTTTCTATGCTGTCCCAACATCTTTTTTGCAACTCAGGACGTTCCCCCCGAACAGAGAGTCATCCCCCCAGGCGGATTTTTAAAGTCTTCAAAACCTCATCCACTTTCCTCTAGACCATCCCCCCTGCTCACAAGAATTCTGCCCGACCCCGACAAAGGGCCTTTCCCTGGCTCGACACAACTTATGGCCGCCCAAATTCATACAAGGTTCTTCAACCAAACACTCCCAGGTGTCCACTCCCTCATTTTCCCCTGGGCTCTCCATGATGGCGTTCACACCTGTAACTGGTGCTCCACCAGTCGTGCCTCCCCCTCCCCTGTTGTACACCTCACCCCCATGTGATCCACTCCCACACAACCTGCAAACTCGTTGCCCCGATAAGACACAAGAATCTGGTTCGGAATCCCTTTTCACTAAGAAAAAGGGGGGTTGGATGTTCGAGTCATTTTAAGGGGAATGTATCCCCCAGAGTCCCATGCTGCACCCGCCGCCCACTTGCCTTGGGTTGCCCGATGCACCCGGTATCATACGCCTCAAACACGTTCCTTATGTCAAGCTCGTCTCCCTTCAAAGGGAACGTTGGCAACTTCCCCAGTAAAATGTCGAGAATCGTCTTGAGAGCACTCTTACAGAGGAGTTGCATCTAGACCCCAAATCTGAATTTGCACCAACAACACATACACACCCGCAAATTCAAAACAAAGATTTAAAGGCCCCCTTTCGGGGCTACCCTATACCTCTCGTCCGTTTTTCATAGTCTCTCTGATGTTGGGGTAGAAAATACTTGTCCCTTTGGGGGAAATCGCCCCCGAAGCGCTAAATACGCGGATTCACCCTACGCCTTACACTCGGCCATGTTTTGTATGAGAGTCGCCTGAAAAAGCAGAGGGGTGGGCAAAAACCCCGCTCCACCGCAGTAGGCAGCAAATTTATTGTAGTATTAAGCAACAATAAAAAATAAAAACTTCTCAATTGTTTTGACGAAACCCACACCCAAAAACTGTAAAAAAAAAAATTCTCTTGCGTTAAAAATTTTTTTTTTAAATGTGGGCCATTTTTTGGGTTCCCATTTAGATATTTTTGTTTTGCTGTTTTTGTAGGTGACAAGGTGGCTCAGAAACCTTGCCAGTTGTTATGCTGGTTTCGGATTGCTTTATAAGATTTGTATATATATAATATATATTAATATATTATATATAATATTAATATATATATATATAATTATATATATATTTTTATATAATTATATATAATATATATTATATATTATATATATATATTATAATATATATATGTCGTGCCAATATGAAAAAACTAGTTAATTAGCAAAAAAATCATTTAAAATTAAGCCCTTTTTAAAAATTTTTCTTTATACGTTTAAAGATACATTTTTTTCATTAATATTTATGTAAAAAAATTTTAATTATGCACCCAAAAAAAACTTAGAAATTACCCAACCTTATTATAACAAGAAAAATTTATTTTAGCCTAACCCAACTAAAAATATTTTGATTTGTTTCAATAATTTAATACTAAGCAAAAAAACAGTGAAATATATTTTTTCGTTAGGTTCAGAATGTTTTTTGGGGAAATTATTTCATACACAAATTTTTTACTTTCCCCCTTGGCAGATGAGCATTGCTTTTAAACAAGATCGCAAGTTTGCCCATTCGCCGACATATTATATATTAATATTATTTATTTATATATATATATATATATTATATGTATATATTATATATATATATATATTATATATATATATATATTATAATATTATTTATATTATATATATATATAATATATTATATATATATATATATTATAAGTGTACTGATTTCTACAGAGGGCTCCCACGTATGGCTCTCCCCGTTGGCTTCCCCCAAAAAGGCCCTTTAAGAGTGGGTTTTGAGTGGTTCCTTTACCCTATATATAATGACCCTTCCCCCCATGACCCCCCACACCCCCCCCATGTCCCCCCCCACGACCCCAACACGCCCCCCCCACCCCCCCCCTGCTCCCCCCTCCCTGTGCCCCCCGCGCCCTCGGCCCGCCCCGCCCTTCGTGCCCACCCCTCGCGCTGCCATGCCTTTGCTGCGCCTTCTGCGCTTTGTCAGATCGCCCCCCCTCCCCCAATTTTTTTTCCCATTTTTTTTGAATTTCATTTTATTGTGTTTCCCCTTCCTCGAATCAAGTTTTTTGGATTGCCCTCCCCTTTCACCCA